>JADLZN010006941.1:0-368282 GCA_018155175.1 Sinocyclocheilus anophthalmus | reverse complement strand
AATTCTGTGAAGCCATTTGGATCGGTTCATGTTACCGGACACAGAAATTATTTGCTTCTATGGCAATACTTATAATCACACATTTTACAGTAAAATATGTATTTTACAGTAAAATATTTATTTTTAACAGCCTTAAACCACATGAGATGTTGTGACTTGTTTTCAGAGACTACATCTTGAATTCATTCATTCATTCATTAATTTATTTATTTACTTGTTTGTTTTCTTTTGCCCCACTGGCAAATATTTTTATAAGCATGAATTTAACTAAATCTAATGAGGTTTGTGCTTAAACCATGAAACAACACTTTGTCTGTTGGGTAGTAAAATATTTATTTATTTATTTTAATGTATAAATGGTTATAGAAAAAAAGTACATGAATAAAAAGGAAAACAAAGTAACAAAGGGACACCATAAATATTACATTTATCAGTGCAATGCATGCACATACATGAAAACATAATATTTTATGCATTACTCATTTTAAGGATGTTTAGGTATTTTTTGCGGAAAAAAATGGACCAAAAAATTTAGATTTTTTATTTTTTTTTTGCAGTGTGGAATAAAGAAAGTTTGAGTAATATCAATAGAGTGCCTTGCAGATGCTGTAATAAAGTTTATATGTTTTGTCCTTATCAGAAATTATGATCAGCTTATCATCTACTTTCCTAATGTGCATCATGCACTTTGAAATTAAACATTTTCTAGTGTAATATAAAAGTAATTTTCTCTGTGTCATTATGATTTCATGTATTCCCACATTTATTGTTGTGCATGAACGATTACTGTTCTGATGGTTTGTACGGGACCATCTGATAGCTCTTAAGAAACAAAATAAGGGTTTGGGGTTGTCTTTGTCTGAATCATCCCACTCTCTGTATTGGCATGTTTTCCACTTGGTATGGTATTCATCAGAAATCTACGCTGCGCTGAGGACAGACTCGATATGTTACAAAAATGATGAATGTCAAATGTGAAATGGATTATTTTTCATTCATGTTGTTATTGTTAGATGCTAATGGGGAAATTGGAGGAATTGCACAACGGAGGGCATTACCTGCACAAGTACTTCATGTTGAATTCTAATTTAGAAAAGACACAGGGGTTGGTCTCAACTGCAGGAATTAATTAAATACTCAAATGACATGATTACGGTCAGATGATTTTTACAAAATGTTGCGTCTGAGTCTGTTTTTAGTGTACAGCCAATTATGGCATCATGCTGGATGGTTGTAGTTTACTCAAACATGTTTCTTCGGTTATTTCAAGACAATGCTTGTGCCATACAAGTAAAAAAAAAAAAAAAGATGAATTGCCTGATTTCTCCCTAAAACCCTATTTGGTGTCATTTAAGGTGTCTTTGAAGTTAGTATATGGATATAAACAGACATTTTTGATGAAAAATAAATCAGATCACCTAAGAATGAAACACTTTTGTCATGACCTCATCTAATTTCTTTCATCCTTAAAATACAAAATGAGCTGCTCCTTTTCTGTCCAATAGAAAATAATGAAAACAAAGTATTCCATGCAACTTGTGCACTATATTCCAAGTTTTCCGAAGTCATAAGACTGAAGTTTTTACTCTGATAATCTCTTGCCAGAGCTTTCAGATCTCATTTATGCTTGTTTAACATGACATTTAGTGCAAGTTTGTATTTAAAATAACTTTAAATGTGTTGCCACAAATGCCATTGGTTCTTGCATGTCACATAACCAGTCGTAACATGGCAAAGTTGAAAAACACAGGCAAAATTGAGATTTTAAAGATAGGGAAGATTGTCAGTCAACTTAAACGTTATCCTTTTTACTCTCACCAGGCTATCATATGGCTTCGGAAGACTGCTTTATAATTTTTTCATTCTCGGAGCTTGACAGTATAAATAACCATCCATTTAGTTGCCTGGACATTCTGCCTAACGTGAAAGAAAATAACAGAGGTTTAGAAGAGCACAAGGGTGAGTATGATGACAGAAAGTTCATTTTCAACTGAATGTTCAACTGTATCTTTAATACTGCAGCACATGTAGGTTTACACAAGTCATGATGTCTGCACTAAGAAGTGATGAATTCTCACTTGTTCTGACTAATGAAGCTGACAAAAAGCAAGCCTCACTGCTTGTAAAGTAGCATTATTCATTGTTTAACGGTGTTTTCTATCCTTGGAAACACCTAGCCTGCAGCATCATGTTCTGTGAAACACATTGAGAAAGCTAATTAGTACGAGACCACGAGGGTGAGCAACTGCATTTTTTCACAGCTTCAGGCTAGGCTAAATTGTTTGACATAATTGTTTTTTTTAGAAAAATATGTGACAATTTATTTATGAAAGTCTCAAAAGCCCCATCGTTCGTTTTCTTCACCAGGGGTTCTTCACAATACCTCTCTTCCTTTCTCTTTCTTTACATTGGCATCATGGCTGACAGACCACAGTCACACTTGCCAAAATTAGATGTTTTTGAATCGTTCCTTGCATGTAAGCCAGACGTTTCGGCAGCTTTGTTGAAGCGAGTGAAGGAGAAGTGTTTATATAGTGGCATATTGCCACTTTGAGTCTTGTTGTTTACCAGCTTTGTGACAGTGTAACTGAAGTTGAAGGGAAGGCAAGTTTTGTGTTTATGTGCCTCCCCACTGTTCCAGGCCTGCCAGGAGGTTCAGTTCGCCAACCATGAGGAACGTCTAACTGCCTGGTCTTCTTTGCCACCTCGTGTCTTGAAATTGCTGTTTAGGTTAGTCAAACAAACCTTCAATGACAAAAATGATTGTCCAAAAATTTCAAAGAATAATTCAGCTAAAAGTTTACTTCTGCCATCATTACTCACCCTCATGTCGTTCAAACCACAGGACTCTCGTTTTCTGATATCGAGATATTTTTAGATATTCTAGTATATTATATGCCCGTGCAATATATTTTAAAATCATCTGAAGCTATATTGTAGATTTGTGTGTGGAACAAACACCAAAACACTTTGCCTCCATTGATTTCCCTCACTGTTCTGCATTTTCTAACTAATGACTGGCTATAAGACAGAAAAACCAATAACATTTGGTGTCATTATTGTCAAACACTGTACAACTTGTCTTGAGGTGCCAAATTTGAATATTAGTAAGTGAGCTAAATTTGCCATGAATGGTGGCTTGATCATTTTTATCTGCTGTAACTTTCAAAAATCCCCCCCCTTCATTAGCGTTTGCATTTTTCAACCCTTGTTTGAAACTCAAGTACCAATGGCGTTTGCAGTAATGACATCAAATGGGCCACAATACATTTAAAAATTGCATTTTAAGATTCAGAATGCCATTTTAAACAAGCACAACTAAAATTTAAGAGAGAATTATCAATGAATAAAGCCTTCAATTTTAGCATGATCCTCACATAAATATATAATAGGACTTCAGAAGGCTTGGAATATAGTGCACAAGTCATAGGGACTACTGTATTTTATTTTAATTTTTTGGTCTGTGATATATGTTTAGATTTATGCATTTGGAAGGCACTTTTATCTGAAACAACTTACACTGCATTCAAGATATACATTTTACTGTAATCAGTTTATGCATTCCCTTGGAATCAAGCCCATAGCCTTATTGCTAGTGCAGCACTCTTCTTTTTGAGCTACAGATATCCTTGTAATGCATTAGTAATGCATTACAATATTGCGTTACTTCCTAAAAAGTAACTAATTAAGTTACTTAGTTACTTTTTAATGGAAGGAATGTTACGTTACTTTTGCGTTACTTTTTCTATCTGGGCTGGGCTTGCTTGTTTGCTTTTAATATAAAAAGTTATATTTTTGGCAAATGTAAAAGCCCTTTCACACCAAAAGCCTCAGGCTGAAGGAAATGTAAATTCACGTCTGTACAGTAGAATGCAGAAGAAGAAATTTCAATACTCTTCAGCAATAAAAAAAAGAAGAAGAAATGTTAGTTTATCTTGAGTAATTTTTGCTTATTAGTAAGGTTGAACTGTATCATCGAAGGTCAGAAGCAAAGACAATGTTAATAGAATGGGATTAAATACATAAAACACAATATTTGTGTTGTTTAACATTTAATTATTGCAGCTTTGAGTCATAATCTGAGTTGCTTTTAACTGTTTTTATACATTTTGAGGAATACTGAATCTGTTTTTTTTTTTTTTTTGTGAGTGAGATGAATTAATGCGTGTTCACATTTATTCTAGAACTGAAGTAACATCTTACTCCCGATTTCTCGCAACAAGGGGACAGCAGAGCTTTCAATCAATAAATGGAAATAAAGTAACTGGCGTAACTTATTTGAAAAAGTAACACAGACTTTCTTGTAAATTGAAAAGTAATGCATTACTTTACTAGTTAAAAAAAAGTAATCTGATTACGTAACTCACGTTACATGTAAGGCGTTACCCCCAACACTGGTCATAAGAGTGAGTAAATAATTTACATATTTGAGTGAACTATTGCTATAATACTTACACATTTATGTAAGTGTACGGTCACAAACATTATAAACTAGGCCACTAAACAACACTAACCCACTTTTCAAGTCGCCCATGCCGCAGATCTGTTTATCAATAGTAATTCAAGTTATCGAGCGGTTATTGAACATCTACCGTGCAAACAAAAGAACCCGCTGATGTTGTCACAGTCAGGGCAATCTCTGTCCCTGCGTGAAATTCAATGCTTCACGTGATCTCTATATGCAGGACTAAACCAATTCACTAAACCACTCCGAATCTCCAAAATACGTATCGTGTATCTCAGCAGACAGCTGGGAGAGTGAGAGACATGGAAGACGGCAGAAAGTGTCACTCGATCCCGCCGAGGTTTCACCTGCGTTCAAGGTGAATCAGTAAGGCAAAGCTCCATTGTTCGTCTGTTGAAAAGCAGAACCTGGAAAATAAGGATTCCGGCCTGAGAGAGCTCTTGATTGATTGAGCTGACATTGAGAAGCAGGGAGCGACAAAGGCGCATGAAAACAAGACAGAAACTCATCCCTTACGATTGCATAATTTATATTTTTCTCCCAAAATCAAATGTCAGAGACATCCAGGGGACTTTTTGCTCATGGTTGAATTATGAAGTTAAGCAAGTAAAGGTTGAATAAACATATTCCTGTTTGCAAAACATTTTCAAATAGATTATTAATGCTAAGAGCCCAAAACAGGCTTTTCAATGCATCCTGAATTGCACAGCAGTTTTCTACACAACAGCTGATCATGTATGTGAGGAGACACTAATGTTAATACGAAGAGACTTACTGTGCCCTTACAAGACCTTTGTAATTTTAACATTTAATTCAAAAAATACTGTTCAGCATCATGTAGCCTGGATGTCCCTAGTTAAATGCCATTTCTGTCAGCAGCCCCTTGTATTAAATATGAAATGTGTGTTGCAAGAGTTGCAAAGTTTTATACATTTGGGAAAGTCTGAGAAAAAAAAATCGAACAAATATTTAGCATTAAGATTTAAAATAAATAAAACTATAATAAGAAATACGCACATTTTAAGTAAAATTGTATTAAGTAGATGCATTTTCACTACGTACAACAGTCTCATATTTGTGGACCACCATATGTTTTAGAATAGCATCACAGCATTTTTGTCTCATATAAATTCATCTAAATTTGTCCCCATCAAGATGGCGGTTCTCAAATGGTGGACCTCGACCCAAAAATTAGTCTCAGGTTTGTTCAAGATCAAATATCAATAACAAAATTCAGCTAATTGTATAATTGTGAAATGTTAAGATGGCAAAACAGACTCTTGAAAGGGTTCAGAAAATGCTTTCCATCCTGTTGTTGTTGACATCAAAATCATCAAAACAAATAAAGAGTATTTTGACGTAAACTCATCTTTAATTTTGTAAAAGTGAGTCAAAAACATTTATGTATTTTGTTTTGGCTGAACACATTATTGGCTGAAACCATCTTCAAAAGCCATTTAGACAACTAAATTTAACCAAACAGATTTTAACTTTTCAAGTTAAAGGGATAGTTCACCCAAAACTGAAAATTGCTTTTTATCTGCTTTAAACCCCCCCCCAGGGCATCCAAGATGTTAGGGAACTTTTTGCCTTCAGTAGAACCAAACGAAGATTTTTACACAAACCGTTGCGTCTGTCATTCTTATAATGTAGGTTAATGGGGAACACGGTCTTTGAGAGTCAAAAAAAACATCACAAACACAACCAAATTTAACCCTTCGGCTTGTGACGGATACATTGATACTGGTCAGTTTCTTGCACAGACCGATTGTTTTGTGTTTTTACACATCAATGTATCATCACGAGCTGCATGGTTTAATTTGGTTTTGTTTGTGTATGTTTTTTTTTTACTCTCAAAGCCGTGATTCCCATTTACCTGGGAATCTATCCCTTAAAGGAAAAGTTCACCCAAAATGAAAATTTCTGAAAATTTATTCCCCTTTTGGCCACCCAAATGCTGATTTGAAAAAACAAACAACACAAAAACAATTGCAGCATACATTGCGTTGGATTATTTTGATGTTTTTATCAGCTGTTTGGATTTTCATTCTGATGGCACCCATTCACTGTGGAGGATCCACTGGTGAGCAAGTCTGTTTTAATGAAGAATCAGACTCATCCTGGATGGTCTGAGAGTGAGGACATTATTTAAAGGGGTCATATGGTGTTGCTAAAAGAACATTATTTTGTGTATTTGGTGTAATGAAATGTGTTTATTTCTGTTTAAGTTCAAAAAACACATTATTTTCCACATACTGTACATTATTGTTTCTCCTCGGTGCCCCGCCGCGTAAACAAAAAACCCTGTCTGCATTTGTGATCAGATGAATGACAAACAACAAGTGCGACTCTACACTGCTCAAAACTCGCGTTTCGAAATCGTCAGTGGCTAATTCTTTAAATATGAAAAAACGTACTTACAGTCTGTGAGTCAGAACAGCCGGCTTTGTTGTCTACTCTACCAGGATCAGGAAACGTTCCTCCATAAAATGTGCTGCACACATATTTGAATATTTGGGTTGAACTGTTCTGGACAGTGTTGTAAATACAACTTAACAAATTTCTAGTTGTGTCCATTTTTGGAAAGCCAAAAAAAGTAGTTTTGCTTTCACAACAAAACACACGTCGGCACAACACGTACGGGCCGAGTGACGGCGGCGGGGCGGGCTTGAGACCGTCGTGGCCGGTGTATTCGACTAAGGAGATTCCGGCGGGCTTGCGGCAACCACATGACTCCCCGGGCTGGACCCCGCTTCGTCCATGGTGAAAGCCGATCTGGCGATCGCAGCGTGAAGTTGATGTATTCTCAGTGACCAGCACGGATCAGCTCCAAGCATGACGAAGCGATATCGTCCTCTTTTGGAAGGGCCAAACAAAGTAGTTTTCTTTCACACGAAACACACAGCGCCTTCACGACAAATGGCGGCAGCAACAATACTACAGCGAGAATAAAAGTTACGCCTTCTTTCTTTGACTGAACATTTGGGCGGCGTAATGCAAATCATCCCACATCGTGACGTAGATACTGTATGTGGGGGCATGTTAGAACGAGCCGTTTTAGGTAGGCGTGGTTGACTCTTAATTTTATAAAGAATATCTCTTTGAATCTGAGACTTTAGTCTTTGCAACTTACAGATCTTCTTTATGCACCAAGAGCTTGTAACACGCAAAAGCTAAAGTAAAATTGAAATCGCACTCTTACCCCTTTAACAAAACACTGTTGGTGGTGCTGTTTTTGGTTGTCACTTGATGTCTTTGGTCTTGAAGCAAAGTAATTCTAGAAGCATCACTCAAGGCAATACATGAGTATCCACAGAGCAGTAATCATTCTAACAGCATTTACAAACCATCAAATGTGGGATTGTAGCATCTTGCAGTGGCATTACCCACCGGCCTCCACACGGGTACCCTAGAGATGACTCACCACACTTGTTAAATTCCATCTCTCGGCTTTTCCCAGTCTTTCCCACCTCCCTCACTAGTCATTGCCTCTGTAGTCTCGTTAATCCATTATGAATTAATTATCCATGCTGCTGGGCCCAGCTTTCTTTAATCTTTCTCTTTCATCCAATTGCAGTGCCTGACAGCCTTGCATCCTAAGTGGAGTCGTCTCATGCTTTCATCGGTAAACACGATGTTTGAGCACTAGAGCAGAGAGGGGAACCCTGACCCTTAAACAAAGACACATACTAGTGCCACTATATTCTCATAAAGATTTTGCGGTGTTAAACTTCTGCAGTGTGAAACAATACGCTGAATTATATTCACATACTAGCAACCATAGAGCTTAACAAAAACATAGCTACACCCTGGCAACCATCTACAACAGCCAAGCACCATGGCGGTGAGTTTTACAGTACTAAACACCACTTAAAAATCTATTTAATGGCATAGTTCACCCTAAAAATGAAAATTAGCCCAATATTTACTCACCCTCAAGCCGTCCTAGGTGTTTTATGACTTTCTTCTTTCAGACAAATATAATCTGAGTTATATTAAAATATATTCTGGCTCTTACAAACTTTAAAATTGCAGTGAATGGTGGTCAAGACTTTGAAGTCCAAAAAAGTGCATCCATCCATCATAAAAGTAATCCCCAGTGCCCTCCGGGAGGCCTCTGACGCAAGTGCAGCGTTGTGTCAGAAAAATATCCATATATAAAACTTTATGAACTGTAATCTCTAGCTTCTGCTAATTGTCGTATGTGTGTTCACGAGAGAGTGAGAAGTAACGAACGCAAAGCAGAGGAGCGAGCAAAACAAACACGCGGTCACAACTAGAAGTACAAAATGGGATTTGTAAAAAAATTAGAGGATTTTGATATAAGACCAAGAGGAACTGGTTTGCGTTTGCTGTAAACAAACTTGGTTCTTGCGAGACTTCATATTCTCACATGAGCTTACCTACACCCTACGTCCTCCAACATCCACTGGAACGCCACTCTCTCGTGAAACAAGTGTACGACATTTAGCGGAAGCTAAAGATTAAGGTATATAAAGTCTTAAATATAGATATTTTTTTTACATAAATGCATCGTTTCGCTTCAGAAGGACATTATTAACCCCCAGATCCATGTGGAGTACTTTTTATGATGGATGGATGCAATTTATTTAGTTTCAAAATCTCGACCCCATTCACTGCCATTATAAAGCTCAGAAGAGCCAGGACATTTTTTAATATAAATCCAATTGTATTCGTCTGAAAGAAGAAAGACATATACACCTATTTTTTTTGGGTGAACTATCTATTTAAAGGTGGGGTAAGTGATTTCTGGTAGCCAATGTTGACATTTGAAATCACCAAAACAAACACGCCCCTACCCCAAAAGTGTCTCGCCCCTATTTTGATAGCTCCGCCCCACACATACGTATGCAACCCAGGCAACGATTAGTTCTGTGAAACAAAGCAAAACCAATGTTACACCGTGTCTACACCGGACGCGAGTGGCGCGGCGCGACAAATCTATAGACCTCTTATAATCAGTGATGCTGTCACACCATAATATATATATATATCTATGGTCTATACTGGATGCGGCGTGGCACGACACGACAAATCCCCGACAGAAAACTGCTGCTGCTGCGTTCTATTCGTGACGTATTGACACAAATTTCAAATGATTTTCAACAGTCGCTTTGTCGCGTCCAGTGTACTAGACAGACTTTAGCTGTTGCGGAGCAGACACGGTGTTACTCACCTATCGAGAAGAAACAAAGCAACCTCGGCGTCCCGATCGCAGGGGCCTTACCGCTCCTTGAGTTCTCTCCAGCGCTGGAAAGCTGATCCGATATTTACACGGGTCCTACTTCTTGCCTTATTGCCTTAAGCCTTCTTTTGTTCCACAGACGTTTTCCTCTTTTGTTTTTTATCCGCCATCTCCATCCTTCTGTCGCTCGGCTCGCTAATGTCCATCCTGTGCACTGAACGCTCTCTCCTCAACATTAGTGGTTGGTCCGTTCTGAACTAGTTTGTTTTTCATTTTGAACGATCTTTAATGTCCTTCTAAGAACGAGTCGTCTCGGGGAGTGATTTGTTCAGTCGCGCATGCGCAACATCCTCTAGGTTCTGTACTGGAAGTAGTCAAGTAGTTCACCTTTTTGAGTCCTTCGGGTTTTTTCGAGTCGTTCGTGTTCATCACGTGACCTCCCCATAGTGTACTAAATGCTAGTCTGAGCCGGAACGAGACTTGATTAGTTTCCTGCTCCTCCGAGTCTTCGGGTATTTTCGAGTCATCTCTTCATTCACATGACAGCCCACAGTTACCCACTCTAGTCTGAGCCGAAAGAGATTAATAATAATAACCCAACTCTTTATTACCTTTGTTACACATTCCAGTGTTTATGAAAAGAACCATATGACAGAAATCCACACCTTTATAAACGTAAGAAATAAAAGCTACAATTTTAGACCAGAAACGCATTACTTACCTGTAAGAGTATAAGAATTATATCTGCGGATAATTAATAATAACTAGACCCCGTTTGTAGGATCTTGTAAATTAACTAATTTCTCATCCATGCTGTCCCGTTCACATAAAAGAAACGAATGATTCGAAAGACCTCGAGAGATAATTAATCAATTCTCCTTTTTCCGGGCTCAGACCTGCTTGGTTAAAGCGTTGGGGCTGTCACGTGATGACGAAGATGACCAAACCTGAATAACCTTGTCATATCAGAGGTGAGGTGCCTAATCATATCCTGAAGACCCAGGTAAACAATGGAATTCATCTTCTGTTTCTTATACATTTTTGTATTGTTTGTAGTCTGATCAACGTTTGCGTAAGTAGTAGAAGTGTTAGGGAAGTAACAAGTAACATTTTAATTACATTTATCTAAAATGAACGAAAAGACTCTAAAAAAGATTCATTCATTTTGCCGAACGAGACTCAAAGGTCCGAGTCGGTCAAATGATCCGAACTTCCCCATCACTACTCCTCATCATGAGTAGACACGCCCCTTACTTCTGATTGGCTACAAGTTTGTTTTGCTTGTTGGCCCGAATCAGTTTTCTAAAGCCTTTTTGAAAAATCGCTTACCCCACCTTTAAGTATTTTCTTGGAAAAGAGATATGCTGTACGTCTTTTTCTGACATCGGGCCTTATTCACGAAACATGCCAAATTAATTTCTGCAAATCATTTATAAATCCATTCTTATGCAATTTCTTGCATCGAGCTGAATGCAACAATTTATTTACAAAAGATTTTGTGAACGATTTACGCAGATTTATTCTGCTCTTGTTTCATGAATAAGGCCCATTGATCATATAATCCGATCATCAAAGGGAAAATAGTTATTTCTGACCACAATCTAATACAGAGGCCTGCCATAATACAGTAGATGGGTAAAGCTTTCGAGTTCAGACAGGTCAGGATGTGTTTTTCTTGCTGACCCCATTCCTGTCTCTGCTCTCTATCAATGATGCAGAAGGCTGGCAATCTCCAGAGATGCTCGGCATGTTCATATGTCCACACTCACCTTGTTCATCCTTCCTGCAAAGCTCACAGAGATGTATATTTAGAAGCTGAGTGCAATACCATGACATGATGGTGTTGTTTGTACTGAGAGGAAGTGATTTTTATAAAGTTTATTGGCAGGGCAAACCCAGACACAAATCAGAGTTGCTCTGTGTAAATCTCCTAATTGTTTCCGGTTATGTTTCATCACATGTTTAGATATTTCTCTATCATCGCTCTATCTCTCTCTCTCTCCGTCTTTCTTTCTTTCTTCTTAGTACCACAAGTCTACCCGCAGAGAGAGCTTTTACTTATATTCTGAGAGTGATAGCCCTTTGCCAGCTTTTCCTGTATGATGACTCGAAGGACACATGCCAAATGAATAAGGAGCGTTTCGTAAAACATAGACATAAGCATGCAGTTAGTCCTCTCAAGCAGCTTAACATCTCAGACCTGAAGATTTCAGAAGGGTCAGATCACAGGGCAGCTTTAGGCGTCCCCTGGAACAGACAGGGGTAAAGAGCCTCCATAGGAGAAATAACAACAGGGACTGATGTGCGCTGAAGGCTAGATTTTAAATTCCTTCCATGTTCTGTCTACGCTGACTGCAAAAGTCCTGTGTGGTGTGAAACAATCACAGTTGATCAGAAAAGACTTGATGTTTAATATACAGTTTATATATATGTGACACAAGTTGTATCAAGGTTAATGAAGGTTTGAATGTTCACTGTGAATGAATGACATGGGTTAGTTGATGAGGATTTTGAGCACAGGTCTCTATCATTTCAAAAACGGTATTGGTGGTCAAATTGTTCTTGCTTTTCTCAAAATCGGTGACCTTAAAGTCTTCCTGTCAAAACTCTCACTGATGCAATCTTGTGCAATATTTTAAATTCCTTCCGATGTCTTTTTGTTTGTCGGACAGAGAGGATGGAGTATGGAAATTTATACACCCAGGCTTTGATAAGGTGAGTCGAGGGGTGGACAGGGTTGTCTTTTATTCACTGATAAGAAAAATCAAATACATTTGCAAAATTAGCTACATAATGCGCATTTAATAAAAACTCTCCTTCAACTGTACAATTTCTTAAAGGAACATTTATAGTATAGAATAATCATTATTTAGCCTATACTGACTATCGTGCCATTCCAAAACTATATGACCTTCTCTTTTACATGGAAGCCAAAAGTGTCCATGTAATGAAAGTGAATGACAACTGAGCCTGTCAAGCTCTAAATGACAGAAAGCACCATAAGTTATGGCACAAATGATGTCTGCTTATCATACAGTGCTATCATATGATTGTGAAGACTTGAAATAGCACACAAGTTAAATGGAGAAGCTGTATGATACTTTTATAGTGCTTTTTAAAAGCTTGAATGTTTCATTCCTCATTCTTCCATTGAATGAAAGAAGCGCCGGCTGATATTTTAGGACAAGATCCATAATCCACAGTTCTGTAAAGCATCTGGAAGGACTGGATGAGTTAGAGGAAAACTGAAAAACATTACCTACTTTCTGACATAATTCAAACCCCTAATTTTAGCTCTCAATATCTAATGATGGGGAAATCAATAAACAGTGCACTTGCAAAAAACATTTGCTCTATTGATTTTTTCCCCATTTGTTCTTCCAATTTGGTCTGGACTCAGAGCTCAATGGACTATCTAGTTGCAGATCAGATGTTTTGTGCCTTACTTAATTTAGCAAATTAGCAAAGAGGATGATAAACAAATACAGATGTAAAGCACAGTCTGTGTTGGTTAAAGCAACATTTTTCATTTAACTTTTTTTTTTTTGGTGTGTGCAGTTTCCCTCAGCTTTTGTACAGACTATAAACAGGGTTCCCATATACTCACAGAAAACATGGAAATATCAGGAAATGTATGTAGATGGAACATGAAAAGTCATAAAATCTTAAAAAGTTGTAGGAAAGTCATGATTTAAAATATAAAAATATTTATTTGGCTAGATATCGCTTTTTACCGGCGCTATAGTGTAGAGTGTCTATGTATCACAACATTATTTGGATTACAGTAATCTACCATGTTCAGAGATATTCACATATGGTGCAAGCTTCTGCTGCTTTCATTTTCTCTCAAAAATCATTAAATGCACCTAAACACAGTTAGATACTAACATAATATTTATTATAAATATTTATGAATTTAGCATGAGTCTGTAGAGTCTGTGTGATGTTGCGGGTGAAATACAGAAAGAGGAATGAAGACTTTTGCCTCATTTAAGAAATATCTGACAGCACTGACAAAAAGTAAAACAAAATGTAAAAAATATTTTTGCAGTAGGCTACACATTAAAACTATTTGTGTGCAACAAACCAGTGTGTTAATGATTATAATGATTATGATAATAAAATAACAGTTTGCAAAATAAAGCAACGTAATGGACTGTTTATGTAAAAGTAAAATAACTGGAAACAAATAACACCGGAAGCCACGTAAGTTACAAAGTTAAAAGTAATTTAGGGCAGTGAGTTTATTTTGCCACAATAAGACTAATAAAACAATTTTTTGAAAGAACATAGTCGATCGTGTCTGATAACTCAATCTGAAAATTTTTTTTTTTTTTTTTTTTTTCTTTTTAATAACTTCAACACAATACAAAACAGTAACATACACAAACTGCCTGATATACAACAAATGAGAATACAAAAACAAAATTATACATAAGATGACAAGCAGAGCATTATATCACAGATCAAATTTAACAATAAAAACTGGGGAGAATACATGAATCGTCTATATACACCTCTAGGAATGTCATACCAAGCCACAAAATATCACAGGTAGAAGCATTTATGCAGTTAAGGTATGGTGTCCACATACGATTAAAAGCATCTGTTGTAGAATGAATAATACAGGTCAAGAGTTCCAGAGGGATAATTTCCCTAATGATTGAATGCCAGCCTTTGATGGAGGGAGGCTTATCACTGATCCATAAAATCAGTAGATTAAAAATGTTGTATTTTAAAAATGAATGTCAAGTAAAGATATGGAATATGTTTCTTGCATGTCTCAAGAATCAGAGCACTGGTCACAAAGTGTGGGAACTCATAGGAAACATAAATGTTTTAGTAGACTGCAACCCTTGTAATAGCTACGGCCAAGCCAACTGATCAGCATCACTTTGTCGTTTATAATTAATTAAACACAACAAAATTGCATTTTTGTCTCACAAATGTAATCATCCGCTGTGTTTACAGCCAATCTGTTTCGCTTTGGTGTCCTCCGCCAATCAAAATCGTCGCTTGGGTTCAGCCTCCTTCCCTGACTGACAGATTGTGGGCGGTCCCTGCACTGCTTCAGCCAATCACGGCGTGTTTCTTTAACCACGTTGCGCGCTACGGACTGGCGAACCCTGCGAGAGTATTCTAGGCCGCTTGTGTGATCGAACAGATCCGTTCCGTTCTTGGGGAACATCATCGAGATTGGACGTGGGCTCTCAACTTTACTCCAGTGGCGGACGGGGGTCCTTTGTATCTGTATTGAGGTGCCGATAGCCGCATTCACGCCCGTGAGTATTGACGTATTTCCACTCTTGTGTTATATTTAGACGCGGAATATTTTGCGCGTGTTCCCGCTGTGTTTATGTAACGCAAACGGATTTTTTTGTTCTATATGAAAGCTCCTGAGAGCCTGACGCTAGTTGTTCGTCTGGTTATTTGACAGGCGTACAAGCAGAACTGTTCTATTAGTAGACGTTAACCCGCCCCCGCTGTTGGTAACGGTAGGTGCGTAATTACGCGCTTGTAGTGTGGAACTGTAATAATGAACGCGATGCATCGCTGCAGCTCTGATTGGAAGCGGGGCGAGCGTGCATGTCATAATGCAGTGCCACAGTCCACAATGGAAACGCGCACGATGGATAGAGAAATAACCGCGCGTAACCAGGCTGTGCGGAATAACGCTGGTAAAATTGCTTGTTCGAGTCCGACGCGATGTTTTCAGTCGAGTGCATTTAGAATGCAACTTCCAAATATTTCTGTCGTGAAAAGTGTTCGTGTGACTGTGGCTGAAATCAATGCATTCATTCACATCTAAATTTGGTCAAGGCAAATCGCACCTTCCACCCGTATGCATATCATTTGCATTACAATGATAATTCTGTCATCGTCTACCTAGTCATTTGACTTTTTTTCCCTATGCAACAAATGAGTTATCAAAACGTCAAATGCATTCTGGGCAGTTAGTCTGAGCATCTGCAACGTTTTGACACACTTGTGTTGAGAGTAAGGGCTAGAGACTAATACAAGATCAAAACAGAGTGTGAATGCTAAAATAGTTTTGGGTCTGCATATGTTTTGCTGAAAAGGACGTAAACAGTATTTTGATTGATGATTTAAGACTACTGTCAATTATTGTCAATTCTATTCACCTCATATTTGCTACGGTTCCCCCCAAACAAGCTTAATCTCTGAGGATGAAGGAGAAAATGGAAAGCATAAGGAAACGGAGGCCGTTCTATTCAGATTAATGCTGATTTTTTTGAAATAAACAAATCAAAAATAGAAATGTCTCTGGTTCCTTTTGGGGTTCAGAGAGAACATCAAGGGGGCATAACATTTAAATGGATTTAAAATTAGCTGACTTATATTATTAAAACAGGGTAATCAATCTGTTATTAGGAACAATCAGTAGCACTCGTTATTAACTGATTTGTGTTGGGCAACACACCATTTCTGGTCACAGCTGCTGCGTGTTCAGCTCCCATGCTGGGCCATGCCATGTGTGTGCCCCGCCCTCCGTAGGGCGTTATTCACGTGCCACTAAAAACAAAACACCCAATAACTTAAATGATTCAGCCCCCCAATTTCCCTAATACTACAGTTAACTGTCATTAATTTAGATTTAATTAACTAGAACTGGGCAATATCATTCAGAAGTAGACTAAGAGTAGTTAATTCGCTGAGATGAATGAAGATTAGAAACATAGAAACAGAAGAAAAAAAGGAAGAGAATGAAAAATCCGAACCATGGATGAGGTTAAATCAAATTGCTTCATCACCTGCCACTACATGCTGTATTTAAGAGCTTCAATAAAGAGTGTTAACACCTATTGTTAGCTATTTGAGTAGCTTAGCCTAAAATGAAACTATGCTAAGTCGTGTTAGCTTAGCTGCTTCCAATGGTTTGTTTACAAACATGGCGTGTTTTGCTATGTGACGTTAGCACTTCCTGTGACAAGGTGTTGTCACGGTAACCAATGCATGCCAGTTTAATTAACGCAGTTTAATGTCTGTCTATGTTAAACAGTCATTGTTTTAGAACGTGGTGCTTTCAGCCTTCAAGACTTGTTGCATTACATAAGCACTTCGGTGAGTGCGTCTCTAATGCAACAATAAACTTCTTGCTCTTGTTTAAAGAATTACAAAACGGGTTTACTTTAAGTTAAAACCGGTTTAAACATATATTTAGTTATGTTTGCCTCACATATGAGTATTAAAGTACAGTATTACACCTTTAAATTCACTCAGCGAGTGAAACACAGTAATGACCACCAGGTTTCTCGGCTTATATATATACAGTCAAAGTGTAGATGTATTGCTTCAATCTAATTATAAACTATTAGGCCTTTATGCTGTAGAAAGGGGAGCAGCGCTCCCATCTACCTTGATATAACTGTACTGATATTTCTTCTTCAAAGAAACAATTTAAACAATACTGCAATTTTGTGTTTTCTTCACTAAAGCATATTACATTATGGTACAGTTGGACATGCCGCTGAGCTGAGATTCAGACTTACGCTTTGTCAGGACAGATTTATGCTTAATACTGAAATTAGGGTTTCTTTGCTAACATCAGATTAACCTTACACCGATGCCACTAAGCATGAAATACATAAAGACTCTCACAATAATAATAGCCATACCAATTCAAACCCCCACTTTATCTGCATCTCAACAGGCCAGCAAATAGGGACACCGGGCATCCGAAGTCACGTCCTATTTTAACCTGGGCTATCAAGCACCCACTTTTAAGTTGCCAGTGTTTAAACACATAACTTTCGTTTTATCATGCGCGGGGGGGCGCGTGTCTCCACCAAAAGCTTAGCGCAAGCAGCTCATGGGAAATATTCATATTAACATACCTAGTTTATAATTAACTATTCTATGTTAGATCCCGCTGTAGATTTAGCTGAACCACTCAGGTCACCTTCTGTCAATTGCTATAACGTAATGTTCCGGGTTTGAGAGTCAAGTAACTTTGCGGGTGTGTTATCTGTAGGGAGGGGCAATTCTATACGTTTGTAACGTAAATCCGCATGATTATTGACTACGGTTATGAGTAAACAATGAACACGTAAAGTGTGATACAAGTAAGGTTTTATTAAACACATAAACACTTAAACTAGTCTAACAAACACACACACATAGCCGGTCAACATACACATACACACCACACACATCAGTGTGTGTGAAAGGGTTAAAGTTTAACTCAGCATAGAACGAGGCATAAAGAATGAATTTTATGGAACTATTTGCATATTCAGCAGATCTACACTTGAGGGAAGCGTCAGATTCTTAGTTCAATCACACCTTTGTAAAAAGGTGTAACTGTTACTTAATGCATCAATTAAATCGACTATGTTTGATACTTGCGTATGTCTGAAAAGATTCCTGATGCAATCTTAAGGCCCCAGATCTTGCTGAAATTAGTTATGATACAGACTGTTTGAGGCAGAATCACTTATTAATGAAAGACTAGGCCTGAGCTGGCACAGCTTGGTATCCGGGAGCGTTTTCTCAAGGCCTCTTCATTTTAGCATCTCCCTGAACCACCGACTGGGGCGGGTCACATGGAGTGTGTCCTTTTAAAGCCTGCAGAGATTCACGGCTCTCAAGATGGGTTTGTCCAATGAGGAATGCTGAAATCCCAAGCGGGAGGTTGGAAATACTGGGATTTTTATGACTCTTTGTCTGTAAGCCTGGTATTTTGCATATGTAATTCGCTGGAGTGTTGTGGCACGAATTAGTACAGATTCTTAGATCATCAATATGTTGCATAGGTATCAGCTTATAATATACACACTTGTTTCGATCAGAAGAAGGCGAATTCATAGATACTAGACTGCAATCGTTGCGGTTATATTACCTAGTGGTCTATGATAACATGAATAAAACAGCATACCCTACAACAGACAATATACAAGACAGTAATGGGATACACAATGACCAAAGGATATGGGTATTCAATCAAAGAAAGGTTTTCTTATGAATTAATTAGAGAACAGTCCATTGCTCTGGGCATTGTGTGTCTTTCTCATGAGTAAAATTAGGGAGTTTCTCCCCTGCATTCCTTTTTAGGCCATAAAACCAGTGATATCATGTTTAGTTGTCATGGTGATCAAGGTGGGGGTTGGTGTTCAAGCGAAGCCCTGGCATCCAGTATCTTGAATGAGGGGACTGTGACGATTTGATAATCTAATAAATAACTGATTTGTTAAATCAAATGAAAAAATGTGGCAGATTGTGGTCTCGGACGCTAGGCGGGTGGGGTGGGATAGAATTCTTATCTATAATCATTATATATTGATGCATAGTGGGGTTATACAGTGTCAGGGGTATAGGAGTGGGTATTATATAGACAGTGGGTGGGTACGAACGTATCGACCCCTGTGGTGCCCTATGTGTTGTGCGTCTCTTTGTTATATTGCAGCCATTTTGCTAAAATCATTTAAGTAATTTTTTCCTCATTAATGTACACACAGGACCTCATATTGACAGAAAAACACAGAATTGTTGAACTTTTTGCAGATTTATTAAAAAAGAAAAAAAACTGAAATATCACATGGTCATAAGTATTCAGACCCTTTGCTCAGTATTTAGTATAAGCACCCGGTGGTGTGTGTGGCTAATGCAGCAGTGCAGCAGTGAGGGTGCTGTGGTGGGGGGGAGAAGGGTGGGTGGGTGCGACGGTGGGTTTTCACGACGCTTGATTTGGGGCTCCTCTGCCATTCCTCCTTGCCGATCCTCTCCAGTTCTGTCAGGTTGGATGGTAAACGTTGGTGGATAGTCATTTTTAGGTCTCTCCAGAGATGCTTAATTTGGTTTAAGTCAGGGCTCTGGCTGGGCTTTTCAAGAACAGTCACAGAGTTGTTGTTGTGAAGCCACTCCTTCGTTTTTTTTAGCTGTGTGCTTAGGGTCATTGTCTGTTTGGAAGGTAAACCTTCGGCCCAGTCTGAGGTCTTGAGCACTCTGGAGAAGGTTTTCGTCCAGGATATCCCTTTACTTGGCCGCATTCATCTTTCCCTTAATTGCAACCAGTCATACTGTGCCTGCAGCTGAAAAACACCCCCACATCATGATGCTGCCACCACCATGTTTCATTGTTGGGACTGTATTGGACAGGTGATGTGCAGTTTCTGGTTTTCTCCACACATACCGCTTAATATTAAGGCCAAAAAGTTCTATCTGGTCTCATCAGACCAGAGAATCTTATTTTCTCACCATCTTGGAGTCCTTCAGGTGTTTTTTAGAAAACTCCATGCGGGCTTTCATGTGTCCTGCACTGAGGAGAGGCTTCCGTCGGGCCACTCTGCGATAAAGCCCCGACTGGTGGAGGCATGCAGTGATGGTTGACTTTCTACAACATTCTCCCATCTGGGGGGCGGTGCCCTACTGGGGGTGCATCTCTGAGCTCAGGGCGCCAGTGACTTTGGGTTCTTCTTTACCTCTCTCACCAAGGCTCTTCTACCCTGATAGCTCAGTTTGGCCGGACTGCCAGTTCTAGGAAGGGTTCTGGTCGTCCCAAAACGTCTTCCATTTATGGATTATGGAGGTCACTGTGCTCTTAGGAACCTTAAGTGTAGCAGAATTTTTTTTGTAACCTTGGCTAGATCTGTGCCTTGTCACAATTCTGTCTCTGAGCTCTTCAGCAGTTCCTTTGACCTCATGATTCTCATTGCTCTGACATGCACTGTGAGCTGTAAAATCTTATATAGACAGGTGTGTGGCTTTTCCTAAGTCCAATCAGTATAATCAAACACAACTGGACTCAAATGAAGGTGTAGAACCATCTCAAGGATGATCAGAAGAAATGGACAGCACCTGATTAAATATATGAGTCACAGCAAAGGGTCTGAATACTTAGACCATGTGATATTTCAGTTTTTCTTTTTTATAAAATCTCAAAAATGTCAACAATTCTGTGTTTTTCTGTCATATGGGGTGCTGTGTGTACATTAATACGGAAAAAAAATTTACTTACATGATTTTAGCAAATGGCTGCTATATATCAAAGAGTGAAAAATTTAAGGGGGTCGGAATACTTTCCGTACCCACTTGGTTTATCCATACATATCAGTCAACATTTGAAGTGGATCAAAAAAGTTAATCAAAGTAGTCATAAGACAAGAACGCATTTTGGTTTTAGTTTTAGGACAACTTTAATGAAATGTTTTGATCCACTTCAGGTGTGGACTAGTGTATATAGTATAATATATATATATATATATATATATATATATTGTATGTATATTATGTATATATGATATATTATAATATATATATAATTTAACTTATTTTGTATTTATAGATAGTAACTCACAACAAAACGCACAAATTATATCATGTATAGATAACTGTAATTAAACAAATTATAATATCATGTGAGAATATGAGACATGACGGACAATACGAGAGAAACTTTACAAGAAACTAGGACAGCTACTTTGCTTAACTGGTTGTCAGGCGCAATGATCAAATACGCTATTGTTGAGTGGTCATTTTAGTGGTACAGTGGACATAAAAAATTACCAATCAAGAATTCCTGGAGAGTCATGGACCAAACAGCATAATCAAAGTCATCTCTACTTGCTAAATTAATAAACATAAAAGTAAACTTTGTGGCATAATGTATGAATATCTGCATCGTTTATTGGGGTTAATATACTGGCTAACCGTACAGTCAAGTGACAATCTATTTAATGGCTTAATTTGATCTATTAAAATGAAATCTGCAATAACTGCCACATGCAGTGCTAGACTGCATTCAGTCAATCGCTTTCTGTTTTGTGTAGTAATTAGAGGAGTTTACATTGTCAGGCTGTGCAGTGATTAAATTACAATCACACCCTCTGTAGGGGCGTGCGATGGGGCAGATGGTTTTGCATGACCCAGAATGACGGGCCGTTGTGTGAGCTTCTGGGTCAGCCGTCATCTCAACAAAAGATTCATTTAGATGAGAACGAACACTCATCAGTCTTGCAAAATGTTGCCTATTAAATGTTCTTTTGTTACAAAGTGTGTCCGTTTTCACTGGGCGTCTTATTGTAATGTCCTTTTGAGCAGGGCTGAACTGGGGCTAAAATTTTGCCCTGGACAAATCCAGCCCATGAGTCCATCCGTGAATGTTTTTGTTGGGGTTAGGGCCTTAAAATGGAGTAAATAAATCAATCAATAAAAAAAAGGACAGAAACAAATAATGACAGATATTATTGAATGTACTGCAAATACAAGGCAAGGCAAGGCAAGTTTATTTGTATAGCACATTTCATACACAATGGTAATTCAAAGTGCTTTACATAAAATAAAATAAAAACAATAATCACAACAATAAAACAAGGAATTTAAAAACTTTGAAAATTATTAAAAAAAAAATTGATTTAAGAGGTTTAAAATGAATTTAAGAAAACGATTATACATATAATATAGTGCAATCAGTTCGGACATCGCACAGTGCTCATTCAATAAATGCACAGCTAAACAGATGAGTTTTGAGTCTGCATTTAAATGTGACTAATGTTTTAGCACATCTGATCTCTTCTGGAAGCTGATTCCAACTGCGGGTGGCATAATAACTAAAAGCACATTCCCCTTGTTTTGTGTGAACCCTTGGTATTTCTAACTGACTCGATCCTAATGATCTGAGTGGTCTGTTAGGTTTATATTCAGTGAGCATATCTGCTATAAATTTAGGTCCTAGGCCATTGAGTGATTTATAAACGAGTAAAAGTACTTTAAAATCAATCCTAAATATAACTGGAAGCCAGTGTATGGACCTGAGGACTGGTGTAATATGCTCAGATTTTCTGGTTCTAGTCAGAATTCTGGCAGCAGCGTTCTGGATGAGCTGCAGCTGTCTAATGGTCTTCTTGTGAAGCCCTGTGAGGAGACCATTACAATAGTCCACACTGCTGGTGATAAAGGCATAAACAAGCTTCTCCAAGTCTTGACTGGAAACAAAAAATCTAATTCTTGAAATGTTTTTGAGATGATAGTATGCTGATTTAAGTACTGCTTTGACATGACTACTGAAACTAAGGTCTGTCTCCAGAATCACACCAAGATTCCTGACTTGATTTTTAGTTGTTAGAGTCAAGGTATGCATTCACCTTGAGAACTTCATCTTTGTTTCCAAATGCAATGACTTCAGTTTTTTTTTTTTTCCTTGTTTAACTGAAGAAAGTTCTGGCACGTCCAACTGTTAATTTCATCAAAGCATTAGCAGAGGGAGTCAATGGGGCTGTAGATATTTGGTGATAAGGCTAGTTAAATCTGGGTATCATCAACATAGCTGTGATAGGCAATTTAGTTCTTTCTCATTATTTGACTTAGTTGGAGCATATACAGGCTAAACAAGAGCAGTGAAAGAATTGAGCCTTGTGGGACTCCGCATGTCATGGACGTACACTTAGACTTATGCTCTCCTATACTAACATAATAACCTCTCCCTTCTAAGTATGACCTGAACCATTTAATTACCATGCCAGAAAGCCCGACCAAGTTTTCCAGTCTCTCTAGTAGTATGTTATGATCGACAGTATCAAACGCAGCACTGAGATCTAGTAGTACCAGCACTGATATTTTGCCAGAATCAGAATGTAAGCGAATATAATTTATTATGTTAATGAGCGCTGTCTCTGTGTTGTGGTCGGAAACCAGATTGAAAATTGGCCAGGTATCCATTTGAGTTTAAGTATTTGGTCAGCTGATTAAAGACTACCTTTTCAATAAACTTTCCTATAAAAGGAAGATTTGATAATGGTCTATAGTTGCTCAATATGGTGTTATCAAGATTTCTCTTTTTCAGAAGGGGTTTAACAACTGCAGTTTTCAGGGAGTTTGGAAAAGTCCCAGAAAGAAGTGAGGCGTTCACCACTTCTAAGAGATCTGCTTCCAAACAGTTAAGCACCCTTTTGAAAAAATATGTGGGAAGTTGTGTCAAGATAGCATGTTGACGATTTAAGGTGCTGTACTATTTCTTCCAAAATTTTGCTATCAATTTCTTCAAAAGCAGACATAGTATCTTCTTTTTGATATTGTGGTCGAATATGTCTAACCTCTGCATAACTTGGGGATGTGCTAATCGCCTTCCTAATATTATTGATCTTCTCAGAAAAGAAGGAAGTAAACTCATTGCATTTGCTGTCGGAGAGCATTTCACTGGCAATCTGATTTGGGGGGTTTGTCAGTCTCTCAACAGTAGCAAAAAGAGTGCGAGTGTTGTTTAAGTTACTGTTTATAAGGTTTGAGAAGAATGACTGTCTAGCTTTGCCTAGTTCCACATTGAAAGTACGAAGGCTGTCTTTATATATGCTATAGTGTATTTCAAGTTTCGTCTTCCGCCACATCCGCTCAGCTTTCTGCATTGTCTTTTCATACTCTGAAATGCTGTTGATTTTCTCCAAGCTGATTTCTGTCTGCCAGTCTTCCTGCTGACTTTCAAAGGAGCAATGTCATCAATAACATTCTTAACTTTTGAGTTAAAGGAATCAAGGAGAAGATCAACAGAGTCTGCAGAAATGCTTGGTGTTAAAGATATAGCCTCCATAAATAGCACACTAGTGTTTTCGTTAATGCATCTCTTTCTGACTGAGACCGATCTAGATTCAGTGGTAACAGAGATCAATATATCAAAGAAAATACAGAAGTGATCAGATAGTGCTACGTCCTTAATAACAATGGATGAAATGTTTAGACCTCTACTGATGAGTAAATCTAGAGTATGTCCCCGATTGTGTGTGGGTTCATGCACATGCTGAATCAGGTCAAAAGTATTTAAAACAGTTATAATTTATTTTGTAGTTTTGATTTCTGAATTATCTATGTGAATATTAAAATCCCCATGCAATAGCAAAACAGTCAAACTCTGAAGAAATCATTGATAACATTTCTGTATTGTGTATTCTGTATTATAGGCTGGAGAGTATTTTGGAGGCCTGTAAATAATGATAAAACAGAATGCGTGGAGCACCTTTCAACACAATCCTTAGATATTCAGTCAAATACGTGAGCTGATTCATTTTTTGTCACATAGAAATGCACTTGACAGTAAAGCACTGATTTTGATCTAGGATGAAATAAATAAAATTTACTGCTATTAAACTCTTTCTTCTTTGAAAGAAATTTTGAAGAATGTTGGTAACAAAACATTTGTTGGTAGCCATTGATTCTATTATATATATATATATAATCTATATTATATATATATATATATATATATATATATATACATTATAAAAACTTTGTTAAATATTCACAGAACAGAAAGTCTACTGGTTGTAATGACAGTAATATTGGTAAGGAGGTAACACTTCATTTATGTAAGACACTGACAGGCCTATTTATATTTCATCAAGCTCTAATTGAATTAACATTTTACTTCAATTTAAAATTCATTAGAACGATTAAAAAAGGTAAACTAGTAATAAAATATATAGTCCCAGTAATAACATGCTCCATGGATATGGTTTGTAAAATAAATAAATAAAATAAATAATAAATACATTTTATAATAAAAAATGGTGTAAACACATGCAGAAATTATGAAAACAACCTCTATGAAAGTGATTTATATTGACCAATATTTATCATAAGTAATAACAGCAACATTGGTATAAAACAAAAAATTCTGAGTCAAATCTGAATGGATCAAGTGACTTGGTAGACTTGGTTTATCACTTGGTAGAGCTGCAGAAGTGCAGTGCACGTTTGACCTGCTTTCACCCAGGGCTGGCGGCTGCATGGTTTAATCGGGTTGCACCGTTTCTTCAAACATTTGAGGTATTTGCATTTTGCAGTTACTTTTTTAAAACAGCGCCTTATATAGGGGAGTGGGGAGATCTATTGGCCCACCCGGAAAGTCCCGGTTCTCCTATGGCCAGTACATGCTTAGTGAGCACGGCCAAGTGTGATTAAACGATTATTAAGCAGGGTATTTGAAAAACGAAATGTATGCATTGGTTCATTTTGATGGTGGTAGGTTTGTGCAATATTATTTAGAATTATTGTTAACTTATTATCTTATGCTAATAACTTCTAAATAAACTGTAACTTAGTTGTTCAGGCTTTTCTTTGCTCTGAATGGCACCATGTTGATGTAAGTCCAGTCATGATGAGATCACTGCCTAACCCACAGTGACACAATCTGTCAGTCTGCCACAGTTAAAAGCTCCAATCATTCAAATGACAGTTGATTCTAGACTCCTGAAAAGATTTCTTTCAATATTAAGTCAGGAAAAGAGGCCAACAGACGCCCTCCCCCCACAAGCCGCAAACCCCAACTACAACGTTTACGCTGATACACTGTGGCATACTGATTCTGATTGGTCAATAGTGGCATTCTGTGGCCAAACAGTCAAAATCAATACAAATATATTATATTACCACTAAAAACTGCTGGTTTTAATAATTACACTAATGCTAAATTATTATTATGAAAATTACAATTATCAGATAATAATAATTAAATAATATATTTTAATAATTGTCATTCATAATTGTATAATTGTCCCAGAAAATTGATTTCATTATCTCAAATAGATATTTAAATATTTATTTAAAAACAATATGGATTATTTTTATAGCATTTATAGACCTTATGTAGCCCTGCCCCTTTCAGCACTGCGCTTGTTGTCTTCTGTCATCCGGTTTGTATTTCCATAGCATGAAGGTAAGATCTAACAAATTTTTGAATGAATCACTTATTTTAAAATCTCCCTAGCCTACTGACATTTGTTATGACATCCACTTCACACATTACAATGTTCCTGATATGAATGTTGAATGTTTCACAAACATGAATAGGTAAATCATCTTCACCAGCTAATTACTCTTCAACAGTAATGCTACAGAAATATACAGAGCTACTGCAAAAATGGAAATTAATGTCCATTATTAATTAATTTATTTGGTAAGTAGCCACATAATTAGTGGATACTGCACAGTCAGTTGGTTATTATTACTAAATAATGACTGGGTGACTGTACATTATCCATTACATATTATATCATTTATATATTTGTATATTAAGCTTAGTAGGAGTACAAAATGCTATGAAATGAATCATATACCCGAAAAGCGAATACTGTAGGTTCATTTTCCTTATTGACATAACCTCATTTCTACAAATAAGGGGAACTCTCTCAAGTTCCTCAAAAAGGATATCAAAGCACGAATTAGAGAAGCTAAGCTTATAGGAAATATTCAAGTATTTGATGTTACAGTTAATCCAGAGTTTGAAGCTCCCTCAAGTAACATAAGTGGTAATTTCCTTCCTTGGCTTTCAGAGAAAACCTGTTTACATTTACGCCCAGCACCGCATGGGGCTGTACAGAGCTCAAGCAGCCTGCGGTTACTCGCTGTGAGAGGGACTTCACTGCCAAGTTTCAACAGAAACAGTCATGCATTGGCTACACCTGTGGAAACACCTCTGAACTGTGTCGTAAATCGCTGAGATCTTCAGAAAAATTCTGCAGGCTGCAGCAGTGACAAACAGGGGTTGTTTGGTGAATACTATTACTTGGAATTTTCTGCTTTCAAGTCAGAGATAAGCAGGTCTCATTTCTGCTCATCAGTGATTGGCTGAGTGTAAATGATTACATCATCTTTGGTGTCTTCCTTTATACTAGAGCTGGAATGTGGCTAAAGTTCTTCAGCCGACCTTAAGATAATCAAGCTGGGATGAGATACAGATATGAGGGATCCCCCACTTACTGCTATGTTTCTTATTCGGGATTGTGTATTTAATTCATTTGCAATTAAGTCGAAAAAATACCTCTACAAATATTAATTTACCAGTTGATTCTAGCAAAAGTGACTGACAAATTAAAATGATGCAAAAATATGTGCAAAAAAGACTATTAGCCAAGTGTGCTTTCTTTTTCTTGAAATATTAAAATAATAATACTAATAATAAATGAGTTTAATTATTATTGCAATGCATTTACATTATTAAAATAATAACAACAATAATGCATGATTATTTTATTTAATAAAAAGTATAATAAAAAAAATAATATTTATATACGTAGATATATATATAGTAAATAATAATAATAATAATAATAATGTGTTACAATTATTATATTGCAATAAATGGCATTTACATTTTTTTTATAATAATAACATGTAAGATGATTATTTTATTGTAAAGAAATGTTATAATAATTACTATATTATTATATTGCCAAATAAATTAATGTAATTAATAAAGTAATAATAATAATATAAAAAAGTATGATGATGATGATGATATTACTTCATTCACGTTATATTGGAAACAAGGTCACTCACCCGAAAGACTTAAACCGGATTATACCAGCATGAATTTCCATGCTGGTGGAGCAGCATAGCTGTGCTTTTTCCAGCAAAAAGGTCAACTGGCAAAGTATATCTGCTAAAGCTGGTTGAGTAAGAAGGTTGTGTAGGTAAAACTAGTTAAACATTCTGGTTATGATACCAGCATCTAAGCACAGAATATTGTTATTGTACTGTTGTTGTGTTATGCTGGTCTGTTCAACAAAGCATGAACCTGCACTCAGCACAGTTAATTCTACATCAGGACAGTTTGTCCTCTAACAGCTGTCAGACAGAGATATCTACAGCTGGACTGTGACCTATCACAGAAACACAAAGGTGTTTCATTGCCTTCCATGTACAGCAACCTGCTGTTTACCTGTGACTCATGCTGCAGATTTTTATCAGCGCTCCATGACAGATGCGTTAACAGGAGACAAAGGGCACACTTCTGACATCCCAAGCAAAGACAATTTGTTGAACTGAGTGACCGTTTATTATCTGCTCTGTTTACACTCATAACAGCACACAGTTCTCTGTGATTGAGATCGGAGCGAGTATCTACCTGCCTCTAGTATCTGATGAAGTCTGGATGGCTACCGCTTTCATTTACTGCAGTGAAAGCATGTGTGTGCATATATACACTGAAAAAACATGAAGTGACTACGTTAAAAATCAACACACATTTGAAAAGAAATGTATAAATAATAAACAACAGGAAAAAAATCATTAAATATTTCAAAGGTATTTTCAAGAGCATTTTAAACAGTGATTTCCATTAATCTCCACTTCAGAATTGTATATTTATATTTGTTTACATTAATACAATAAATCAATAAATGTTCAAAAATAATAATTAAAACCCGTAATTGTACTTAAAATTGGTAATAATTAACAACAGAAAAAAATTATATTTAGAAGGTATATTTTTGAGATTTTAAAAACATAACAGTGACTTTTACTACTTGATTTCCACTTAAAATTTAATAATGTTTGATTAGGAAAATAAGATAAACATTAATAATATATTTTATATTACTGATATTTTACATATTAGAGACCATTTAAGCGTCATGAAACATTTCAGAAATATAAATATTACACCTGATAATAATGGTGCTTGCATTGTCAAAATAAATAGGAATATATGAAGAAATCATAAAGGTGGATAGATTGTACTAAAAAAATGGTAAAAGATCAAATTTGCTGTTAATTAACTTAAAAAATGAATGAGAAGAAATGAGTTGTATAGACACCTTTTTACCTTTTTGTTTTGAGCATGACAGCCTGGAAACATTAATATCTGCTAATAATAATAATAATAATAATACATTTTATTTATGGGCACCGTACATGACACGCAAGAACAACTTACATACAAATAAAACACATAAAACAGTTAACAAGCTAATTATCTACAAATATGCTCCACAGAAGATAAAAATCCTAAAAAACAAACAAAAAAAAGGTTAGTAAATTATGACAAAAATTCCATTTAGGGTGAAATGTCCCTTTAAGCGGGGCAAATTTAGTAATCCAAACCTGTAACCTGTTATCTGTAACCTTGATTAATTTTTCAAAAAAGATCTACTTTTCTCATACAGTTATTAGTCCATGCAGGGAGACTCGTCATCTTTTCTGTTATCATGAACCCTCGGATTGTGTCATTCCTGAATATTTAGCTCTAAATGTGCAGGTCAACCTTCTTTCCACATCTCCCCACTCACAAGTGCACGTGAAAGACAGTGAGACCCGGTATGGCATTATCTCTCAGTGGGCTGATAACACACGCACCTCTCCATCTACTGTTTGGGCTGCTCAGCGTGGCACGAGGTGAATTGAAAGAGAGGCGTGAGGCACAGCTAGGCAGGGACAGAGAAAATTTGCCCCTGTGTGTGAACAGTGAGCTGCAAGTGAGGGTTAATGAGTGATCGCTGCTTGACGGGAAGTGCTGCCTGTTTCTGCATAGCACTCGGGTATCACAGCAGTGCTAGGAAAGTCCAGTGCTCTTAAAGGGAGCTGACTCACCATGCTGTCACTGCATTACACAAAGAGAGAGTGAGTGAGAGAAAGCAAGAGAAAGAAAAGAGAAAGAAAGATGGTGGGCAGAAACATAAAAAGAGCAGAAACTAGCAAGAATGAGGCTACTATTAGTCTGTCTTTCTAGTGTTTGTCAACAGCGTTGAATGCCTATACATTAGTCCTTTATTTTGAGACATAACTGTTGTAAGACATCACCCTTTGAAGTCTTTGGAGAATAAAAGACAACTTTAGTCATCTCTTTGATCACACTTTTGAAGAAATTTTTCTTTGTGAGGAGATGATTGAGTTTCTTGAATCACCGGTTTAGTGTAATTATCGTCAATGGTAAAGCTTTGTTTAAAAGTTCTTGTGGCTGAAAGAGGGTTGTTTCAATCTCTAGAGCGCATGAGTGTCAGTTTCAAATGCAACAAGTCTCTTTTACATATCAGTGACTTTTGACTTATGACACAATATAGAGATTATTACGATTTTGAAGACGATATCTTTATTTCATATGAAGAACACATGTGCACGAATACACAAAGGGCTATTTTATAATATTGTATATTATATGTGCATTGTAAAAAAAATTATTTTATGGAAAAACTAGAGTGCAAAATGGTTTGGTAACAATGGTAACAATGGTTTGCTGTTACTTGCTGTACTATATATATACAGTACAAAATATTAAGTAATTTTCTGTAATATAAATAATTTATTAAATAATTCAGTACAAATAGTAAAAAAGCCATGAACAACCTTACAATTTACTGTTACTCTTTACATTGTTTTTTAAAGGCTGTATACGGTAATTATGTTTTTTATAAGATTTAACAACAAAAATTCTAATAATTTAGTCTATTTACAGAAATTAGTTTAAATTAGAAATTAGCAGTTTAAAATTTTTTCACTGCATTGTGCTTTAGGAATAACAGAAATCTTCATAGAATTGATGAATAATGTCCTGGCAGAAAATGTAAAAGAGTCATCAAAATGCTATTGCTCAAAATTCTTACTGTATTTACAGTCAAAACTTTGGAAATGCATACTCATTTACCATATGAATAATGTTAAAGTAATTAAAAATATGAAATAACTTAAATGTAAGAACAATAATTATGTAGTGGCCAAAAACATTAACAAAAAGCAAAACTATTTTTGCTTATTAAAAGCCATCCTAAAACAGCTTTTTTATTTTTAAGGTTGTATAAAAAAAATCCATATAGGCAGAATTAATATTTTTCTAGAAAAATAATTCCAATCATTTAAGCCAGGGTTTTCCAACTCTATTCCTGGAAGCAACACTACACATTTTCAAATCAACTCATCAGCTCATTAGTAGAGATTCCAAGACCTGAAATGTATGGATCAGATGAGGGGGACATCCAAAATGTGTATTTCTGGGGTGCCTCCAGGAACAGGGTTGGGAAACACTGATTTAATCCTTCAGATTAAAATATTTAATTTCAAAAGAAACATTAATTCAGTCAAGTGTGTCCAAAATGTTTGATCTAGAATAAAAAATCTGTCCTCTCTCTGCAGAAACGCTGTGGCATGTTATCTGACCCCTGACCCACTGTAAGTACCAGCGCCACTGTCCATCCTCAGCCAACTTGATGTGATTAGACATATGTTAACCATCCCAGGGGACGGTTAGTGGGGCTGATGACCGTTTCTTACAGTCTGCCCTTGCCTGTATTTTTTGCTTTAAGATCCCTGGCAGCTGCCTTGTGTGCATGAAATTTTAAATGGACAGGTAGCGCCACATGTTTTGGCTTGGAGTCTGCTCTCCTGTTACCAGCTGCACGCGACAGCTGCTGTAAAAGTGCTCTGGTTTCATGTGGGTTTATCGCAGTTTCTGATGAACGTGCTGGACTCCACACTGGCCCCTGTTCTGGGTATTTATGAAAGACAAATAAAATGCCAAGCACCAAGGCTGCAGGACAGAACAGTGACTGTTGAGCAAAAAGTTTTATGCAAGACAGAAATACGTTTTTTTTATCAGTTCAAATCAAAGCTGAAGAAATATAACAGAAACAAAAAACAAAAGACTCTTTTACTCTTTAAAAAGAGCTTTTTCTCTTTTCAGACTTGACTTGGGTTGGGTTTGCTGCAGGTAAAGACAGCCATCTTATCAAATGATTAAAAATCTTATCAGATGCTATAGGGATGTTTTGAGGAAATTATATACAGTGGTTTATTCATGCAAACTAAACGATGCAACCAGTGGAGCCAGAGGACTGAAGATAATGGTATAAAGGACAGTTGTTACATACTGTAAAGCCAAACAATGGACTTCACACATAAACTGAGATGGTATGTTGCTTATGTCTACAATACTTTCACATAACGTGCAATATGTTTTGAGTAATTGCAAAATATATAGCTTTCAAAGGTTTGGGGTCTGTAAGACTTTTTTGGTTTTTGAAAGTCTCTTTTTCTCACAAAGGCTGCATTTATTTAATCAAAAATACAGTAAAACAGTAATATTGTGAAATATGTAACATTTAAAATATTTACAATGAAAAATAACTTTTATTTTTTAATGTACTTTAAAATGCAACTGATTCTAGTGATGACCGCTTAATTGTCAGCAGAATGTTCAGCATTTTCTTCAGAAACCATTATAATATGCTGATTTAGTGCTCAAGAAACATTTCTTGTCATTATCAATGTTGAAAACAGTTGTGCTGCTTAATATTTTCATTGAAGCCATGGTACAACTGTGCAACATCAGGAATGTATTTACTGTCCCTTTTGATCAATTTAATGCATTCTTACTGACCCTTACAGAAAAACCACATGAACTTCACATGTGCAATCAAAATCACATGTGAAATATGTGAAACACATATGAAACGTGGTTTTGGAACATTTTTATGGTGTAAATGTGTGAAACCCACGTGAACACGTGAACAAATGTGGACAATATGTGCTCACATTGGTTTCACATTTGATTGCATATGTGAAGTTCATGTGGTTTTTCTGTAAGGAGAAGAAAAGTATTTGTTTATTTAAAAAAAATCTAACTGACCCCAAACCTTTGAACAAAAATGGAGGAATGAAAGATTCAAAAAACAATGAATACAAGTAAAGTGAGACATTTTCTGACCAATTGTCACTGGATTTTGTTTTAAATATCCCAAATGATTTTAGCCCCTCACTCAATATCCCTTTAAACAGCAAAATATCTCCAATACATACAAACAACAATGGAAGCCATATTAAACACTAAAATAAAGTAACCCACTTCACCAAGTGTCCTAGTTGTATTCACCTATAAGAGTGCACTAAACATAATTTTGGGGCTTTGAAAGTCTGTTTGCTTTCCACCCCCTCAGCGTCTTTTATGTCATGACCTCTGTGCTCTCCCACCTGATGGCCGTCTGAAGTCATGTTGTATAAGCAGAGTTACAAAAGTGGTGCCGGCAGCAGTGCCCGAGCATGTCCTCTGCTGCTCCTCTGAGCAAGAAAAATGATCTAGCACATGTTGTTTACACTTGAGAACGTTAAAAGGAGAATGATAAAGGAAGGTGTAATTAATACCGCCTAATAATGAATTCGCCATAATCCTCAGTTTAACACCGGAGGATATATTTCAATATATGCTAGAGCACAACTTTTTAAATAAACTCCTGTTGTCAGTTTTAGATTTATTACTAACTTTACTTAAGTATTTTTTGAGAGAATCTGTACTTTACTTGAGTTTTAATATTTCTGTCAACTTTCACTTTTACTCCACTACATTTCCTAATTAAAATGTATACTTTTACTCCGATACATTTCCCCAAAACATATTCGTTACTTACTGCAAAATTAAGTTTTAAGAACACAGACTGCAAGAAAGCATGCAGTTTGAGGAATCAGTGGTCTGGCGCTTGTAAGTTAAGGCTCCTAAAAAACAACTTTGCTCATGTGTAAACAAGTGCTCGCACAACCATGGATGATTTCATTTTCCACTCAATTCGAGACTAGGGTGTGTAGGATGGTTTTTAGTGCCATGTTAAAATTTTTTTAAAAACTAAGATTTTGAGATAAACCATAATTTTGAGGGGAAAAAAAGTCGTAGCAATATGGGAATAAAGTCAAAATTATGAGAATAAAGTCTAAATATTTTTGAGAATAGTCAAAAAAGTCGGCATTAAGTGACTTACTTTTTAGACACAATATTGCCTGTTTTTACTCAATTTTGCCAACGAAAATAGTTTCAAACAAAGATCACAGCACTGTTTTGCGTCTCTGAGCAACACACAGGATGGTGTTTCCTTATTGAATGAATCAGCTTTTTGAACGAATCAGTTGAATGAATGATTCAGTGACTCACTCATAAACAACTGAATGAATCGGTTGACCGCTACCATGCGGTTTTAATTTCACACATTTCCACATTTCACATTCAATAATTTCAAATATCAGTATTCAACATTTTATGTTTAAAACAAAGCATTATTTATGCATTTGTAACTGCAGGTTAAATGCATCCATGTCTCCTCTGGACTACATTTAACTGTGTAAACACATCTAAATGCCACTTCAGATGCAGATTCCAAAAATGTTTTCTCATGTTGGAATGAAAGAGACTAAGTACCTGATGTGCCTCTTATGCTAACCCAAAGATACAAAATGGAACAAAGAGTTAAAACTGAACACATCTTGCTGCTCAAACTGTGTATGAATTTTTTTTATATATATATTTATTTGCTCCTTTTCCATTTGGCATTTACTTGTACTTTTACTTTCAATACTTAAGTATGTTCAATATTATATATATATATATCATACAAAAGTACAATAAATACCACATACTTTAAAACTTTTACTCAAGTAATATTACAAATGCATGGTGACTTTAACTTCTACCAAAGTCATTTTCTGGTAAGATATCTGTACTTTTACTTAAGTGTGGCTTTCAGGTACCTCATCCACCACTGCCTATATTTGACGGCTGAGTGCCTTAGTCATGAATAACAAGACGCATTTATCTCAGTTATTAACTGGAGTAAACAATCCCACACAAATATCCCACTCTAAATCTCTAACAGCCTGTATTACCTCACTTCATCAATTATGATTTTGCACATTTCCTGGGTAAACCAAACTCCTCCATTTATGATTTTTTGGTAGTTTGATGTGGCATGGTTGAATGCATCAAGCTATTTATATCTGCTCATCAAGCGCCTTGGCCTTGCTCTGGTTATGTTTTAATTAGAGAAGTCTTGGCAAGATAGAGCCGTGGGAAGCAAACTATTTCAACAAATATATTACCTTGGTTATAGGTCCTCATTATTCTTTGGAACCTGTTGATAGGAAGAAGAAAGATGACAGTAAGTAGGGAACAATGTCATCTTTATTTTTAGGAAGGAAAATGGTTTTACATGACTCTATTAATAAATATCCAATTTACTTCTCAAATTATGATTTAATGTTCTATCAGTGAGCACTTTGAACAGAAAAAAGTCACAGAGGCTTCATCTTTATGATGGTGGTAAATATTGCATCTACTTTTATATTCTCACTCACAGTTACGTGGAGTTCAATATGCAGCTCAACAATAGAGAACATGGTCAAAGAGTTTACTGAATTAGATTCTAATCCAAGAAAAGCACAGAGGAAGATGCATTCACTTTGGCTGCTCTCAATTCATGTTAAACTTAAGAATTTGAACATTTTCTGAGTACATTTGCTGAAAAATGTCATATCTGACATTCAGACATAAAAATAAAAATGTCATAAGTATTTTAGTAAAATATATCTTTATGGATCACCTAAAGTGACATTTGGAGAAAACAAGTGAAACTTTCAAATGCTCATGGGAAAATGTTAGCATGGGACAATGTTAGAATTTCCGATTGATGTTTCTGGTGCATTTCCCAGTGTGCATGCAAAATCCTAATTTTTTCTGCAAAAGTAACGAGGTTTAGAGGCAAACATTTTAAAGTGCACACATAGAAACTGTGTCGTTCTTCTAGAGGTTTCTCAGGCACAGGCGAACATTTTCTCATAAGCATGCAAACATATTAGTTTCTTCTGTAAATAAATCTTTAGGGACTCTGCTTTATGATTCTAAAACCAAATACATTTACTTGAGAAGCCACATTGCATAAAATATTAATAAGAATTGTTTGAAGATATCTTGAATTGAGTTTATTTTTCCTACACCATTGGCATTTCCTACCCCTTTTTCATCTTTTAAGAATACATTTTTTTTTTATACTTAAAGGCATAATTTGCCAATGAGGAAAGAAAAATAAACTCAATTCAAGATACTTCAAAGCAAGACGTAACAAGTTATATATATATAATATATATTAGATATATATAATATATATCTACACCAAATGATGTTTAGATATTTTACTGGAAAATAAGACAAAAAAAACTGATTAAGAATATTTTCTGCAGTGTGTACAGTGTATGTATTAACGAGAGCAAGAAAACTTAATCAAACACTCATTTGTCAGAGAAAAGAATCTGCTACAGGGTCATGAAACAAATATTCCTCTGTTTCAACCTCATTCCTCATTCATTGAGAAGCCCAAATAGCGTCTTCACTGTTTGTGCTGCAGGCTCTCTTGAAGTAAAAAAAAGTCAGTATTTATGAAGCAGAGTGGGCAATGAGTGGACCTTTTCATCTCCACTGGGTATTCTTCTGTAGACGCATTCAGGGGGCGCAAATTTTGTTATGTGTGGAGATGAGAAGCATTTCGGATAACCTCATTCCCATGTACGCAAAAGAGCCAACAGTGACGGAGATGTGCCCACACACAGATACACACTCATGCAGAGAAGGGAACCCTTTAGCTGTGTGACTACCTTGCTTGGATAATTCATGTTATTGACTTTTGATTGCAGTAGCATGATGACTTGCTTTTTGCGTTCTATTTGCCTGATGTCATTATACCACTACTACTAATTACCTCGAAGGGGAACATATACTCACATGTTTGTTTTCCTACCACCATTGAAAGTTTCTATTAATTCTTATTGTTTTAATATTGAACTAATGATATTTTCTATCTCCTAATCCAAAATGAAACCCTTTTACATTTTTATGAATTAGTTATTTAGTATGTTTAAAAAGCCATTTTAGATTTGTTCCCTATGATGTGACCAACTAAGACAGGATGTTATTCCAGAGGCCTCCATTATCTTCCTCAAGGATTCCATGAGGATTATTTGCATGATGCATGCCCATTTTGTTGTTGTCAAGGAGAATAATCCTGAGCTATCCTCCTATAGTGAAAGCCATCCATAAAGCTTGTGATCACAAGCTGCCACAAATTAAATAACATAAGTAGGACCAACGTAGTAAAATCAAGAGACAAATAATATGCCCAGAAATTAATCAAATCACTTTGTCATAGCACCATATATAAACTGTGTAAATGTACTCAATAAACAATATAAAAATCTTCTCACAATAAACAATGCATTATTATACACAAACTAACATTATAATAATGGTATTACTGAAAATAATGACATTTGGAAGGAAAAAAATGGCCTTTTTGTTATGGAGTACATTCTCTCTTACTAAAGTGATTTAACCCAATCTGTGTTAGCAAGTAACAAACCATTTGAAAGGATGTTGTGTTTGGCTTTGGACTGTTAATTTAGCCTCTGATTGTGTGTTTCTGAAATCGCATCTGTTGGTGAATGAAAACATGAATTATTTATTCATAACATAATATGTAAATGGTTGATCTGTATTCAATGTGAAAGATCTAGACCCTCAGGGAAACAGTGTTTGATCTCCAGTGATGTTTGATTGCTCTCATTAGACACAGATCAGGTTTGTTATAACACCAGATAATCAAGACTGAAGAAGCACAGAGAGGTATTTTATGAAACCTAAAATGATCTAGCAACATCTAACAAAGGTTTAGGCAGTAGTAGTAAACACTACTGTTCCAATTTTTAGGGATGGATGAGAGATAGTTTTTAACTGCAAAGCTGCATTTATTTGATTAAAATTTCAAAAGCAGTAATATTGTGAAATATTATTACAATTTGAAAGAAGTGTTTTCTTTTCTATTATGTTTTACACACACACTACAACAGTTGTAGTATATACTGTATGTATACATACAGTTCCATAAGCTGGCCCTGGGCTATGGGCCATATTGTTGAGTCCTCACTAGTTCAATGTCACACACACTAAAAGCCTCAATCGTTAGGATTGAAAGTCATGATCAAGAACAAAGGAGCTCTGTTGATGCTGTGGCACAGGCAGCTCAGAATATGTTTTTCAGCCTGCGGACAAAACAAGAGAACATAAATCCCTGATGTAAACAAATGACGATTAATCTATATAAACTCCTACATTTACAGGATGGACCTGCCGTAAATAATTAATATGTAGATATGTAATATGTAGAATTTTAGAAGTAATATGTAGAAGTAAGAAAGAAATCTGAATCTGAACAGCTGTGAAGAAATTTTTTTTTTGCCTTTGATCCAGTTTTGAGCATTTGATTCAATATGGCAACAACATTTTATTGGACCCACACAGCCAACATTAATATATCAGAGATATAGGTAAAGCCCACAGGGTATTCCCCTGGCCTGCTCAGTTCCAGCATCAGCGCTACTCAGTTCAGAGGCATGAGAGGAATGCTTTCCAATCCTGAACTGGGGGCTGCCGACCCACTAGCATTCCAGCATGGAGCTGTCAGAATGCTAGACATCATATGGGAATATATAAAGCATGCTGCTGCTTATTAATGCTGTCTTGCTGTGTCATTTAAAGATCAGACCACATTGAACAACTTCTGGAAAACCCTACCTGGCTTTCTGGAGCTAGTTTTACTATTGACATGTATTAGGGATGTTAGGATGGACTACAAACTGTTAACACAGGGGTTTTATCCCTATCTTTTCACCTACTCCTTGTATTAAACCCTACATCTTTACGAGGGATTTGCATAGCAGGTGGACTCCAACACAACACAAGTTAACAAATGAAACAGAGGTTTTAAAATTGCAGTTAATCCTTTTCAATGAAAACAACTGTGAAAGGATTAACAGCTTACAACAAATCAAATACAGATAAAACTGTTTCCTAATCTTGACAATGAATATGGTATGCTTCCTCCACAAACAAACAAAAAAACAACAGTGCCTCTACCTCAATATACATATAAGAAGAACCATAACTGAACACCAACACATGATATTTGATAATAACTGAGCACCAAATATTAGAATGATTTCTGAAGGATCATGTGACACTGAAGACTAAAATAATGGCTGCAGAAAATAATCAGCTTTGCTGTCACAGAAATAACATAACATTTCAAAATATATTAAATAGAAAGTAGTTATTTACATTTTAATAATATTTTAAAATATTATTATTTTTACTCTATTTTAATCAAACAAATGCACTCTTGTTGAGTATAAAGGTATTTAGGCATTTACACAACAACAATGTATTAAAAATGGAAAAGTTTTTCCTTATTGAAAAGTTTTGCTTACAGACGACAACATTGTCAAAACGATCCCGTGAACACGGATTCGCAAAAATGGCTAAAAAACCGTGCATGCCAACGGGGCTCCATAGGGACTGAACACATAATCCGCATGTTCATGACGTCAGTTTTCACAAATTCATGTTTTTTGTAGTTTACACAGAAACGATAACAGTGTTGTTTTCAAAATCTTGCACTTTGAAACCCGTTTTCAAACGTTTGCGTTTTCAGGCCCCCAAAACGCCACTGTCATGTAAATGAACAGCCAGAACGCATTAAAAAAAGTTTTCAGTTTTTAGTTGAAAATGGTGTGGTGGAAATGGCCCCCTTAAAGACCTCTATCAAAAACATGAAAAACCACTTTCCAAACTTTGGGCTGGCAGTTTATGTATATCCTACTGTATATATATACAGTGGGTATGGAAAGTATTCAGACCCCCTTAAATTTTTCACTCTTTGTTATATTGCAGCCATTTGCTAAAATCATATAAGTTATTTTTTTCCTCATTAATGTACACACAGCACACTATATTGACAGAAAAACACAGAATTTTGACATTTTTGCAGATTTATTAAAAAAAAAACTGAAATATCACATGGTACTAAGTATTAAGACCCTTGCTAAGTATTTAGTAGAAGCACCCTTTTGATCTAATACAGCATGAGTCTTTTTGGGAAAGATGCAACAAGTTTTTCACACCTGGATTTGGGGATCCTCTGCCATTCCTCCTTGCAGATCCTCTCCAGTTCTGTCAGGTTGGATGGTAAACGTTGGTGGACAGCCATTTTTAGGTCTCTCAGAGATGCTCAATTGGGTTTAAGTCAAAGCTCTGGCTGGGCCATTCAAGAACAGTCACAGAGTTGTTGTGAAGCCACTCCTTCGTTATTTTAGCTGTGTGCTTAGGGTCATTGTTGGAAGGTAAACCTTCGGCCCAGTATGAGGTCCTGAGCACTCTGGAGAAAGTACTTGGTACTAGATATCCCTGTACTTGGCCGCATTCATCTTTCCTCGATTGCAACCAGTCGTCCTGTCCCTGCAGCTGAAAAACACCCCCACAGATGCTGCCACCACCATGCTTCACTGATGGGACTGTATTGGACAGGTGATAAGCAGTGCCTGGTTCTCTCCACACATACCGCTTAGAATTAAGGCAAAAAGTTCTATCTTGGTCTCATCAGATCAGATAATCTTATTTCTCACCATCTTTGAGTCCTTCAGGTGTTTTTTAGCAAAACTCCATGCGGGCTTTCATGTGTCTGCACTACGGAGGAGAGGCTTCCGTCGGGACACTCTGCCATAAACAGACCCGACTGGTGGAGGGCTGCAGTGATGGTTGACTGTCTACAATTTCTCCCATCTCCGACTGCATCTCTGGAGCTCAGCCACAGTGATATTTAGGTTCTTCTTTACCTCTCTCACCAAGAATCTTCTCCCCCAATAGCTCAGTTTGGACGGCCAGCTCTAGGAAGGGTTCAACGTCTTCCATTTAAGGATTATGGAGGCCACTGTGCTCTTAGGAACCTTAAGTGCAGCAGAAATTTTTTTGTAACCTTGGCCAGATCTGTGCCTTGCCACAATTCTGTCTCTGAGCTCTTCAGGCAGTTCCTTTGACCTCATGATTCTCATTTGCTCTGACATACACTGTGAGCTGTAAGGTCTTATATAGACAGCTGTGTGGCTTTCCTAATCAAGTCCAATCAGTATAATCAAACACAGCTGGACTCAAATGAAGGTGTAGAACCATCTCAAGGATGATCAGAAGAAATGGACAGCACCTGAGTTAAATATATGAGTGTCACAGCAAAGGGTCTGAATACTTAGGACCATGTGATATTTCAGTTTTTCTTTTTTAATAAATCTGCAAAAATGTCAACAATTCTGTTTTTCTGTCAATATGGGGTGCTGTGTGTACATTAATGAGGAAAAAAAATTAACTTAAATGATTTGAGCAAATGGCTGCAATATAACAAAGAGTGAAAAATTTAATGGGGTCTGAATACTTTCCGTACCCACTGTATATATTAGTCCATGGGGCACTCAATAATTTACTGTATTTAGGCATCCTGAGCTGAAAACTGTTTTACTACACTCTTATTTGCACAAACGTACAGTCTCTTTATATTGAGCTATTAAAGCAGTGCTCTCTTTACACACTCAACAGGAAGAGTGATTACAGAACACACGTGCACTCATACACTGGGGTAAACAGGGAGCAGCTGTGCTTTCACCTGTCCTATTTAAGGTGATCTCTAATACATTAAACAGAAGGCTACTCTGGTGGTCTCCAGTGTGACACATTGACCTACATTTAGATTGAATCCAAATGTTACATCCTGACAAAATGGAATTTACTGAAAGCAAATATGTCAAGTTATCATCTAAGTGTGAATATTTAATAAACAACTAAGCAGATGCGAGATGCAAATACTGTCAAGAAAAATCTAAATCTAAAATGACAGCACTAATTTTCTCAAAAGAAATACCCTAATGTGACACTAAGATAATTACAGTTACAATATTTTAAGGTGGTTCAAAGAATATATATATACTGTATATATGTGTGTGTTTGAAAACTTGCTTTACCTGAGTCGTTTAACCAGCTGTATGTACATGCAGGTGTTGATATGAATAAAGATCCTTTTCATCGCTGGCAAACAATATTAGTTTTCAATAGATTGTAGGTAACCTAAATATCTGTTTTCAGAGTTTTTTATGCTTTGTATTTGTATCACGTGCTAGTTTTACCACGCAAGAAAACTCAATTTGTGCATGCTGTAAATGATTCAGACTGAATCCTATTTAATCCTATTTAACCTATTTAGACACTTGTTAACAAGTATGACCGATTCATTGAGTAGAACCGACTCGAATGAATCATTCACAAGTCAGACATTGCTAGTTCAGATTCTAAACAGCCAACAGAAAACCACAGTCTCAGAAAACACGGAAACCTCGACGTGATCACTGACATGCTGACAGAAATAATGAGTGCTGGGTTTAAAAAAAAAAAAGTAAAAAAAACAGGAAGTCTACCTGGAGAAAGCACCCATTAGCATTCCACTGACATCTTTGTTTCATGAGAAGCTGATTCAAATTATTTTACAACCGTAAAGGCAAGCGCCTGATCACTGTATTAAAAATATCCTTTCTGCAGACGGTAAGTATATTTCTGTCAGGACCACTATAGTCAAAGATGATTGACAATTAGCATTCAGTTTGGATTGGCTGTATGGTTCCGTTCTGGGCAAGAACTCCCTGCGCATCCATACAGCCTAGCATGGATGAGAGCAGGGAGAGCAGCGATAACCCCCCAGGGTAAACAGAACAGAACAGAAATAAATGTATTGCAAATATCATAAAAGTTCAATAATTGAATGTAACAGTTTGAATTAGTCTGAATCAAAGGAGAATCAGAAGGCTGAATCCTGACTGACAGAGGAGGAGTTGAGGATGGAGGAGGGTAATTAGCTATTGAGCAATGCGAAACTGCTGATAATACTGAGGGACCTTATATATGAATGCTTAGATAGGTGTCGTATTCCCATAGGTTGATGGGGATCAGCTGAGAGTCAGCTGATGTGAGCTTGACTAAAGTGACCTGCCAGAACTAACGCTATGCTAGATTTTAAGCTTTTTATATCTGAGATATTGTGTGTTGCATTCAAAATCAGATTTCAGAAAAAAATCTGAATACTGGACTACAGTACTACTGAACTGAGAAACGTGCATTTGTCCCGCCACCATGTAATGATGATGTTATGGTATCTATCCGAATCGTTCTTTTGAGTAGGTTGAACCGGTTCACAAACTGAATCAATCCGACCTAGTCAACAACTCATCGATTCTATTCAACCGAGAAGGGGTCCTACTGTAATAAACCAAGCATGGAAGCATGAGCTGATAGTAACCAGATTTGGAGTGAAACAAGGATTTTACTGAAGAGGCAAAAAGTAATTTTTCCTAAATTAAAAGGTACGAGAAAGATGTTTATGATGGATTGTATGCGCAGTTATCAATATGCGTAATGCATACTGAATTTTTTTTTATAATAATTTACTTTTTTTTCTAATATTATTATAATATGGAATATCAGTGTGTTTTTAATTTGAGGATGTAATATGCCACAATAGGATTTTTTGGACTATGTGATGACATGGTTTCGTCATGCCATGATAGAACTTACTTAAAGTTGTCTATGCACATTAAGCTGCAATATAAGTAAATACACACACAATATGAGCTATGCATTCTAATTTGATGAAGCCACACAGTTCAAACTAAAAATATTTTTATAACAAAATTCGAAACAATTATTATGTTTTCAGTTTCAATTAGGGAGTCCCCTCTACTGCAAAAACAAAAAAAACAATACAATTAGGCACGGTTCATATACCTCGGTATTTTTACCACAGTTGTGGTTCGGTTCTGAACCTTGCTTAGCAATTAGAGTGTTTTTTGCGACTTGCAATTTAAAATGTGATTTTTTTTTAAAAGGGTGGTTCAGTGGGGTTTTTTCTAGGCTTGATTGTGTTTATGGCGTGCAGTCTAACATGTGTTAATGCGTCGTTTTTTAAAAAATGCATATTTTTCACATAATTTACCTTTATGCCACACCGCTCTGTCCCTTCTCTGAGAAAAGCACTGATCTTTTCCTGTTTTTATGAAGCCCCGCCTTCAGATTGGTTAGCTGGCTCAGTGTGTTGTGATTGGCTAAACTGCCTAGTGCGTCCCACCCCTCACCTCAGCGGCATGCACTCCAGTTGTATTGTAAACAACGACGTTGTTAATATCGCTTATCAGTTTGAGTGCGAATGAGAAGCAGATGACATTATTGAAGAGGATCGTGAAGAACCTGTGCAAACACGGCTTTTAATGGTAGGCCTATGTTTTTTGTTTGTTGTTTCATACTTTTAGATATGCTGTTATTTGTAAATGCTACTGCTTATGTTAGCTTTTAATATACAGTTTTATCCTGATTAAAGCTTTAATACAGTACAGCAACCGCCTGCACATCAGCCTATGTGAAAAATAAGTGTATATTGGAAACCGTTCTTGTGGAGATAAATGAAAACGAGAGAGAGAGATAGAGAGATGCAGAGCTTGTGCAGAGCAGAGTTTGATTTTTTGATTTTGAAACTTGTGAATCCATTAGAATCCTTAGAAGACAGAACCGCAATTCATATATGAATAGATTTTTAAGTACACCTCTAGTTTTCTCTTCCTCTTCTATAAAGCAGCGCAGCATGGCCTCGCCCTCTTTGCTGCCTTTTCCTGAGGGCAGGGTTTATCTGGGTTTGTAATGTCACAAACCCAGGAAGCAACTTGTTGTAGTCCCTACCAGCCATTTTTAGGTATTAAACTGCCAGAATTTTAAAAGACGATATCTCCGTTTGAATTGAACTTTCAGCTTCGTAACTTTGCAGAGATTGTTTATGCTCAAACAGCAACATTAAAAACTAACATTAAAAAAGTGAAATCACAATCAACCACCCCTTTAAAATAAAAAAACATAAGTGTTACACTTCTGGGCCACTGGAGAAAAAACATGGATTATCATATATCTACTTAAAACTTATTTTGAGAGAAGTGTTATTTTTCCTATTTTTACCCAAAATCCATATGGATTGGCCATTAGTAAGTGCTATAAACACATGTAATGTCTCTTTCATTCATACTGGATGCTGGGCGGAGCTCGCACAGAAACTCCACATATGCATCACAGAAATAATAGATTTTTTTGCCTTTTTTTTTTTTTTAGACGGAATAGAACTGATTGGGTTCCAGGAAGTCCTAATCGGGACACACGCATTGACAGATCTTTTGTAGCAGCTGAATAAAAACAAGATCGAACATGTTTTGAATGATGAAACATGAAAACAATAAACCCTCGACTGCAGCAATATATGGTTATTGTTCCTACAAGCACATTCTCAGTATTTTAGAATAATTAAGTATATTTATAATCGACATAGCCTTTTTACAGTATAGAATATATTTTCTGCCTCTTTCTGTTATAAGAAGCCAGATCACATCAGAAAAGGAAGTTATTTCAATCATTCAGAAGACTAGTGTGGAGTAAAGAGGTTATAATGTTCTATTTTGTTGGACAACAGGTTTAGAAATGCTTCTCATTACAAGTCATTACAAGGGAAGATGTTTTGTCGTGTATGGCTTTTTCAAATGCACGTTAATAAGCGGGGAGGTGTTTTCTCATGTCAGTGCATAGAGTCAGGAGCACACAAACAGCCAATTAGGAGAGAGATAAAACGCATGGAAATTATTCCAACGCAAAACCGAAAAACCACAATTCACAAGCGTGTACTGAACTGTGGATGTCGTACCGAATGGTTCAATATTATATTGAGAATTGTGACATCCCTAGTTTTAATGTATTGATCGCTTGTTAAAGCAGTTACCCTGAGCTTTGTTCATTCTGTACAGTGTACTCTCTCTCTCTCTTTCTCTCATTCTGGTGCTACAGCTGTCTGGCTACCCTCCATCTCAAACCCTGCTATTTCCAGGCAAAATCTTTTCTGTATGGTGTATCTGCGTTGTCTACGGTGTGTTTGCTGTGTAAGCAGTGTGCAGAGCCCTGAGGCCATTCAGAAGCATATGGGAGACAAAGTGGGAGGAGATGTGAAAGGGCAGATGTGAGGGGGGAGAGAGTTTAATGCTTTTAGCTCTGAGGACCGAACACAGACAGCATGTATCACCTGGTCTGTTTGATGTGGTTGACGCATAGACCAAAGAGCAATTTCTTTAAAGTTTCGACTAGCCACAGAAGACAGCGAGGACACTGCCAAAGAAACTCAATCCACAGATGAGGGAAGGGAGCGACAGATATGAGTTCCTCCTTTATGTGATAGAAAATCCCTCCTAGGTTTTTCTGCAGCCCATAGGACTTTTTGATAGTAGAAAATAATGGACTTTTGATAGTAGAAAATAATGGTTGTTCTCTTTGGTTCCTTGCTTGCCTTGTTTTAGACTGGCACAATAGAGATCTTATAGAACACTCTTCCTGCAACATCTTTACATAGTTTCTGGGTTAATTAACAAGCACTAATATTCACTTATTGTCATTTAGTGTTAGAGCTGCAAATCCAGGAAGCCTTGGTAAACAAGTCCCACCTAGACAAAGCTGGAAAAGGATTGTGCAAATAGGTTAATGGCTCTTAATTGGCTTCTAACAACAACTCCACCTTTTGCAAATGTTGGTTCTTCAGTGACAACTCATGTGTTTTTTAAACTCAAGTTAGATTGTAACTTGTAAGTCAACCGGTGGGACATATGCAGATCTACTAAACTCTAATCTAATCTATTTGTTTTAAATTAAGCAATTAAAGTGGAACAATCAATGCATGCCAGAACTGCAAGCAGATCAAGAATCTAATTTCCTACAAATGGCCTTTTTTCATCTCGAGTCAGATAAGTTGTTTTGCAGGCTATTGCCGTGCAAATATAAATAATAATGCAATGTAAAAGAGCCCCAGGCATATAGACACAAAAGAGGCACGTTCATTAGATTCAATTAGAGATGTTTTTGATGCCAAAAAAAGCAGACAGAATGAAAAGGGGAAAAAATCTGTGATCTACTTTTGTGTTTGCAAGGATTTTAGCACAGAGTGTCTACACTGCTCTCTGCACACTCACAGTGACGAAGGGGAATTTGTCACGTAAGCTGAATTATCCAAAGCAGGCCAAATGTGAGTGACTGAGTATTTATACCGTGGGGATATTTTAGCCAGCTCTGCTTTATTTTTAGACAAAGCCATCTGAGCAGCAATCACATGCCGTTGACACAGTCACACATATTGTTCAGAAACACAAACGTTGTGTAGCAAATCCACATGACGTCGATGCTGCCTTAAAAGGGAAGTTTCCAGATTTAGAGTACAATCTACCTAACAACGTTAGGTGTGAATTGAATTTTAATGCTTGATAAATAATGCTGGAAATGTTCTGCTGTGGAACACATTGTTCTTGCACTGAATTACGTCAAAACAAAGCAATATTTTCTGAAGCACTGATTTTTTTGTTTAATGTAATCAGCAGGGTCTTACTTTTTTCTTTTTCAAATTGAGAAAATGAACCAGACAGAAATATTTCATACCAGCCATGAAACTGTATTTTAGACTATTTTCTTATTTTTAACAGTGCGGAAATAATAAATTAAGTGGTACCTTTCCCCAAAAAAAAGTTGTGTTGTTCTTCATACTTTCTTCTTGGTGGTTTATTTGTGGGCAATATTTCACAAATGAGTCACTTTATAAAATTCTGTAGAGAAAAATAAATTTGCATCTTAAATTGGTAACTTCTTATGCTACTTCGGAGGTAAAAGTTGCTAAAAGTCACAACAGTTTTCTTTAGTATACAGTTGGATTTGAATCTCTTTTGTCTCTTGCATGTGTGAGGGTCAGACTATCATTCTTAGTATTATGTTGGAGTTCAATGTCACCAGCTACCTGGCAAATAACCAAAGTCTCTATTAAGGCTAGTCAGTCGACTTGGTGTTCATCTTGGTAACACACTTGTCTCTACATGTAACAGAATTTACTTTTAAAAGCAGTTTTTGCTTGGCACTTAGTGATTGTTAATTTTGGATGCAAATGATCAGAACTTGAGTAATACGTTTTAGTCTGTCTGTGTGCAACAGTTTTGTATATGCATGATGGAAATGGGTGAAAGTTTGTTGCAAGTGGATTAGGAAAGTTCATGGCTGTGTTTCAACAAAAACACTCTCTCCGAACGCACAGATGAGATTAATCTCTGCTTTAGAGTTACTGGAAGCAGCTGAGCATGGATTTGCACATCATGTTCCCTTTTTAAAAACGTGTTCAGAATAGCTTGTGTTGCAACCTACTGCTCTTTGTAGTCATTCACACATGGACTTTTTTCAGATTTCAGAGTCAGAAACCATAAAGGCCATATCATAGGCAGTTCACCTGTCCTTACTTTAGTCTTGCAGCAGCAATCACAACAGACGAGTGTAGAGTTAATATCAGGTCAAATGGTTCTTTCGAAAGTACTCTCACATGATGAAGACTTCCCTTTTCAAACACATGCAGACAGCAAGCATGAAAAGCCAACCAATGTCACCAGACCACATCTACTAAGATCTTGCAAAGAAGACAGATTTGATTGTTTTCCTTACATTGCAAAGCTACAGAGGTTTCATGCACTCTGCAACATTGATTCATTGGATATTTAATTGTGCAGCTCATTTTCCACTATTTTTACATTTAGATTACCTTCTTTGTAATCTACACCATCATTCAAAAGTTTGGGAAAATTAATTTTTAAGAAATTAATAATTTTATTCAGAAATGTAACTGTAAAGACAAAGTGATAGTAAAGACATTTATAATGTGACAAATGATTTAAATTTCAAATAAATGGTGTTCTTTTAAAATTTGTATTCATGAAAGAATTTATCATGGTTTTCACAAAAATATTAAGCAACTGTTTTCAAAATTGATAATAATGAGAAATGTTTCTCCAGCAGCAAATCACCATATTACGATTTTAAAATTTTTAAATAGAAAAAAGTCATTTTAATTGTAAGAATGTCAATATTTCAATATATTACTGTTTTAAAAACATAAAAAAATCCTACTGACCCCAAACGTTTTGAACAGTAGTGTAACTCTCACTTAGCGTTAATATAAAACACTATTAGACGCTATAAATAATTATCATCTTATCATCCATGCGGAATTGTAATCTCAGTGCATCCACAACACATATATTCATTCTATGATTTATTTCTGTTAACAAATATAAATCACTGTCTGCTAACTGTGCCAACTATACTCAGTGGGGCTCAAAACAGTCAAAAAAAGATCTTGAAGTAACCTTAGGCACCTGGATTTCACTATTTAGGTTAAAGATTGTGTTGTTGATACTGGGGCTGTACACAGCAAACTAGGGCTGAAATAAAAACTGACCGGCCCACATTGATCAGAGGATGCACCCATTTTTTGTTTTGTCTGTTAAAGATGACAAAAGAACAGATAGAAAAGATAGAACAGGTTATGTGTAAGTAGGTCAATACATAGCCGTTGTGATGCGTAACCTTGTACCAATGACCTCTTTCAACATTATGCTGTGTAAGAAGTGGCCCACTTTTAGGGACACTAGAGCGTGCTTGTCACATGTTAAGAAGACTAGGTTATGAAGAAAGAATGAAGAATGGAAGGTGTACAAAAAAAGAGAATGAGATAGGAAACATGTATCGTTCACATCCACATCAGATTTAAATTCACATTCACAAAGATGTTAGAGGCGACACAGTAAAATGTGCAGAAAGATTTACAGGGTTTACATTTTTGCTTTTTTTCTTAAGTATAAAACGTTTTTGATAACTTGACACTAATTGCAATTTGTCTTTGCAAAGACAAGGCATCAAAAGCACTTAAAATTCATGTTTTTGGTGACCTGTTGTTTGGTGCACATGACATGCTGGGAAAAAAACAAATATGCTGACCAAAAATGAAGAAGTTTCCACAACTTTTTACGTTGATCCCTCATTTTAGGTAAATCATGGCCATGTTGTAATAATTAGTTAAATCGTGGTCACTAATCAGTTTTTTTCCAGAGTGTAATTTTTTTGGGCTTTGTACTATATGTAGCGTCTGGACCACTCCAACACACAATATATATTTTGTTAGCTAGATTTCACAAATACTTTGTAACACCCCAGGACGCCGAACAGGACCCTGGTTTCATGGTAACCCGATACATTTACAACCTGGTGGAATGCGAGCCGACTACTTAGCTGCATTCTACAGAAACAAAGGGACACAAATGCACAGGAGAAATGGACTGTTCTACTAATTAATTCATAGGAAAACCTTTTCTTTGAATGAACACACATTTTCTTCAGGCCATTGTGTGTATTATTGCTGTTTTGTATTAATCTGTTGTATTATAGACTATTTTTATTCATGCTTACGATAAACCACTCAATCATATAACCTTACATATACCGTGTTAAGTATCTATGAATTCGCCTTCTTATGACCGAAACAAGCATGTATATTATATGTTGGTCGTAGGCAATATGTTAGTGCCCTGAGAACCTTTAGTATTTTTGATTCAAGTTCCAGATACTAAGTTCCGTGTTTCCACACAAAGAGTCATAAACTCCATGGGATCTCAAAACGCCCACTTGGGATTCCGGCTTTTCTCATTGGATAAGCCCATCTTGAGAGGCGGGGATCTTCTCTGACCTTAAAGCTGACACACCATGTGACCGCCCCAGTCGGTGGTTCGGTCATAAGCTAAGAAGATGTGAAAAAAAACGCTTCAGGATATCAAAGATTATGCCAGGCCTTTCGGCCTAGTCCTTTCCATACATCAAGTGACACTGACTCAAACTGGATCTTCTCAGCAAACAACTCAGCAAGATCTTGGGTGGCCGTAAGATTGCATCAGGAATCTCTTTCAGACAGACGAGACGTGCAAGTTTTCAAACTTAGTCTTATTAATTGATATTTTAAGTATCAGTTACACCTTTTTACAAGGTGTGTTTGAGCTAAGAATCTGACGTTTTCCCTCAGGTTTTAGATCTGCTGAATATGCAAAATGGTTCCATAAATGTCATTCCTTATGTCTCTTTTTTTAGTGCTAAACTTTAACCATTTCCTATAACCAACGTATGTGTGTGTGTGTGTAGGGGTGTTAGACAGCTTAATGGGTTGAGTAGTATGTTAGACTAGTTTAAGTGTGTATGTAGTTAATAAAACCTTACTTGTTCACTTGACGTGTTTATTATTTGCTCATAACCAGAGTCACTAATCATGCAGATTTACGTTACAAACTTTTGTAGAATTGTACAGTAAGAAAGTTATTTCCCTTAACCAGGAAATTAACGTCTTAGAATTGACAAGACGGTTGACCCTGAGTGGTCAGCTAAATATCTACAGTGGATCTAAAATATGAATAGTTAATTATAACTAGTTATGGTTAATTATTCATATTTCCCATGAGCTGATTCGCTACAGATTTTGGTGGAGAGAATGCGGGCATGATAAAACGAAAGTTATGAGTTTAAACACTGGCAACTTAAAAGTGTGTGCTTGATAGCCCAGGTTAAAATAGGACGTGACTTCAGATGCCATGTTGTGTCCCTATTTGCTGGCTTGTTAAGATGCAGATAAAGTGGGGGTTTGAATTGGTACCGCTATTATAATTGTGAGAGTCTTTATGTATTTCATGCTTAATGGTATCAGTGTAAGGTTAATCTGATTTTAGCAAAGAAACCCTAATTTCAGTATTAAAGCATAAATCTGTCTTGACAAAGCGTAAGTCTGAATCTCAGCTCAGCGGCATGTCCAAACTGTACCATAATGTAATATGCTTTAGTGAAGAAATCACAAAATTGCAGTATTGTTTAAATTGTTTCTTTGAAGAAAAAATCTCATTACAGTTATATCAAGGTAGATTTGAATGATGCTCCCCTTTCTACAGCATAAAAGCCTTATAGTTATAATTAGATTGAAGCAATTAATCTACACTTTGACATTATATATATATAAGACGACAACCTGGTGGTCATTACTGTGTTCACTCGCTGATTGAAATTAAAGGTGTAATACTGTACTTTAGTACTCATATGTGAGGCAAACATAACTACATATATGTTTAAACCGGTTTTAACTTACAGTAAACACGTTTTGTAATTCTTTAAACAAGTGCAAGAAGTTTATTGTTGCATTAGAGTAGCACTCACCGAAGTGCTAATGTAATGAAACAAGTCTTGAAGGTTGAAAGCACCATGTTCTAAAACTATGACTGTTTAACATAGACAGACATTAAACTGCGTTAATTACACTGGCATGCATTGGTTACCGTGACAACAACTTGTCACAGGAAGTGCTAACTTCACATAGCACAAAACACCATGTTGTAAACAAACCATGAAGCAGCTAAGCTAACACGACTTAGCATAGTTTCATTTTAGGCTAAGCTACCAAATAGCTTTAAAAATTAGGGGTTAACACTCTTTAATTGAAGCTCTTAAATACAGCATGTGTGTATGCAGTGTGTAGTAATTTGAATTTAACCTAATCCCTGGTTTCTGATTTTTCCATTTCTCTTCCTTCTTTTTCTTCTTTTTCTATGTTTCTCAATCTTCAATTCGTCTCAGCGAATTTAACTATCTAGATGTATCCTTCCTGAATGCTATTGCTTAGTTACTAGTTAATTAAATCTAAATTTAATTAAATCTTAACTGTCTATCGAGGAAAGACTCATTAAGGTATTGGGTGCTTTAGTAACACACTAATCACTAGTGCTGCTATTTGTTCCTGATACCAGAATGATTACCTTGTTTTGTTAATAGCAGTCAGCTAATTTTAAATCCATTTACATGTTATGCCCCCTTGATGTTCTCTCTGAACCTCAAAAGGAACCAGAGACATTTCTATTTTTGATTTGTTTATTTTCAAAGATTTTTAAGAATTTTAAGACCCGGTTACAAAGTCATCTAGACAAACACTAGGGCATAACTATCATCCTACCAAATAATAAGCATAATCTGAATAGAAATGCTCTCCTTTTCCTTCTGCTTTATCCGTTTCTCCTTCATACCTCAGAGATTAATCTTGTTTGGGGAACCGTCAGCAAATTCTGAGTGATAATTTGACAATAATTTGACAGTAGTCTTAAGTCATCAATCAAAATCCTGTTTACGCCCTTTTCAGCAAAACATATGCTGACCCAAAACTATTTTAGCAGTCACACTCTGTTTTGATCTTGTAGTAGTCTCTAGCCCTTACGCTCAACACAAGTGTGCCAAAATGTTGCAGATGCTCAGACTAACTGCCCAGAATTCAGACCAAAGAGGACTGGCCAGGCATTGTGAGAAACACCCCCTACCCAGGGCCGACGACCACCTACTGAGCCGAAAGCAACTGGACACAGAGAGAGAAGTGTACCTCAGACTCAGGACTCAAGCGAGAGTTATGGCTACAAAAAGCTCACCAAGGTCATCATCTTCCTGACCCACAACCTAATGGGATTGAAACAGGAGGAAATTGATAGATTTCAAGAGACTCTGATCCAGAAGCTGAACAACACTCAAGACAAACTTGACATGGTCCAAAGAGAACTCAGGTACTCCTACAGGCGGCGAAAAGAGACGCAGTGGGAGAGACACCCTACTCCTGCATCCTCACTCAGCAGTGCAAACTTCCTCATATGCTCCAAGCTACGAAGTGGGGAGCCAACACTTTCTGCTTAACAGCTCGGCAGACAGAACTGTAATACTTCCAAGTATCCCCGCAGCAGCGCATGATGTGACCCCCCGAAACTTTGACAAGCTAGCCAGGAAAATCCCAGCATTCACAATGGCTAGGGAAACAATAGTTTCCTACTTTATACAGTACGAGCAGTAATTTAGAACGGTGGCCTTTGGGCGAGTGGAGTCGTTGTAAACATTGCTTGCAAGCAGACCCAATAATCAATCTTATGTTTCTGTTTCATAGGTTTTAGTAACTTCTTCTCCATGCGCATATCAGTTCCTGATCAAAACCAGATAAAAATTATAGTTTGAATGCGCCTTCCTACGAGCAGTAAGAAGTTTTCAGTGCTATAATGTGTTTAAATCGTACGATAAGAAACTAACCTGACTTTAGCGAAGAAATCCTAATTTCTGTGTTAGTAGAGCATAGGTCTTTTTCCCTGACGACGAAATCTCAGGATTAGCAACTCATATAAATGGTACCAGAATAAATCGGTCTGATTTTGGGCAAAGAAATCCCCTTCTTCAGTACTGTGTAGGTGATCTGATCGATGCTCCTCATTTCACTGATCTAAGGCCTTATTATGTGTTATGTATCAATGTATTCATATCGACCCACTCATGTGAAACATTAACGTAAATTTATACATGTGCGCACCAGGTTCTGATTATAATCAGATAAAACTATAGTTTGAAGGTGCCTTCCTACAGGTATTAAAGTTTCAGTGCTATAATGTTTTTTAAATCGTACGATAAGAAACTACCTGATTTTTTACGAGAAAGAAATCCTAATCTCTGTGTAGTGGAGCATGTCTATTTTTTGACGACGCACTCTCAAGATTAGCAGCTCATATATAATGGTACAACAGAATGAATCGGTCTGATCGGGCAGAAATCCCCGTTTCAGCACGTGTAGGTGATCTGAGCGATACTCTCATTTATTAATTAGGCTTATTATGTGTTACGTTATCATTGTATCCACCACATGGTAACGTAGAGCAGCTTTACAATAGTGAACAACACACATCTTAAGCGTAAAATTAAGGTGTTACACGAGGTCCGTAACTACGAAGCTCACTCATGCCTGTGAAGTGAATGTGCTGTTTGGAGTAATGAATGAATTTGTATGGGACATGCATGAGTTTCCCATGCATGCTCACAGCAGTGCAAGTCTGCTCCACCTGCACCTGTTGTGAGCTTGCATTGTTCTCCTAGCAACACGTGACCCCGGAAATGTGAGCAGACTCTTCCGGTTAATCTAACAACAGCACCCACTTCACAGACCTGAGTGTAAACAAAGAACTGCGTGTAAACCAAAGCTAACTCTTAAGCTAAGCCCTTTACATCAACTGCTAGCTGTTAGCATCTGACTAACGCTTAGATAGGCGTGTAAAGTGTAACTTTCTAACCATACCTCTCTCTCCCTCTCTCTCTTCTGTCACTCTGGTGTCACTTCTGGTGATGCCAGCACAGGTTCCCTGTGGGCACCCACCACATACTGGGTTTTACTTGTTTTATTGTTTATTTTTGTTTTGACTTTATTCTACCGCTCTTTAATTTTATTGGATTTATTTACATTTGTTTAGCACGAATGTACTAATTCAGCTAAATTGATTTTTATTAATTTTGAGATTTAATTAAATCAAATTTTTATATATTTTTATTTTACTTCCATTTATTTTCTATTTTATTTTTGTTTATTTACTTTCACCTTTAATTTCCTACAGCTCTTTGGACCCCTTTTTATTTTATTTATTTTTTTTGTTTTTTGTGTTTTACTTTTACCTTATTTTATTATTTTCACCATCACCATCGTCGCTTTTGGATAGGATTACAGTAGTTCTAGCAACTGTAGTTTCCTTAACGAGTTATACAGGTTCCCCACAGCACGCACACGCATTAACTCCAGGTTTTTCCTCTCTACTTCTCCTCACGCCTCAGTGCCAGGCTTAATACGTTGAAGGGCAGCTACCATTGCAACACAATGGAGGCTCACATAAAACTAGAAACACTTCCCACTGTTTCTTTTTCTTTTGACAAAGTATTTGGTGGGTCCCTGCTAGTTTAACAGTCTAACCCTAGGTTTATGAAATCTATTGCAGCATCACCCACAAGTGAAACCTGCTTAGCCATATATCTTAGAAAAAAACTAAAATAGGTAAAAATCTTCAGTTTTTTTGTTTTTTTTTGAGTTCATCTTATTTTAATTCAGTTTCGTCATAGTGACCAAACCCGTGAAACATCAGTAGTATAGCCCGGTCATCAGCTGACCCCTGCTTAACAAAGTTACTCAAACTCTTCCTTTATGTTCACGAACACAAAAACATAGCACACTACCTCACTAGCTGCCTCCCACCAGATATTCATACCTTACACGGCCTACACAACCGTTCCCCTTAGAGATACCTTAACACCCCTGTACGTACCTGCATTTGCCTTGTGACTCTCTCTCTCTGGTGTTCCCACAAGAGTGCCAGTATGTCGCAGACATTCCACAAACATCCAGCCCTGCCAACTCACCAGGACCACCTGGAAACCCAGCAAAGCACTGTAATGGACATCCTTCAGCTAAAAGCAGCCAACGACCTGCCATGGCAAAGAAAGGAGCAGCGAGACTGCGACATAAGCGAACACATGACCAGCATCATCCTCTCCTCGGCCACACCCTCAAGGGCCTCAGACAGGAGGTATACGTGCTAAAACTGCAAATCACAGAATTCTACAGAGAAATGACACCTGCTCAACGAGAGAAAGCAAAGAACGGATGCAAAGAACCTCACAGAAAGGTGCGACAGAAAGAAATCACCAGTCATCACAGAGGCTCTAACAGCTGCTAAACAACAAGCGCCGCTGGAAAAAGCCATCACAAAGGACTTGAAAAGAGAACTGTTTCACAAAAAGTCACTCTTAAAAACAACATATGAGGAACTAAATGAGAAAGACACCACATCTAAGGCCTTACAAGACCAGCTGCATACAGCCAGAGCTGAGGACCAAACCCTGACTCAGCAATTAAAGAAAAGCTTGACATGGTTCAGAAAGAATTTAAACAATCCTACCGACTGCGCATAGACTTAAGCAAAAGACAGCCGGCTGAATATCGGTCGCCAGCAGTGCAAGCCCTCCACGCCTGTGCACAGCTACGAAAGGGGGGGAAAGGGAGCCAAAGCCTTCTGCTTGACACTTCACAAGTCAGCTCCCTGAAAACCTATGCAGCTGCAACAAAAAAAAAAATTTCATGGAGCCAAAGCCTTCTGCTTGGCACTTCACAAGTCAGCTCCCTGAAAAACTCTGCAGCTGCAACAAAAAAAAAAAAATTTTTAGGCGAACCGACGCAACGCAACGAGGTGAATTCAGTGTCACAAATGAACTAAAATATGCTTGCAGACCACAAGGCGAACAGATAGGGAAAACACGAAACAGAACTTCCCCTGGCCAGCAGGCCCACCCCCTCAGCCAAGAGTTTGAACCTGCGAGGGGGGGGGCGAGAGCCACTGTTCACACGTCACCAATCAGCAGCCACAAGGGGGTGGGGCAAGGACCTTTCCAGAGGATCACTGCAGACACACACACCGTGTGACCCCACAGACCCCAACGAGCTGGCCAGAGACAACACATCTGGCAACCTAAATACTCTCAGACCCAGAGTCTGAACCCGGACTGATCGCTGCCCCAGACACCAAGCAGGGCAGGCGTGAAACTCCCCATGCTTACTACCACAGACTTTGACAAACTTACTCCAAAGCTCACGATTACCCTGGGATGGCGGAGGACACCAGCTGCAAGAAGTCATCTAGGCATTAGGGCCTGCCGCACAATGCCTAATCAACAGCTGCGTAACCTGACACAGAAGGCCTTTAACAAGCACAAGGCCTCCACTAAAGGTGTTTGTCAAACCCCAATGATTCTGAACTTCACAACTCAGAATACAAAGCGGGCACCAGAAGGCACCCAGCAATGCCACAATGCAAAACCCTTCTACAGAAAGCCCTAGCCAGAAGAGGACAGAGCCATCACCATGGCAACCGAACAGGTACACCCCCCCCCCCCCCCCCCCCCCCCCCCCCCCCCCCCCCCCCCCCCCCCCCACCCCCCCCCCCCCCCCACCCCCCCCCCCCCCGACCCAACCAATGAGAAAAAAGGCGTCAGCATCCTGCAAACACCACGGTATGTCCGACAGCAGTCCACCACAACATCCTCCTCCACACGGGTGCTGAACGGAGGCTACACAAGGACAGCTGGACATGCCTACCTCTGGGTTACAGGAGCTGCTGACACTCGCAAAAGAGCTCCTTGAACAAAAAACTCAACTAAGGAGTATTGAGAAGGACAAACCTCTGACTCCTTGCCTGCTGCAACACAGCATCAGGCCCCTCCAAGGGAGGAGCATCCCTTGAAACCGGTCGACAACCCCAGAAGCAGCCAGACAACGTTGAATTGAGCAGCGCCCGGGGTCGCACCCCAACATGCCCAACAGCCAACGCACCGATATGAGGCTCGTAACAACAAACAACTACAGGGCAGAACGACGAAAGGTAAGGCGGTGACTGCCACAAGAGAAACAGCGGAACAACGGCTAGAGGAAAGACCATCAGATAATAGGACGTTCGGGCAAAGCAGAGGGCTAACAACCACCTGTTGCTCTCCTGCCATCATCACTAGGTCTGTCTGAAACTCTCTGCACACTACAAACTCTCCATAACAATTACCTGCAATCCCTGGAACCACCTGCACTTTCACCAGAGAGAGTCTAACCCGGCTGTCCCACATAACGGGTACCACAGATAGCCTACTGGCTAACAACATCAACAAAAACATCCTACCCGGACTAACTCACTTCAGGATGACAGGTGACACAGCCTCGACACCTGCTGCATAAGCTCGAGGACCCACACCTTGCTACAGCCTACATCACCACAGCACACCACCTGACAGCATCCACCACGGCACCAACAGCCAAAAAGCCACCACTGGCTCCCAGCCGTGAGTGGCAGGTGTGTGTTCGATTGTTCTGCACCTTTGACATCGCTCATTGTTGTCTATTCTATGGACAACAACGTTCGAAAGGGGGGAATTTGTAGCGTCTGGACCACTCCAACACACAATATATATTTTGTTAGCTAGATTTCACAAATACTTTGTAACACCCCAGGACGCCGAACAAGACCCTGGTTTCATGGTAACCCGATACATTTACAACCTTGTGGAATGCGAGCCGGCTCTCATTCTGCTTTCTCCAGAAACAAGGGGTACAAATGCACAGGAGAAATGGACTGTTCTACTAATTAATTCATAGGAAAACCTTTTCTTTGAATGAACACACATATTCTTCAGACCATTGTTTATATTATTGCTGTTTTGTATTAATCTGTTGTATTATAGACTAATTTTATCATGTTACGAAAACCCTCAATGTTTCAAAGATAAACTTACATATAGCTTGTTTAGTATCTATGAATTCGCCTTCTGAAAACAAGAATGTATATTATTTGTTGGTACGTAAGCAATATATTAGTGCCCTGAGAACCTTTAGTATTTTCAATCAAAGTTTCAGATACTAAAGTACAATGTTTCCACACAAAGAGCCATAAACCCCACAGGATCTCAAAACGCCCACTTGAGATACCGGCCTTTCTCATTGGACAAGCCCATCTCGAGAGGCGTGGGGTCTTCTCGACCTTAAAGCTGACTGAAACACCATGTGACGCCCAGTCGGTGGTTCGTCATTAGCTAAGAAGATGGGTGAAAAAAACGCTTCAGGATATCAAAGCTTTGTGCCAGGCCTTTCGGCCTTGATTTTTCCATTCTTCAAGTTACTCTGACGCAATCTGGTTCTTTCTCAATCAACCAACTTCAGCAAGATCCTGGGGCCGTAAGATCGCATCAGGAATCTTTGTTCATACAGACGAGCAAGTATCAAAACTTAGTCGATTTAATGGATGCATTAAGTATCAGTTACACCTTTTTACAAGGTGGGTTTGAGCTAAGAATCTGACGTTTTCCCTCAGGTGTTAGATCTGCTGAATATGCAAAATGGTTCCATAACTGTCATTCCTTATGTCTCTTTCTTTATTGTTAAACTTTAACCCTTTCCTATACCAACTGTATGTGTGGGTGTGTGTATGTGTATGTTAGACCAGCTTAATGTGTTTATGTAGTATGTTTAGACTAGTTTAAGTGTTTTTGTAGTTAATAAAGTCTTATTTGTATCACACTTGAAGTTGTTCATTGTTTGCTCATAACTGAGTCACTTATTCATGCAGATTTATGCTACATGCTTTTGTAGAATTGTACAGTAAGGACGTTATTTCCCTTAACCAGGAAATTAACGTGCTTAGAATTGACAAGACAGTTGACCCAGAGAGGTCAAGTAAATATCTACAGCGGATCTAAATATCCATAATTAATTATAACTAGTTATGATTAATTATAAATATTTCCCCATGGAGTGATTCGATACATTATATCAGCCATATAACCATAAATTTCTGCCGTGACAACTCTCGGAGAGTTTAGCACGGTAATATACATGTCAATGTCAATGTGTTTGTTCTTAGCGGAATAAATCTGCTACGCTGCTGCTGCTGCAGATGAAGTACCAAGACTTGTTACTGCCAGTACATCCATCACATGCTGCTGTGAGCATGTATAAACTGCTGCTGCACATATAAGATATATGAGAAAACCCCATATAAAACATACATGAACCGCACCCTGTAGTAGATCTATACAGGTGGAGCTGGGGGAAGGTGGAGGGTTTCTGAAGCAAGCCGCAACTGCTACAGCAAGCACTAGCTAAGTATTTGAATGTCTGAGCAGCAAGCTCATTGGCTGCTGAAACAAAAAGAATAGGATCAGCTCGCCCGTGAATACTGATGTTATAAGTCAGATTGAGTTTCCCGAATAACGTGTATAACAACAGTTCTTTCTGGTCCGACGAACCTGATGGGCGGACCTTTTTCCAACGGTGCAATATTCTGGTGATAACAGAACTCCAACCGTTTACAATTGTATCACTACACACGTTTGGCTCCATTTGTTGGTGATCTAAAGCTGATTATCACTCGTAGCAGGGCGATAGGATGGTATCAGCGTGCTGTGCCTATGACGAACTAACAGCCTGATGATATACAGCCATATCGCACTGCTATATGTACTACTGCCTTTGATCAAAAATACAGTCAAGTCAAGTCAAGTCACCTTTATTTATATAGCGCTTTTAACAATACAGATTGTGACAAAGCAACTGAACAGCATTAATAAGGAAAATAGTGTCAATAATGCAAAAATGACAATAGTAAACACAAATTTTCAGTTAAAGACAGTTCATCACTTGAATTCAGTGATGTCAACATCCAGCTCAGTTAAATAATATCTTTGCAATCAAGTCAAAGATATCGCTGGAAATGAAGTGTCCCCAACTAAGCAAGCCAGAGGCGACAGCGGCAAGGAACCAAAACTCCATCGGTGACAGAATGGAGAAAAAACCTTGGGAGAAACCAGGCTCAGTCGGGGGGCCAGTTCTCCTCTGACCAGACAACCAGCAGTACGGAAAAAACAATATAAGACGTAATAAAACAGACGAACAATATTAACAGCAATTATTATAAATGCAATCAAACTTATAGCAAAATGTAGTAGTTCTGTAAGTTGTTTCAGGGTTAGCATCATCTGAGGTCCTCTGAGGGGTTGCATCATCTCTTCTCAGGTGTTCTGGATCCAGACTGAAGCTTGTGTAAATCCTAGTTACATCCCGTGGCAAAAAAAACAGAGAAACAAATACAAACATAATTAGCGTAGCTGCTGTTCCAACCAAGCAAAAATGATTTGTTTAACCCAAACTAAAGAATAATAATGTGCATTTGATCAGATATAACAGCAGTAAAAGATTATGACTGCAGTAAAACATTATGACTGCAGTAAAAGATTATGAGATGTGCCAAAGAGATGTGTCTTTAATCTAGATGTAAACAGAGAGAGTGTGTCTGAACCCCGAACGGTATCAGGAAGGTTATTCCAGAGTTTGGGAGCCAAATATGAAAAAGCTCTACCTTTTTTAGTGGACTTTGCTATCCTAGGTAAAGTCCATAGTTTTGTGAACTTAGGGAGCGTGATGGATTGTAGCGTGGTAGAAGACTAGTTAGGTACGCAGGAGCTAACCCATTAAGGGCCTTATAGGCAAGTAATAATATTTTGTAACTGATACGGAACTTAACAGGTAGCCAGTGCAGAGACTGTAAAATTGGCGTAATATGAACATATTTTCTTGACCTGTTAAGGACTCCAGCCGCTGCATTTTGGACTATCTGTAGCTTGTTTATTGAAGATGCAGGACAACCACCTAGCAGTGCATTACAATAGTCCAGTCTAGAGGTCATGAATGCATGAACTAGCTTTTCTGCATCAGAAACAGGTAACATGTTTCGTAACTTGGCAATGTTTCTAAGATGGAAGAATGCCGTTTTTGTAACATGGGAAATATGATTTTCAAAAGACAAGTTGCTATCTAATATAACACCCAGATTTTTGACTGTAGAGGAAGTAACCGTGCATCCGTCTAGTTGCAAATTGTAATCCACGAGATTCGGTGTACTGTCGTTTGGTCCTATAAGTAATATCTCTGTCTTATCCGAATTTAATAGGAGAAAATTATTGGTCATCCAATCTTTTACATTTTTAACACACTCCGTTAGCTTAGATAATTTAGAAGTTTCATCTGGTCTTGTTGAGATATATAGTTGAGTATCATCGGCATAACAGTGGAAACTAATCCCGTATTTCCTAATAATACATTTACAGTAATAATTGTTGAGCACCAAATCAGTCTATTAGAATGATTCTGGATTCTGAATAATGCATAAATTGTACACAGAGCAGGTGTGTTTGATACGTGTCAGGACTGAATTACAATGAACAGACATCGCCTAATGTCACAGTGAATGATGGCTGGAATAAAACTAAATTTCAGTGTTTAATATCACTGTATCCATGATTGTGTAAGCCTGTGTACAACTGTAACCAATGTTAGTTTTCAAGGAAAATCTGAATAAAGGAACACTATCACTCTGTCCGGAGTGTTGCTATCTGAATCTAGATAAATAACACCACAGTCAGCTGAAAATACTACTCTGTAAATGGATGAAGGAAATGAGTGAGATGACCTAAGATATATTTTTGTGTACACAGTTGCATATAATGATGACAATGATTTTATTTTTAGTACCATACAAGTAATTAAATGACAAAAATTTAAAAGTTAAAATTGCTACCTGAAACTAGATGTTTTTTTATGCATGTGCATGAAATTAATCTGCACCTTTTCACAAACAGAACAAAAGAAAATAACTGGGATATTGGTTCCAGGGGAGAAAAGTGACCTATATATTCTATGATGCCAGTTTGTATAGAAATACTCTCCATTGAAGTGTTTCTCTGGTTAGTGCATGAAAAAAGTATTCCATGACCTTGCTTAACATGAGTACTCAAAGAAGATGCCAAAGCAAGATGCCTCATAATCAAAGCACGTTCTTGCAGTTGCTAAGCATTTATTGAATGGAGCTGTATGTTTGTTTCAGTAGTGCTGGCTAATGTCCTCTGTAGGATCTGAGGGAACAGGTGTAGGCCTCATCTCTGCCTCGTTGAAGCAACTGCCTGGACCACAGAAACACACTCCTGCTGCCTGTCAAGGAGATTAAATCAAAGGTCTACTATTTCAAAGGATTAAAGTGCTCAAAAGGCACGCTTACTCACACAAAGGGGACTACGGGGAATTCTGGCGCATTATTTTAAAGATGACTCTTTAATGGGCACAGCTGTCTCCTCCTGATAAACCAGTGGAAGACATTTGTGAGAGGCATTTTGTCCTCGTCACAGCTGTGCAGCTGCAGCATGCAGCACGATAGGCATTCCAGGAATGGTTGGAATATTTAGTGGTTTTATTCTGGGGCCTTGAGTCATTCTCAATGACTTTTTCATTGGCCCGAAGATTTAGAATCAAAACATTTGTTATAATTCATCACTGGATGAGCTGCAAGAACATGATATCATGCAAGCTTGTACTGCAGCTATTTATCTGACATGTGATGAACCCTTTAAAGATAATAAATTGAATATTAGCTGTTATGTTCAGGTTTCATTTTAAAGTCCATTATATAATAATTTGGGCTACACCAATTGTGAGATTAATATATGCTTGATGAAGCCAATGTAACCCCTCTCTCCCGGGTCCTCACCGCCACACCTCGTTCTTGTTCCGAGTGGGTCTCGGGCATGGGAGGTGGATGCATTAACAAGCAGGCTAAAGACTGCAACCACTAGCGTCCGTCGCTAGTGCATCTCTTGAGATCAGGGGAGTGAGGTTTACCTGCACAGCACCTACCCGCTGGCCTCCGTTACTCTCACCCCCCTAAGCCTCACTCCCAACTGGGTCACAGCACCAATAACCCCTCTCTCCTGGGTCCTCACTGCCACACCTCATTCTTGTTCTGAGTGGGTCTCAAACCCGGGTCTCCGGCATGGGAGGCGGACGCATTAAAAAAAAAAAAAAAAAAAAAAAAAAAAAAAACAAAAAAAAAAAAAACAAAAAAAAAAAAAAAAAAAAAAAAAAAAAAAAAAATAAAAAAAAAAAAAAAAAAAAAAAAAAAAAAAAAAAAAAAAAAACAAGGAGGCTAAAGACGCAGCCACTAGCGTCAGTCGCTAGTGCGTCTCTTGAGATCAGGGGAGTGAGGTTTTACCTGCACAGCACCCACCCGCTAGCCTCCATTACACCAAACAATTGCATTATCTAGATCTGTTAGTCCAACTTTGACTTTGGTCCAACTTTGGTTCTAAAAAAATTTATTGTACCTTAATCATTATTTTCAAAAATGTTTTTAAATATATTTTGCAAGGTAAAACATTTTAATTAATTCATAAATATAATTAAGTTTTTGGAGAGTTGCACCACAAGACATTTTACAACCTGAACTAACCGTGCTAAGAAAGGGCAAATTTACTGATATATTAAGAGACTTTTACTTTTACACAGCATCCTGAGCATCTGCAGGGGTTCCTCGCTATGGCATTAGTTCCTGTTTTATGTCTTTGCACTTGGGCCAAGCTTAAATTTGGCAGACAAAGGTTTTTCAAATGTTAATAAGCAGTGAAGCAGCTTAATTTTTTATAATCTCATAGTTCTATCATTTTATTTAAGTTTTTTATTTATTGTGATATCAGGACAGTTTAATCATGCTGTCTTTTTTTACTTTATGTCCCCCCAAAAATATCAAAATGACATTTTAAACGAAAATTATTGGTCATCACAAAATATGTTATATGTTCGCACATACAACTAATTGCATGTTAATGCATTTTTATTTAAATTAAATAATCAGCACAGAAATCTGCATCCTGTCATTGACTGAATTTACATTGACTTTTAAAATGCATGTAAACATATTTCAAGCAGCAAAGCATAATATTATTAAATGCATTTACTATCCACTTTACCTATAAATCACTAAGTCAGTGTCACGGGGATGCCCCATTTCTAAAAATACACTGTATTTTGGTCACATAATGTGGTCAGTAGAATTCTGGAATGGACTGGTGAAGGCTGATGAGGATTATGGGAGGTTACTAGTGCTCTGATCACTACTTTTTCACATGCAGGTTACAAACAGGTTTAGTGTAATGCGATAAAGGGCTATTTTTAGTACACTTATATCTGTTTAAAGGACAGACCAGACTATGTTTAGTAAGTCATTGACTTGTGATTTCTATCTTTAGCTCGTTCAGTTTCCAAATGCAGGAACATTCCAGCCCAAAATATTTGTTCATGTCCCAAGTGTACACACTCAGGGTGTTTATTTTAGCATCAAAGTGAGAAACCATATGGTCAATGTTCATAAGCTGCCCTGAGGGAAACTTTTCTTTTTGAAGCAGCTTGCATTTTTTTTCTGCACGCTTCCTGTGTAGAAGAAAGTATTGCTGTATTATCTTCATGTTTTATTTGTTTTTCTGGTGCAAGATCATCCAACTTTTAAAATAAAACTGTGATAACACACATCACAAAATCAAAAGATTTGGTATTTCACAAACATTCCCATTCTCTGTGAGTTTTGCAGCTCTAGCTGCATTTTGCTGATCTGAGAAGAAGCTCTGCATGATCTATAGAAAACAGTTGAGCTCTGCTGGAGGTGGTGTTGTGGTTTAGATGAGTTTGAAGGGGAAGCTCACCATACTAATTGCAACCAGAGCTGAAGCTCTCATATCGCACTTTTGATGCTGACATACACAAATGTCAGCTGAACTACTTTTTCAATACATGAGCAATATCCACAAACCCTGATATATATCAAGAAGGAGCTCTGTATATGAATAACTACACTGTACTCAGCAATAAATTACCAAACGGTGCAAATAACAGATAAAAAAGTTAGTGATACCTGCCAAAGCTCTGCAGGCCATGCATTATTTGAGGTCAGGTTGAGGACAGTGACGCGTAACAGCGAAGGATCTAGATTGTTAATACAAAAGTTGCAGGTTAAATAATCTCACATAGCACTTATCCTCAAATTACTCCAGGGAGGCCATCCATGCTATTAGTGTCCGCCACTTGGGATAAAAGCACATGCTAAATGCTAACTTATAAATGTTGACACAGTTACAATTCATGGTAAACAGTTACTAATTTAACAAATGGTCATTTTGGCAATAAAACAAACTAGTTTAATTAATCTCACTCTCAGAAAAAAAAGATACAAAGCTGTCACTGGGACAGTATACCCAATAAGGTACAAAAGTTAAAAGGTACAGTGGGGCAAATAAGTATTTGATACACTGCCGATTTTTCAAGTTTTCCCACTTACAAAGAATGGAGAGATCTGTAATATTCATAGTAGGTACACCTCAACTGTGAGAGACAAAATCAAAAAAAAAAAATCCAGAAAATAACATTGTATGATTTTTTAATAATTAATTTCCATTTTATTGCATGAAATAAGTATTTGATACAATAGAAAAATAGAACTTAATATTTGGTACAGAAACCTTTGTTTACAATTACAGAGGTCAGACGCTTCCTGTAGTTCTTGACCAGGTTTGCACACACTGCAGCAGGGATTTTGGCCCACTCCTCCATACAGGTGTTCTCCAGATCTTTCAGGTTTTGGGGCTGTCGCTGGGCAACATGGAGATTCAGCTCCCTCCATAGATTTTCTATAGGATTGAGGTCTGGAAACTGGCTAGGCCACTCATGACCTTAATGAGCTTCTTCTTGAGCCACTCCTTTGTTGACAATGTTTCGGGTCATTGTCATGCTGGAAAACCCAGCCACGACCCATCTTCAATGCCCTTACTGAGGGAAGGAGGTTGTTGCCCAAAATCTCGCAATACATGGCCCCATCCATCCTCCCCTCAATACGGTGCAGTCGTCCTGTCCCCTTTGCAGAAAAGCACCCCCAAAGCATGTTTCCACCCCCATGCTTCACAGTAAATATGGTGTTCTTTGGATGCAACTCAGAATTCTTTCTCCTCCAAACACGACAAGTTGAGTTATTACCAAAAAGTTCTATTTTGGTTTCATATGACCATATGACATTCTCCCAATCCTATGCTTCAAAGCTGGTCTTTGCAAAACTGCAGACGGCACGGACATGTGATGGCTTGAGCAGGGGGACCGTGCCCACGCTGCAGGATTTTAATCCATGACGGTGTAGTGTGTTACTAATGGTAAACGTTGAGACTGTGGTCCCAGCTCTCTACAGGTCATTGACCAGGTCCTCCCGTGAAGTTCTAGGCTGATCCCTCACCTTTCACAGGATCATTGATACTCCACGAGGCGAAATCTTGCATGGAGCCCCAGTCCGAGGAAGATTGACAGTCATCTTGAATTTCTTCAATTTTCTAATAATTGCGCCAACAATTATTGCCTTCTCACCAAGCTGTTTGCCTATTTCCTGTAGCCCATCCCAGCCTTGTGCAGGTCTACAATTTTGGCCCTGGTGTCCTTAGACAGCTCTTTGGTCTTGCACATAGTGGAGAGGTTGGAGTTTCTTGGGGATTTTTGAAATTTTTGGGAGTGTGTGGACCGGTGTCTTTTTATACAGGTAACAAGTTCAAACAGGTGCAGTTAATACAGGTAATGAGTGGAGGATAGGAAGGCTTCTTAAAGACAAACTAACAGGTATGTGAGAGCCAGAATTCTTGCTGCTTGGTAGGTGATCAAATACTTATTTCAAGCAATAAAATGGAAATTAATTATTTAAAAATCATACAATGTTATTTTCTGGATTTTTTTTTGATTCTGTCTCTCACATTTGAGGTGTACCTACGATGAAAATTAAAGATCTCTCCATTCTTTGTAAGTGGGAAAAATTGAAAAATCAGCAGTGTATCAAATACTTATTTGCCCCACTGTACTCATTGTACCTATTTACCCCAAATGTAGAAATTTAGTACTCAAGTGCCCATATTAGTAACCTGTTTTGAAAGGGTACAAGCCGCAGTTTGTACCCTTTTTTTTGACCTACAGTATGGAGGGGGGGGGGGGGGGGGGGGGGGGTGCTACATTTGACCTTTATGTAGGAGTATACTTCTCTATGGACAATAAGTGTTCCCCAATGATTATTATATTATTATTATAAGTAAGATTTATATTATATTTTATTTTATAATATGTTAATATAATTTATGATATAATCTAAAAAAAAGTCTCAATGAGCAAATTTATGGTCACAGGGACCAGATTAATAATTTTTACTATTAGAAGTGACACACTGCTTGTTCTAACAAAAGGAGGTTGGATGGGGTGAAATTAGGAGAGGACTGACTGGCCTTGTTGCCAAACTCCAAGGACCTTATGGTTCAGACAGTCTCCTACTTAATAAAAAGGAAGGCCTTTGCTCTTATTAACAAAGATTTAACTCCATTAAGTGCAGCAGATGCCTAGATGGCAGTGTGATCAACAAGCTCCTTTGAAAAGTTCTGCTGTGACCAACAGATGTCTGACTTTAGCTGCTACATCCTTCCAGATTTTAGTAAAGGGCTACAAATTACAAATAACCCCACCACAGAAATGTTAGTAAACACAAACTACAAGGTGACATTTAGCTGCCTTGCTTGCAAATGTAATAGAGCGTGGTGATTCAAACATCAACATACAAGACAAACATTTCAAGAGAGTTTGCTGAACTTTAGTATATCAGCCTGACAGATAATATCTCACCACTACATCTCACCACTCTTGATGTACACTGATAATAAAAAGAAATGTTTATTATGCACCTGTTAGAAAACACTCTCTGTCTTTAGATTGGTTCCAGATGTTTTCACCCCTCCTTTCCTTTTCTTCTCTCCTTCTCTCACTCGCCCTCCCTGTACAGCGCACTCTCTCTGAATCCCCCTCCTCCATCTGTTCTCTCTCTTGTATTATGTTTTAATATCTCTTACTCATATTCGAGGTACGCATGCGCACATGTATGCATTAGCTTTTCTTGGTTCAAATGCTCAAATAAGGACACGAAAGCTAGGACTCCAAGGTAAAAGGGTTCGTGATGAACTATGTATATAGTTCAGCATCCTTTGCCAAGTTTATTCCTAATATGTCCATGTTTTCCTGTACATGTGGCCATTTTGTATAACAAATATTCTTGGCCAAAATCCTATATGTATGTTATCTATATCCTCATTGGTTAAAGGGTCGAAACTCCCCTCGACATATGCATATATAAGATATTTGTATCTATGAATAAAGTATTCTGAAGTATTGAGAATACCATTTGATGTGTGTTTTCTTGCTTCCCGGCCGTATACACTTTAAGGAACTGAGAATTTTCAGAGGTGGCAAAGAGATATAGAGGGACCAATTGTTATTTTTATTAACATATGGGGGCTCGTCCTTCCGGGAATTTCTAGAAAAGACAGGTAAGAAACTTTTATTTTTCTTCCTGTCTGTAAGAGAAATTGAATTTATTCTCGTTTGCAATTTGATTGTGTCATATTTGGCATCAATCTGTTTTCCTCACATTTTGGATGTGGGAAGAAGAGTGGGAAGCTTTCCGTTTAGCCTATCTATTTCTAAGTAAATAGAGTAGTGGTGAAAGATTTTAATTGCTCACTCTTGCCGTGAATGTTCTCGGTCCTAAGTGATTTCATGAATAATACAGAATTGAAAGCTTTCTTTTGGCCAAAATATCAAAAAGTTAATATAAGACCGCGATCTCTATTTTGTGTTTTGTTTGGCCATTCTATAAATTGTGAAAGTGCACTAAAATTGACGAGACATCTTTGAGCTCCGATGGGGCAGGCGATCTCCAAACCTATTCTTGGCGAGTTGCCAAGGGATTGATTGTACAGAAATAATAAAGGTTTTAATACTGAACCGTATTTGAGTAATTTGGCTGGTTGGTCAGAAGGCAAAGTACAATTAGATCCGTTTCCTCGTGATGGCTCGTTCAAAGATAAAGATATAAAGGGCCAGATCAGGTTAAAACGACTGATAAAAAATCTTTTTTTTTTTTCCAAATGTCCCATGTTGACTCTCCCAGCTCGGCATGATACTGTTACAGAGCCTGAACAAGAAAAATTAACTCCTAATCGTCTGTACCCGAAACTACCTAGTGCAACTGATTTATCCCATTGGCTGATTCCAGACGGTTTTAAAATAACCCCGCTGGCAATGTCAGATGCTGTCGCGATTGCTAAAGATTTACCAGATCCTTTACGGTGTCCACATCAATATGTGTCTGCATTGAAGCGTTTAACCGCTGTAACGGGGTGGAAGGAACACGCGACAAGGAGAGCTCAAATAAATACCCCGGAGGGTGGATTTATTCACAGGGAATGTGCTCAAGTGAGTGCGCTGTGTCCTGAGATGAGTCGAGGCTTCTCCGTGAGCGTGATCCAGTGTCAGTGAGTCCGTGCGGCGCTCGTGCGTGGGCTGCTTGGTCACGGGCTGGTTTCTGTATGCAAAGGAGACAACACGTTAGCTTTCCGCTTCTGGGAGACCATCTCTTCTCCCCTTCCTCGGGCTTCATGCGGCTTATCTGGCCGTGGGCTGATGACTCTCATCTGTGACCAATCAGCCCGTGATGAGCGGGTGCAGGTGTTCCTCGTCCGTTTCCAGGGCAACGCTGATGTGAGCTCAGGACGCTCGTCACACCGCGTACAGTCAATTGACTGGGCGTGATTATCGCTTCATTTTGACTAAAACACTGCCGCCAGAAATTACAGAGGAAGAGTTGATTGCAGAGATTGATGCTTTGAGTCCTAAACGGGATGCGCCGCCATCTCGCCACGGTGCTTTATCAAAAGGTGATAAACCATTAGATCAACATTCTCCTTTGTTTGTCATTACGTTTTTGAATAACATGCAAACAGAAATCGCACAGTTGGTTCGTTTGACAACTTCGAATATAACAGATATTTCTGTTGACGCTTTGTCTCGGAGACTGCGTGAGCTTTCCACCGCGGGTGCTTTTGAGGCCACCACAAGTGGCAGAATTAATTGCGTTAACAAGAGCTTGTCAATTGGCAAAAGATCAGTGTATCAATATATACACCGATTCAAAATATGCACATGGAATTGTACTTGATTTTGCCAAACTGTGGGAAGAAAGGGATTTTAAAACATCAGAAGGAAAACCCATATCCCACCTCAGTGTTGTGGCTGAACTGATTCATGTAGCACAGTTACCGTCAAAATTGGCTGTTATAAAAGTAACTGGGCATGCATCAGGAGAGTCAGAGGAGGCAAGGGGAAATAGACTTGCAGACGAAGTAGCTAAATGGGCAGCTAGGGATGTTCTATCAAGTCCACATGTTGACAAAGCAGGCACAGAGGTGCCCATGATGTCCTTTGTGTTGACTAATGATTTGGATATTAAACTATTACAGGCAAACCCCACTCAAAGTGATCTAAACCATTGGGCAGCGAATGAGGCAAAACCGGATCAAGCGGGTATTTTGAGAGATAAGCAGGGCAGGATTGCTCTGCCAGCCTCTACCATTGTTATGCTATGCAAACACTATCATGGTGTCTCACATGTGTCAAAAGAGAAAGTGATTAAAAATTTGAATCAATCGTATTGTATAGCAAATGTAAGAAAAAATACTTTGTTGTTATTAGATGCTTGTTTGATCTGTGCTAAGACCAATCGACATAAAGCTAGTAAACATGATTCTCTTACAAACCCGGAACTGCCATTTCAGCATTTACCAATAGACTTTACACCATGCCTCCCCCCCCCCCCCCCCCCCCTCCTTGTGGAAATCCAAATATTTGCTTGTGATATTGGCCGTTTTCTTCTGTTCTCTCTCCAAATGGCCTGAGGCTTTCCCGTGTGGAAGAGAAAATGCACAGACTGTAGTGAAGGTACTTGCTAAGGAGATTATACCTCGTTTTGGTATACCAACGGTTATAGAAAGCGATAATGGTACACCGTTTACCTCCAAGGTTACCCAGTTGCTAGCTAAAGAGCTAGATATTAACTGGCATCTGAACATACCCTATCATCCACAGTCGTGTTCGGTAGCGGAACGTTTGAATCAAACGATAAAAGATCGAATTACGAAAGCATGCATGGAGACAGGCCGAAATTGGGTCGACGTACTACCTGCAGTGTTGGCAGAAATAAGAATGTCCCCCTCATCGACAACAAAGATGTCTCCATTTGAAATACTAATGGGCAGACCGTTCCCCACCCCGTGGGTTAAGGGTCGTGCTGGTAATCTCTCCACAGGTGACACGGAGGTGATCATCGCGGATTACGTGGATTCCCTGGTCAAAACTTTAAATAGCATAAATGGTGATGTTTCTCTCTCTCTCTCTCTCTTCCTGCAGAGAAGCTGACTCATTATTTTGCTCCAGGCCAACAGGTGTTGATAAAGTGCCTGAAACCTCCAAAGCTCGGAGAGCCAAAATATCTTGGACCTGCGACTGTCATCGCTGTGACGCGGACAGGGGTGTTGACTGATTTCCAGCCACAGTGGATCCATGCAAGCAGGCTGAAGGCGGCTCCGGAGACAGGAGGGGATCTGTGCATCGTATCTGCAGCTGGATCGAGTTCGAGGAGCTGAGAGAGGAGTCGAGGTGCGGAAGAGGCGGAAGGAGAAGCAAGAGTCTACAATCATAATTCCTGATAGTTGTGTGGCCATGGGACAAATGATATACCTGGTCATTCTGTTAAGTTTGTTTACTTGTACGCACACTTTTATAAGTACAGGTAATGAAACGTGGCTTGGGCATGATGATACACCCCATGCCTATGCCACGAATATGTGGTGGAGATTTGCTAACTATACGGCAAAGGCCGAAGGGAAAAAGGGGTCTTGCTATGTCTGTACAAAAATGCCCCACAGTGCGGTCGGTCCTCGGGTAATTGTTGAAGCCCCACCACCGCAAGATTGGGAATGCATTTCTTTTATTAGTGTTGCAGGCTTGGTTCCTGCTTTGAAGCCTTCTGGACTGAGGTGCAGGACCAATGGTACAAAAATGGTTCATACCCCAAGTGTTTGTAAGAGTGACAATCGTGAGTTCAATCCCTGACTCATTATTTTGTGTAGAAAGAATTGAAGGAGAACAGAAGTTGGGTGAAATTCCATTGAGCAAGTGTGATCGAGTTTATCAATATTGACAGATGAAAAGTATTACATGCTGTCATTATTGTCTTTTGAATACAGGAGAAGTTAAAATAGAGGAATGTGCTAACAGGAATCCACTTCCCATAACGACCGTGGTTGTTTATGGGTGGAGTAATGAATACTACGCGAAATAACTTAGAAGCTGTAAAGGAAGAGCTCAGAGGTTTTGCGACTGACTGCTCTACAAAATAGATTGGTTCTAGACCAACTGACAGCCTCGAAGGGCGGAGTGTGTGTTATCGTGGGCACTGCATGTTGTACTTACATTCCAGATAATGATGCTGATGGTCATTTGATAGATGAAGGGTTAATGAATATGACTAGAATTGCACAAGAGATACAAGCAAGAGACGCAATAAACAATTCAAATGATGTGTTTGGTTGGCTCCCAGGGTGGCAGAAAATGCTAGTGGGGAAAAAAAAACAACAAACATGTGGGGGGCCGTTAATCCCTATTGGAGTGATTTTATTAATCGTTTCATTCATTGTATGTTGTATTATTCAGTTTATTAGACTTTTGATTGATCGTGCCATGAATACTCTTGTTGCTACTCAATATGCTTTTATGAGTAGACCTGTTAAAGGACACATGGGTTGAAATGTATCAAAGAATGATTATATTCCATATTATTATCTATGTATGAGAATGATATGAATTTAGGATTAGGGAACTCTGCAGCGAGTGTTTATGTATTCATTGTTTATTTTAAACAAAAGCAGGCAACTGTTAGAAAACACTCTCTGTCTTTAGATTGGTTCCAGATGTTTTCACCCCTCCTTTCCTTTTCTTCTCTCCTTCTCTCACTCGCCCTCCCTGTACAGCGCACTAAATCCCCCCCCCCCCCCCCCCCTCCCCCTCTGAATCCTCCCCCTCCTCCATCTGTTTCTCTTCCTCTCTGTATTATGTTTTAATCATCTTCTCTCTTACTAACATATTCGTCGGTACGCAATGCGCACACATGTATGCCTTATCGTTCTTGGTTCAAATGCCAATCAGAGGACACGAAAGCTAAAGGGGTTTGTAGCGAATTTAGCTCACAACAGGAAATATGAATAATATACCATAACTAGTTATAATTAACTATTCCTATTTTAGATCCACTTTAGATATTTAGCTGACCACTCAGGGTCAACCGTCTTGTCAATTCTAAGAACGTTAATTTCCTGTTAAAGGAAATAACTTTTCTGTACAATTCTATAAGTTTGTAACGTCAATCTGCATGATTATTGACTCCGGTTATGAGTAAACGATGAACACGTCAAGTGTGATACAAGTAAAATTTTATTAACTACATAAACACTTAAACTAGTCTAACATACTAGATAAACACATTAAGCCGGTCTGAGCCTGCATACCATACAAACAACAAACAAACACAAGCACATACAGTTGGTATAGGAAAGGGTAAAGTTTAGCACGAAAGAGACATAAGGAATGACATTTATGGAAACCATTTGCATATTCAGCAAATCTAAAACCTGAGGGAAAACGTCAGATTCGTAGTTCAAACAAACCTTGTAAAAAGGTGTTACTGATACTTAATGCATCAATTAAATCGACTAAGTTTGATACTTGCAAGTCTCGTCTGTCTGAAAATAGATTACTGATGCAATCTTAAGGCTCAAGATCTTGCTGAATTTGGTTGATGAGAAAGAGCTAGTTTGATTCAGAATCACTTGATGAATGAAAAGGAATAGGCCGGAGCCTGGCACGAGCTTTGTTATCCTGGAGCGTTTCTCACATCTTCTTTTTAGCATCTCCCTGAACCACCGACAATGGGCGGGTCACATGGAGTGTGGCCGTTTAAAGCCTGCAGAGATTCACGCCTCTCAAGATGGGTTTGTCCAATGAGAAAGGCTGAAATTCTAAGCGGGAGTTTGGAAATACTGGGGATTTTTATGACTTTTTGTCTGTAAGCATGGTATTTTGCATATTTAATTCGCTGGAGTGTTGAGGCACGACTTAGTACAGATTCTTAGAACATCAATATATTGCCTATGTACCCACATATAATAAAAACACTTTAAATACCCCCCACATGCTTGTTTCGATCATAAGAAGGCGAATTCAAAGATACTAGACATGAAATAGGTGAGGTTATATTAACTATTGGTCTATGATAACATGAATAAAACAGCATACCCTACAACAGACAATATACAAGACAGTATTGGTATACACAATGACCAGGATCTGTGTATTCAATCAAAGAAAGGTTTTCCTATGAATTAAATAGAGAACAGTCCATTTCTCTGGGCATTGTGTGTTTTTCTCATGAGTAAAATGAGGGAGTTTCCCCCCTACATTCCTTTTTAGGCCATAAAACCAGTGATATCATGATTATTTGTCATGGTGATCAAGGTGGGGGATGGTGTTCCGCTGAAGCCCTGGCATCCAGTCTATTGAATGAGGGGACTGTGACGATTTGTTAATCTAATGAATAATTGATTTGTTAAATCAAATAAAATTAGTGTGTCAGATTGGTCGAGACGCTCCATATTCCCCCCTTTCGAGCGTTGTTGTCCGTAGAATAGACAACAACGAGCGATGTCAAGGTGCAGAACAATCGAACACACACCTGGCACTCACGGCTGGGAGCCAGTGGTGGTTTTTGGCTGTTGGTGCCGTGGTGGATGCTGTCAGGTTGTGTGCTGTGGTGATGTAGGCTGTAGCAAGGTGTGGTTCCTCGAGCTTATGCAGCAGGTGTCGAGGCTGTGTCACTTGTCATCCTGAAGTGAGTTAGTCCGGTTAGGATGTTTTTGTTGATGTTGTTAGCTAGTAGGCTATCTGTGGTACCCACGATGTGGAACAGCCGGGTTAGACTCTCACTGGTGAGAGTGCAGGTGGTTCCAAGGATTGCAGGTAATTGTTATGGAGATTTTGTAGCGTGCAGAGAGTTTCAGACTGACCTAGTGATGATGGCAGGAGAGCAGCAGGTGGTTGTTAGCTCTCTGTTCTGCCCGAACGTCACTAGAAATCTGATGTTTGCGGTGTCGCTTGGCTCTTGTGGCGGCACCGACTTGAGCTTGCCTGAGTTGTGTTGGTAGAGCTTTCGCTGTTGGGCATGTGGGCCCGTTGCTCAATCCAACGTTGTCTGGTTGCTTCTGGGGGTGTCGACCGGTTTCAGGGATGCTCCTCCCTTGGAGGGGCCTGATGCTGGGATGCAGCAGGCAAGGAGTCAGAGGTTTGTTCTTCTCAATACTCCTTAGTTGAGTTTGGTTCAAGGAGCTCTTTTGCGAGTGTCAACAGCTCCTGTAACCCAGAAGTAGGCCCCCCACCCCGTTTGTTGGGTCCAGCTGTCCTTGTGTATCCTCCGTTGTGTGGAGGAGGATGTTGTGGTGGACTGCTGTTGGACATACCGTGGTGTTTGCAGGATGAGGACGCCTTTTCCCAGTGGTTGGTCTGGAACCTGGGTCTGTTGCCATGGTGATGGCTCTGTTCTCTTCTGGCTAGGGGCTTTCTGTAGGAGGGTTTTGTATTGTGGCAATGCTGGGTGCCTTCTGTTGCCCGCTTTGGATTCTGAGTTGTGAATTTCAGAATCAGTGGGGTTTGACAAACAGCTTTAGTGGAGGCCTTGCTGCTTGTTAAAGGCCTGCTGTGTCAGGTTACACAGCTGTTGATTAGGCATTGTGCGGCAGGCCCTAATGCCTAGGTGCCTTCTTGCAGCTGGTGTCCTCCGCCATCCCAGGGTAATTGTGAGCTTTGGAGTAAGTTTGTCAAAGTCTGTGGTAGTAAGCATGGGGAGTTTCACGCCGGCCCTGCTTGGTGTCTGGGGCAGCGATCAGTCCGTGTTCAGACTCTGGGTCTGAGAGTATTTAGGTTGCCAGATGTTTTGTCTCTGGCCAGCTCGTTGGGGTCTGTGGGGTCACACGGTGTGTGTGTCTGCAGTGATCCTCTGGAAAGGTCCCTGCCCCACCCCCTTGTGGCTGCTGGTTGGTGACGTGTGAACAGTGGCTCTTGCCCCCCCCTCGCAGGTTCGGACTCTTGGCTGAGGGGGTGGGCCTGCTGGCCAGGGGAAGTTCTGTTTCGTGTTTTCCCTATCTGTTCGCCTTGTGGTCTGCAAGCATATTTCAGTTCATTTGTGACACTGAATTCACCTCGTTGCGTTGCTTCGGTTCGCCTGAAAATTTTTTTTTTTTTTTGTTGCAGCTGCAGCGGTTTTCAGGGGGCTGACATTGTGGAGTGTCAAGCAGAAGGCTTTGGCTCCCTTTCCCCCCCTTTCGTAGCTGTGCACAGGCGTGGAGGGCTTGCACTGCTGGCGATGTGATGTTCAGCCGGCTGTCTTTTGCTTAAGTCTATGCGCAGTCGGTAGGACTGTTTAAATTCTTTCTGAACCAAGTCAAGCTCCTTTCTAATTGCTGAGTCAGGGTTTGGACCTCAGCTCTGTCTGTATGCAGGTGGCCTTGTAAGGCCTAAGATGTGGTGTCTCTCTCATTTAGTTCCACATATGTTGTTTTTAAGAGTGTCTTTGTGTGAAACAGTTCTGTTTTCAAGTCCTGTCTGATGGCTTTTGCCAGTGGCGCTTGGTGTCTAGCAGCCTTTAGAGCCTCTGTGAAGATTGGTGATTTCCTTCTGTCGCACCATTTTGTGAGGTTCTTTGCATCCGTTCTGTTCTTTCTCTCGTTGAGCAGGTGTCAGTTTCTCTGCAGAATTCTGTGACTTGCAGTTTCAGCTCATATACCTCCTGTCTGAGGCCCTTGAGGGTGTGGGCCGAGGAGAGGATGATGCTGGTCAAGTGTTCGCTTATGTCGCAGTCTCTCTGTTCCTTTCTTTGCCATTGCAGGTTGTTGGCTGCTTTGAGCTGAATGATGTCCATTACAGTGCTCTGCTAAGTTTCCAGGTGGTCTTGGTGAGCTGGCAGGGCTGGATGTCTGTGGGATGTCTGCGATATACTGGCACACTTGTGGGAACACCATAGAGAGAGAGACACAAGGCAAATGCAGGTACGTACAGAGGTGTTAAACTATTTCTAAGGGGAACGGCTGTGTAGGCCGTGTTAGGTATGAATAGCTGGTGGGAGGCAGCTAGTGAGGTAAGGTGCTATGTTTTTTTTTTTTGTTCGTGAACACAAAGGAAGAGTTTGAGTAACTTTGTTGAGGGGCCGTAAGCAGGGGTCAGCTGAGGACCGGGCTATACTACTGATGGTTCACGGGGTTGGTCACTATGACGAAACTGAAATAAATAAGATGAACTCAAAAAAAAAAAAGGACATTTTTACCTATTTTAGTTTTTTTCTAAGAGATATGGCTAAGCATGTTTCACTTGTGTGTGATGCTGCAATAAACTTCATAACCCTAGGGTTAGGCTGTTAGCTAAACTTGCAGGGACCCACCAAATACCTCGTCAAAAGAAAAAGAAACAGTGGGAATTGTTTGTAGTTTTATCTTAGCCTACATTGTGTTGAATGGTAGATGCCTTTCAATGTATTAGGCCTGGCATTGAGGAGTGAGGAGAAGTAGAGAGGAAACATGGATTATGCTACTAATAACCTGTATAGCTCGCTAAGGAAACAACAGTTGCTCGGACTACTGTAATCCTATCCAAAAACGACGATTGTGATGGTGAAATAACTAAAATAAGGTAAAAGTAAAACCACAAAAAAATTAACTAAATAAATACAAAAGGGGTCCAAAGAGCTGTAGGAAATTAAAAGGGAAAAGTAAATAAACAAAATAAAAATAAAAAAAAATAAAAAAAAAAAAAAAAAAATTTGATTTAAATTAAATCTCAAATTTAATACCAATCAATTTCGCTGAATTGACCTTGTGCTAAACAAATGGAAATAATGCAATAAAATAAAAGAGTTAGAATAAAGTCAAAAAACAAAATAAAGAGATATAGGGAAGAGAGATGAGGGAGAGAGAGGTGTGGTTTTAAAAGTTTCACTTTACAGCCTATCTAAGTGTAGTCAGAAAAAATCTAACAGCTAGCAGTTGAAAAGAAAGGGCTTATCTTAGAGTTAGCGTTAGTTACCCAATTCCTTTGTTGACCACAGTCTGTGAAGTGACTGCTGTTTGCCAATTCCCGGAAGGAGTCTGCTCACACTTCCGTGTCACGTGGTTGCTAGAGACCAATGCAAGCCACAACAGGTGCAGGTTGACAGACGGCACTGCTGTTGAGCATGCATGGGAAACTCATGCTTCCCGTACAATTCATTCATTACCAAAACAGCACATTCCGTTCACAGGCTGTGGATTCGTAGTTGCCTACCTAGATACACCATAATTTTAACGTAATGTTCACATGAGCGAGTCATAATGAATACCAATGAGCGTAACACATATAAGGCCTTACATTATGAATGAGGAGTATAGGCTCAGATCACCACAAGTGCTGAAAAAGTGGATTTCTTCGCCCAAGATCAGACCGCTTCATTCTGGTACCATTTATATGAGCTGCTAATCTGAGATTGCGTCGTCAGAAAATAGACTTATGCTCCACTAACAACAGAGATTCGGATTTCTTCGCTAAAATCAGGTTAGTTTCTTATCGTACGGTTTAAACACATTATAGCACTGAAACTTCTTACTGCTTGTAGGAAGGCACATTCAAGCTGTAGTTTTATCTGATTTTGATCAGAAATTGGTGTGCGCATGTATAAGAGTTACGTAAATGTTTCCCATGAGTGGGTCGATATGAATACAATTATACATAACACATAATAAGGCCTTAAAACAGTGAAATGAGGAGCATCGCTCAGAACACCTACACAGTACTGAAGAAGGGGATGTGTGTGCTGTTCCGCGGGCGCAAAATCAGACCGTTTTATTCTGGTACCATTTATATGAGCTGATAATCCTGAGATTTCGTCGTCAGAAAAATAGACTTGTGCTCTACTAACACAGAAATTAGGATTTTTTCGCTAAAGTCAGGTTAGTTTCTTATCGTACGCTTTAAAAACATTATAGCACACCTAAAACGTCTTACTGCTTGGGGGTTGCCTCGCAGGAGTTATCATTCAAACTATAATTTAATCTGGTTTTGATCAGGAACTGGTATGCGCATGGAGAAGAATTTACTAACTTATGAAACAGACACATAAGGTTGATTATTGGGTCTGCTTGCAAGCAATGTTTAAAACGACTCCACCGTTCTAAATTACTGCTCGTACTGCATAAAGTAGGAAACTATTGTTTTCTGGTTAGCTTGTCAAAGTTTCTGGGGGTCGCATCATGCGCTGCTGCAGGGATGCTTGGAAGGGACCCTCTCCTCCCTGTGGTTGCTGGAGGTATTATTGTTCTGTCTGCTGAGTTGTTAAGCAGTAAGTGCTGGCTCCCCCTTTCGTAGCTTTGTGCACCTGAGGGAGTTTTGCACTGCTTAGTGAGGATGCAGGAGTAGGGTGTTTATCCCACTGTGTTTCCTTTTGCAGCCTATAAGAGTACCTGAGTTCTCTTTGGACCATGTCAAGTTTGTCTTGAGTGTTGTTCAGCTGCTGGATCAGAGTCTCAATTCTGGCAACTTTGTCTAAGAGCTCAGAATTGGCTGCTTTAATAGTAATTTTGTGTGGTTGTTTCCTTTCCAGGTCCTTTCTGGCTACCTTTTTCCAGGTGCTCTTGCTGTTCAGCAGCTGTCAGAGCCTTTTTTAATCTATTGATTTCCTCCTGTAACTCCATTTTGCTGGGGTCCTTGTGGGCTACCGCTTTGATCTGTTGCTTGAAATCATTTACCTCCTGTTTCAGTGTTTCAGACCCAGAGGTTGTGGGCCACGGAGGGTGATGACCTTGGCGAGCTTTTTGTAGCCACAACTCTCGCTTGAGTCCTGAGTCTGAGGTACACTTCTCTCTCTGTGTCCAGTTGCTTTCGGCTCAGTAGGTGGTCGTCGGCCCTGGGTAAAGGGGGTGTTTTTTTCCCCTCACGAACGCCTGGGGGCCAGCCCTCTCTGTTCTGCATTCTGGGCAGTTAGTCTGAGCTTCTGCAACGTTTTGACACACTGGTGTTTAGAGTAAGGGCTAGAGACTACTACAAGATCAAAACAGAGTGTGTATGCTAAAATAGTTTTGGGTCAGCATTTGTTTTGCTGAAAAGGACGTAAACAGTATTTTGATTGATGATTTAAGACTACTGTTAAATTATTGTCAAATTATCACTCAGATTTTGCTGACGGTTCCCCAACAGGCTTATTCTCTGAGGTATGAAGGAGAAAAGGGGAAAAGCAGAAGGAAAAGGAGAGCATTCCTATTCAGATTATGCTGATTATTTTTTAAAATAAACAAATCAAAAATAGAAAATGTCTCTGGTTCCTTTTGAGGTTCAGAGAGAACATCAAGGGGGAATAACATGTAAATGGATTTAAAATTAGTTGACTGCTATTATTAAAACAGGGTAATCCATCTGATATTAGGAACAATCAGTAGCACTAGTTCCACGTCGTGTATTACTGATTTGTTGTGTTGGTCAACACAAGCAACCATGTCTGGTCACAGCTGCTCGTCGTGTCAGCTCCCATGCGGGCCATGCAATGTGTGTGCCCTCCCCCCCGCCCATGCCGTATCGCGCTTTATTTTTATTCACTGTCCACTAAAACAAGAAAAAACACAACACATCACCCATACTTAATGATTCATCATCTCTAGATAGAACGTTAAAATGTACGTACATTTAGATTTAATTTAACTAGTAACTGAGGCAAATAGCATTCATAGAAGGATAGATCTAAGATAGAGTTAAATTCTTCCGCTGAACGAATTGAATATTGCGAAACATAGAAAAAGAAAAAAGAAGGAAAGAGAATGGAAAATCCGAAACCAGGATTAGGTAAATAATGTTTTTTTTTCCAAAAAATTTTTTTTTTTTAAATTGCAAAATTGCTCACCACAACTTACCACAAACCACAGACTGCAAGCCAACACACATGCTTTATTTTTAAGGAGCTTCATAAAGAGTTTTACCACCCCTAATTGGTTAAAGCTATTTGAGTATCTTAGATTTAGCCTAAAATGAAACTATGCTGAAGTCTGTTCGCTTAGCTGCTGCTTCAATGGTTTGTTTACAAACATGAGGCGTGTTGTGCATGTGACGTTAGCACTTCCTTGTGACAAGTTGTTGTCCAGGACGGTAACCAATGAATGCAGTGTAATTAACGGCAGTTTTAATGTCTGTCTATATGTTTTTTTGTTGTTTTTTTTGTTTGTTTTTTTTAAAAAAACCCCCCAAAGTCCATAGTTTCGAACTGGTGCTTTCAGCCTCAGACTTGTTTTGTGCATTTACATTAGCAACTTCGTAGTGCTTTTTTCTTCTAATGCACAATACACTTCTTGCACTTTGTTTTAAAAAAAAATAAAGAAGTTACAAAACGGTTTACATGTAAGTTAAAACCGGTTGTTAGAAACATACATGTCGTTTATGTTTGCCCCATATGTAGTAGCTAAAGTACAGTATGAACAAACCTGTATTTCAACTCAGCGAGTGAAACACAAAAAAAAAGTTAAAAAAAAGAACCACATCCACAACACCATTTTGCTGTTCGGCTTATATATATACAGTCAAAGTGTAGATGAATTGCTTCAATCTATTTATAAACTATAAGGCCTTTATGCTGTAGAAAGGGGAGCAGCGCTCAAATCTACCTTGATATAACTGTATTGAGATTTCTTCTTCAAAGAAACTATTTATACAATACTGCAATTTTGTGATTTCTTTACTAAAGCATATTACATTATGGTACAGTTTTGGACATGCCGCTGAGCTGAGATTCAGACTTACGCTTTGTCGGGACAGATTTATGCTTTAATACTGAACTTAGGGTTTCTTTGCTAAAATCAGATTAACCTTACACTGATAACATTTAGCATGAAATACATAAAGACTCTCACACTTATAATAGCCGTACCAATTCAAACCCACACTTTATCTGCATCGTCACAGAAATCTGCATCATCTCAACAAGATGAGAACCAAGCAAATAGGGGAGACAAACGGAAGAGACACCGGTGCATCTGAAGTCACGGTCCTAAGAATTTTTATAAAAAGCAAAAAACCCGGGCTATCAAGCACCACTAAATGTAAACACTTTTAGAGTTGCCAAGTGTTTAAAACTCATAACTTTCGTTTTAAACATTTCACGCCCCTGAAACCCCAGGACGCCCGCATTTTCTCCACAACCACCATCTTAGCGAATCAGCTCATGGGAAAATATGAATAATTAACCATAACTAAATATAATTAATTATTCATATTTTAGATACGCTGTAGATATTTAGCTGACCACTCAGTGTCAACCGTCTTGTCAATTCTAAGAACGTTAATTTCCTGGTTTAGGGAAATAACTTTCTTACTTTACAATTCTATAAGTTTGTAACGTAATTCTGCATGATTATTGACTCCGGTTATAAGCAAACAATGAAAACGTCAAGTGTGATACAAGTAAGACATTATTAACTACATAAACAACAACACATTAAAAAAACTGTCTATAACAGGAAACATACTACTACATTAAACAACAATTAAATCCTGGGGTCTAGGACACATTACACACCTACAATACACCACAAAACAGAACACATACACACACATATACAGTTGGTATAGGAAAGGGTTTAAGTTTAGCACTAAAGAAAGAGACATTAGGAATGACATTTATGGAACCATTTTTTATATTCAGCAGATCTAAAACCTGAGGAAAACGTCAGATTCTTAGTTCAAACTCACCTTTTTTAAAAAGGTGGTAAACTGTGCTACTTAATCAAAAGCATCAATTAAAAATCGACGTAAGTTTGATAAAAAAAAGATACCTGTGCGGTAATTTCTGAAAAAGATTTTTTCCTGATGGCCTCTTAAAAATTTCTTAAATAAACAAAAGGGGCCCCAATTCTTTCCTGAAAGGGAGGTTGGTTTGCATGAGAAAGACTAGTTTGGAAGGGAGAGAGCGTGGGTGTCAGAATCAACCCTTTGATGAATGCAAGGAACAGACTACTCTTCTTAATGGGGCCAGCCTGGCCGCGCTTTGTATCCTGGGCTTTTTCCTCCACAACTCTTCATGTAAAAGCAGTCTCCCTGAACCACACACCGACTGGGGCGGGTCACATGGATGTGGCCCTTTTAAAAAGCCTGCAGAGATTCAACGCCCTACAATACCGGGTGTTTGTCCGTCTCAGAGGGTTTTGTCGTCCAAATGAGGGAGGCTGACATCCCAAGCGTCTGAGTTGGAAATACTTGGGGATTTGTTATGACTCTTTGTCTGTAGCCTGTATTTTTGCTCATAGGTAAATTCGCTGGATGTGTTGTAGATGCGCATCTCCTTTTTTCTTACTAATTAGTACAGATTATCTACACATCTATATGTTCGCATACGGTATCAGCATATAACTAATACACCTTTGTTCTCGATCATAAGAAGGCGATTCATAGATACTAGACATTAAATGAGGTGAAGGGTTTATATTAACTAGTGTTCCATGCTTAACAGAATTAAAACACATACACGACACACCAGTTACATGATAACAGACTACTGGTATACACAATGACTACCAGTCAGGATATTTGTTATTTTCATTCAAAGAAAGGTTCTCCTATGAATTAATTAGAGAACAGTCCTTTCTCTGGGCATTATGTGTCTTTCTAATGAGGAAAATGAGGGAGTTTGTCTGCCCACATTCCTTTAGGCCATAAAACCAGTGATATCATGATTAGATGTCATGGTGATCAAGGTGGGGGATGGTGTTCACTGGAGGTTCGAAGGCCCTGATGGCATCCCTGTCTCTTGACTGGGTGACGGTGTGCGCACGATTTTTTAATCTAATGAGTAATTGATTTGTTAAATCAAATAAAAATTAGTCTGTCAGATTGGTCGAGACGCTACATATAGGTTCGTGTGAACTATGAAAGAGAGTTCGCATCCGTCGCCAAGTCTATTTCCTAATAAATTCCAGATTTTTTCCGTACATGTGGCCATTTTAATAATATAAACACATGTTCTTGTTCTTCTTTCTTGCTGCCCAGATGGTCCTAATTGTATTCTCTAAATCCTCATTTGGTTAAAGGGTTGAAAACCTCCCCCGACATATCTCCTAATACTATATTTGTATCTAGGATAAAGTTGCAAGTATTTGGAACACCCCTCTGATGTGTCGATGTGTTTTTCTCCTTTGCTTTCCGGCCCGTATACACGGTTATAGGACTTGAGAATTTTCAGGGTGGCAAGAGCATATAGAGGTACACTTGTTATTACTAACAGCATCACCAAATGGCATTCACTGAGTTTCCGGAAGGATCGTGTTACACGGCTAAAAGAAAAAAAAAAAAAAAACTTGAGTAAGGATGCTTTGAAAATTCAGCGCTTTGGCCATCACAATCGTACACAAAAATAAAGTCATTTTTAACATATATTCAAACAGTGCTAGCTTTAAAATATTCACATTTATTGACAGTTTTAAAAACTTTGATTTTTGCCAGTACTATTAATGAATGAACCTCGGTCCTCTCGTTACCTTTTTGAAATTTCGTATGTTGCTCAGCTCGCTCTTGGTCTCAGGTCTGCGTCAAAGTTTATAATAATAATAATTAGGGATGCCGATATTGGATTTTTGTTTGCCGATATCCCAAAATGTTTTTATGCCGATAATTTTCCCGACGCATTTTGGTTTTTGTGGTGTTTTTTTTTTTGATTTGGTTGTTTGGGGGGTGGGGCCGATAAGCCTATCGATTGGCCGGATATGGCTCGATGCCGATATATACTATTTTTAATTTTGGTTCGTTTTTACCAGGAAACTTATTTGTAGAAATTAAATAAAACCCGATCATACACTTATTTTAAAATGACCAGTACAAATATGGAAGATTTGAAAATAACTATAAAAATAACTATATTTAAATCACTTTAATCCACTCACTACTTATAATCACTCACCTAAATCACTAATCACTGAACTACTACTGAACTTGCAATTTTTTTTTTTTTTTTTTGTTTTCAGAAAGATGCGGGTAACCTTAACATTTTATTTTATGATAACCTTTGTAAATGGTCTAAAGCAAAAGAGTTGTAAAAATTCTGAAAATCTTTTAGGGCTCATAATTTGTTTAAAAAATATAACATATTAGAATAAATCAGTAGGTATTTTTAAAAAAATGTATTAAAAAAATTTTGCTTCAAGAATGAGCCACAATACTGACATGATCTAATCGCATTTTTTGACATGATCTAGTCGCTAGCACACCCTGAGCACATGTGAGTTAATGGGTTTTTTAATTTTTCTTTCTTATCGGCAAGGCATATCTGCATAATTTTTCATATCGGGAAGATACCGATATTTAAATTTAAAGCCATTATCTGCCGATTCCGATTATGGTCCGATAATATTGTGCATCCCTAAAATAAATTTAGTTAACTCTACAATTAGTAAATCCACTTCATCAGCTAATTAGTCTTCAGCAGCAATGCTATAGAAATATACAGAGCTACCAAAAAAACAGAAGTTCAAAGATCAAATTCTAAAGATGGCTGTGCGTTTTTTTTGTTTTTTTTGGTTTTTTTTTTTTTTGTTCTCTGTACATAAGGTCTATAAGAGACTTCTTTTATAAACATCTTATAAACCAAAAATCGTACCAACCCCAAACTTTTAAATGGTAGAGTAACTCATTTAGGGAGTCATATTTCAGAGTTAAAATCACATGATTAGGTGATCTTAACTCTGGGTGAAGGAAGGAAACCAAGCTATTAAATGGTCATTTTAATAGTTTGGTTTCCTTCCTTCTCCCAAAGCCAGTTTTTGTCCTCAGTGAACATAAGCATCATGGGTATACATTAAGATAGTGGGTCATTGGGTGCACATTGCAGTGAGATCTAGGACATGGCATTGCTGCAGTATTCACTTGCAGACATGTATTATTCATAGGGATTACTCTTCTCACAACGGGCATATATCTCTTACATTAAGAGTTAGGTCATCACATTTCTTTGAGAGGGCAATTCTGTTAATGTTAACTTGTTTTATTCGGAAGCTAATAGAATGTATTATTATTTCTGATGGCTATTAAAAGAAAATGAGCATGTTATACTTTTGCTTTTTGAAGTCAAGAAAAGTGAATGTTGTAATGTTACTTATGCATTACAGTTGCACAACTGATTCATCTTTGACCTAACTGACTTGATCTTACTCCACGTACAAAGAAAATCCCCTCAAACTAACTGCTCATATACTTATTGTGATAAACGATTTTGTATTTGCTTTGATTTTTATTCTATTTTATTTTATGCTATATGCATTATTTTAGTAGATTAGCTGAATTAGTGTTTAATTGACATATACATTTAATGTTACATGGATGTTTCCACTAATGCTTACAGTGAAGGTCATGAGTCAGTAAATGCCAGCTACAAATTTGTTTTTCTATACTTAGTCCACAAGTTTGTGTGGTCTAACCAAAACCTTTACACATCAGTGAGTCATCAGCCATGACAGTATGTTCAATAACCGCCAACCATGATCATGTACAGTATGACAGTCAAGTCTTACATGTCTTACAGCATGCAGACACTCTTTCTTTGTGCTATGGGATCTAATAAAACAACACTGAACTGGTGGAAGTTGAGGGATGTTTACGTGTATTGTTGCAAAGTGCATCACAGTGCATCGGGTTGTATCAAATGCATAAGCTGCTGTATTGAGAATGCTGGACATCCTTCAGATATTATTGTGCATCACTAATAGTGCATAATACCCCCTGACATTTGCAAAAGCAAGAGCAGATCAGTTCAGCACTTCAGCACCTGGGAGAGACGTACTTTCGGGACTTTATGGTGACTCATCAGAGTGAAATGTGTTAGCAGTATAAGAGCAGCACAAGGCCTGATCGTATTACCTTGCTCAAAGTAATTTCAGTGCAGCAATTGTAAAGACAGAGTGCTGCATCATAGGTGGACTGATGATAACATACGAGCATAGAGATTGAGTTTGTCAGATCAGAAGATTTGTGATTCAATTTGCAGAAACACTTTGTATTTTAATACAAAGTTTTAATACAAAAGTAAACACTTTTGAATTTAATAAATACAGTATTACTACATGTGGGGTTTAAAAGACACTTCATATTCAGTAAAATTATCAGTTTGACTGCACTGACTATATTGGATGAGAACAAAACTTTAACTAAATTAAGCTGCATAATTAGAGTTGTCTTGATAGCTGAATCGAATTTGTTCATAATTGATTAACTCTGCAACATTGACACTGTTACTCAAATGAATTGAATCAACAATGAAGTGACTTGAGCTGAATAACAATACTTTGCCTTCTTTATAGCTGCTTATAGCTGAATTACACTATTATTGAACTAAACTGAATCCAAACTTAACTCACTTGATCTGAATAATGACACTATTGTCTACTGCTTTAAAGTTTAAGTGATTTTGCTTCATAACTAACTTTGTTATTGAACTAAACTGAATCAACATTGAATCAACAATGACACTATTGTCTTTTTAGAGCTTTATGGCTGAAATGGTAATTGTTTCATAATTGAAAAACGTAATAACATTAATATTGTTCTTTTCTTGATCATTACTGTGAAACTGCTGTATTATCTGTAGCCTATAAAGCACTAAATAAATAAATAAATGTGATTATATTTAACATATATACAATGTTAGTATGGAATTACTTGTTGGAAAAAGTGCAAAAAAATTAAAAGAAAAAGGCGGAATGTGTTCCTCCCGAATGTACATTTTAATTTACACAATTATAAAAGAAATGTTATTTAAATTTTTTCGTTTTTAATGTGACAAATAAAATGAATTTTAAGTGGATTTTAATATGTTTTAATCTATGTATCTATCTTTCTATCTATTCTAATTTATTGGTTACTTTCTGTTAAATCTGGACATAAATCCCTTGTTTTAATGCAAAGGTTGATTGATAGACAGTAGGCATTCATTACAGGATGCATTAGGATGGATTAGTGTTTACTCTAATCATTTTCGTGCATTTTTGACAACAACAAATATGGTTTGAGTGACCTAACCACAAAACACTAGTGATGTCCATTAGGGGCACTAGACACAGTAATTGTTTCACAGAGAACCTGTGAAAAAATCAGTTGTTTGTAGCACATATAACTGATGTGCTTTCATCCAGTTAGTGATGCTAGTGAGTAACACAATGTACTTTTTCACAGAGCAGCTAATAGGCCCTTCATGACATGGCACATGTTGGCAGGCTTGGCCTGCCCTGAGAGCTGACAGATCAGAGGTCAAAGTCAGTGGAGGGTTAATAAGTAGGTTGAGGTTAAGTTTAGGGTTGATCTAAGGATTTGGTCAATCTGCCCCTTGAACACCTCATGCTATAAAGAGCTAACACATATATTATCCCTTGGCCAGAGGGGTTATTTGAGCTGACCTTGTAGATGTAGATGTCTAAAAAAAGGCCTGAAGGCATATTTTAAGAAAAGGGACATTTTTGTAATGATCAAAGAATAAGATAACATAATACTGTTTTAGAAAAACTCGGTTTCCTTGAAAAGAGCACTTTGGTTCTAAAGAACATGACAGAATGACTCAGAGACGCTAAACCTGCATGTTAATGATAGGGGTGAGTGTGTGTATGTTGAGGAAGGAATGGCTCTTTTCTGTCACAGGGTTCCCCTTAGCATCTTGGTTTCCTGTGTGTAAACGAGCAGATTTCTCTACCACTTTTTCCAGGAAAATGCAAACCTGTTAAATTCTCGTTTCTCACTGTGATCAGAAATGGCCCTGAGCTGAGAAATGAATCCACTACGGCCTGGGAAACCAAGCAGCGATCAATATCTATTAGGGAATGGAGAAGTACAGACATTATCATCCCATTTGCCTGTAACAGTAAATGGCTGTAGGCCATGTTTTGGTATCCTAATACAAGAACAAGATTATTGCAGTCATTATCACTTGATATTTTTTAATTTGCAGAATGCAAATAAGTATATTCACATGATCCGGTCTGATGAGCTTAGCAGACATGAATAAGGGAACAGTCAGTCATAAAAATATCATATATAATCATAAATGAGGCTTAAAATGTATTTTGGTTATTGGCAAAATCTATTTTTACCAAATTAGTATATATAATATAAAGTTCAAATTTATATTTCAAGCTAAATGGGAACAAGAGACAAAAAGCAGACACTTTTTAACAAAACTGATGAAAATGGTGGTAAGTAGACAATAATTATGATCATTAAAATGATGATGTTCTCTTTGTGCGTCCAGAAGGTTTGTCCAGCAATGCTTCTCTCAGAAACAAAGCATGCTATTTTTATTTTTACACGTATTGAAATTAGGTGTATCTGCACCACGGGAAGTACATGTTGTGCTTTTACTTTATGCTTTTATTCAATATGTGTTTTGCAGGTTGTTTACATGTACAGAACTGAACTGTTTTGGCAAAAATTACATTATACTTACTTTAGGTTATACGCATCATTGTATCATTATCTGTTGTAAATATAAGGGATTAATGATGCTAATGTGATGATGTTTACCAGTGACTCAGATCATGGATTTCCTTATAGACAATACAATGCACTCTTCCGGCTCCATAGTGACAAAACCCAACACTGGCACAAAGGTCCCTCAGATTAACTCATCCTCAAATGACCATATGCATCAAGTAACATGTTTTTGGAGAGCAAAGTCACGCTGCACTCTTTTTGTCCCTTTCATGATGACTCAACAGACAGTGAGCAGACTATTCGGATGTTTTAAAGAAGCAAAAAGCAGTTGTCGTATGCATCACAGTTTGTTTACATTCATTGCTATGGTTGTAGTGATAAAGTCTATGCATATATGGTAGCTTTAGAGATACTGCTGTCCTCTCCTAAACAGAATTCAGTAAACAAAGGACAGCGTGGTTGTTAACTCTTGAGTCATTCTTGCTCCTACACAGGATAGAGGGTGGGGAAAGTACCCATCTTAGGGGATTCAGATGTCTATAACCTGTCGACCAAGCAGGGATCAAGTTGACATCTTTTCATTTACTCATGCAGAATTAAATCTATATAAAGCAGGAGGCTTTTTTAGGCCCTTGGTGGATATAGAGATGGACCAGTCCCCCCGGCCCCCCCCCCCCCCCCCATTAATATTGTGTACAATTTAGTGTTGGATTTGAAGCCTCTTATGTGTAAAGTACCATATTAATGTCATGCTGCTTTTTTTTTTTTTTTTTTCCCCCCCCACAAAAAATTTGTTTTAAAAATGAATGCTTTTGTTTTTTTTTGTCATTGCAAAGCCATTAAAATAATAATTATTGATGTACATTATATATACTTAATTATAAAAACGACATACCGCCTCGCACACACAAATCATTTGTTTCAATAAAAGTCAAAGTATAACTAAAAAAAAAAAAAGTATAATCCACACAACCTCAAACTTGCATGATTATGAAAGTTTTTTTGCAACATTTGCGTCAAGCCTGAGCAAAGTCGTTTGACTGAAACTTTGCTAATAAAAAAGGCGCAAGTTTATGTATACACTCTCAGAATGGTATAAAAGCTGTGACTGGGATGGTACCCTTTTAAAAGGTACACCTTTTTACCACAAAAGGATGAGTTTTAGTACATTAAAGGTATATATTTGTACGCCTCACCACGAATTTGCTAAAGTGTTTGGTCACATATGAGTACCTTTTGAAAGGAAACCGCCTCAGTGACAGTTTTTGTACCTTTTTTTCTAAAAGTATAGTGTGAGGGAATTATATATATTTTCAAATGAATGCCATAAAACATTTACCTGAACTTAATATTTATTTTTATTTAATGCATATTCTCATTTTGTCACAAACAGGAGTTTCAAACCTCCCGTAGACCCCCTGTTGAAGGTCTTTGGTACGAAGTATTAAAAGTCATAGTGTGGGACTCTCACATGCTAAAGGAAATACATTTGTGTATATATTTAGAAGCCTATTTAAACTATTCTACTGGTATATTTGTGCATTACTGGCCCACATCAGCCCAGCCTTCCCACAAGCTGTCCCAGAGGAGCTGCTTTATAGCAGCACTGCCCAGCATTTTCAACAATTTATGTAAGCTGTCTCTAGTACAGAGATAATCGACTTAGATGTTAAGAGGAAGCGTGTGAATTGCTGGAAATGATATTGGCCTTGTGAAATGACAATTTGAGATGCACAAAGTGTGCCCTTTATTCCAACACAGTCTATAGTTCTGCTTCAGAATATCCAGTGGGGTAAGATAAATGTTTCTGCTTGCTTTCATTTTTTTTAAACAAAAACATTATTTATGATTTTTTTTCAGTGTAAGATTTTGCACTGCATCTGCATAATTTGCATACTATTTTTCCCTCACTGAAAGAACTTGAAGACTAACAAAACTTTTCTAAGAGATACAATCTTGCATTGGAAGTAAATGATTACAGCAGTGTAAAAAAAAGAAGAAGAAGAAGCAGAACATCGTAAATGAGCACTGATATGAATCTTTTGTCACCAAAGTTGTGGGATGACTTGTGCTTTAGCCATGCTTACAGCACCTGGCGATCATGTGGGCTGGGATGTGTTTGGGCATGTGGTGCTTACAAAGACAACAGCAGCTCATCTCCCCCTTACAGCAGATGAATCATATATGACTCATTCTGACTCATACCGAGAGTGTCAGTCTACCACCCTCTACTGGGGTTAGAGGGAAGCAGCATATGGGTTGATACCAAACGAAGCAAATATTTGTGATAAGTGATTTTCTCTCTTATCATCAACATGTGATGTTGTTCTCTCTCTCAGCCTCTCTTATCATAAACTTAAACTACAGTATTATATTGAAAGGTGAATGCATTGACTATTCACTGCATGAAACATGGGAATGTAGTGCCATCTAGTGAAACTCATGTCATGTGCAACTCTGCAAAAAACTAGGACATAATTTATATGTATGCATTTGAATTATGCATGAAAGTGGTTTTCATATGAGCAGGTTTTCAAGGACATTAGGAGTTTTAGCTGTGCCGAATAATTTAACTGGAAGGCAGTTACTGTACAGATGAAGATGAAGCCTTCCCGTTTATGTGGGGTTCTTCCTGAAGGTTAGCGTATCAGTTTGCCATCCACATGTTTTCCCAGCAGCCCCCATTTAAAACCCTGCCCACAGTCTGAAGTGCCTGGATATTCACTCAGCTTCCTGTTTCCCAGCAACAAGCATCTCAGTTCTGAGCCTCCACCTTTCTGCCTGATGATAAAATATGCTGATGTGCATGTTTTTACTAATTAAAAATACTTATCCTTTTTAGTTTTACAAAACAATTTTATTACCAAAATGTTTTTGGATTGCCACTTACTATTAGGCCTAGGATTTTATTGGATCATGTCAATAGTTAAGACATTCATCCAGACCATCAATATGTAAAGGGGACAAATAGACAACTGAACAATCCAAAACTACAGAGAGAATTTGGAAAAGAAACAAATCCCTAATAAAAACCTGTCCTACTATTGCAAAATGCATGAAAGGAGTGAATATTTGATGCCCTGCATAATATGCATTTACAAGGCAATTAAAAAGGCAATGAGAAAGGGTTCTGCATTAGAATATCCAATGGGGTGAGAGAAACGTTTCTGCTTCCCTTCATAGGAATACAATAAAAAAGTGTAAATGTAAATAGGCTATATGTGCGGTATGTTGTAATTAATATAATCCTTCAGCACTGAGGCTGTATGTGGTTAGGTTATTTTAGCACTATATTCACGTCGAAGTGAAAGTGACTTTCGATTGTCTCTTACTGGGCATTTAATGAACTGCTTTTGCCAACTTAAATATACATTTCTGGCAAACAATAAATATCTTCAAATATTTATAGTGTTCAGTATTGATATAAAAATGTGCAGTGTATGTGCAAACGTATAGAGTACGTATAGAAACGCATCCAGTCATCATTTAATAATATGACGTTTCAATTTTTTTACTCACATGGGCATAAGTTGTTTTGCAGCCATCACGTGACTGGTACATACACTAAAACCTCACAACAACGGCATGCATGCGTCAGTAACTGAAAATGACGTCTGATTACCGTGAACGCCTTTATCTCATGTGCTTAGTTGTGCTAACCAGCAGTGGTCGCTGCAGTAATATTTGTAAAGCTATTATTTTCACACCGTTATGTATTTCGTGACATAAATCCTGACCTTCTTATATCAATGACAGTCAACAAAGGGGGGGAAATATGCAATTATATTTAGCATGCTTATTACCTTCCTTGACATACTCTTTATACTTGGTAAAGTCAGTCAGTCAGTCAGCCATTAAAAAAAAAAAGTTAATCAAAGAAAAAAAAAACTCTACTCAGTCTCTCTATATAAAAAAATGTATTTGCCTTTTTGTGTTTGCACTAAAATTACACAATGACCAAGCTTTTAAAAAAGGACTGACATTTCTATTGCTATTATTATTATGTAATATTATCAGTCAAATATATGAGCCATTAAGGATTTTTGAGTTTCATTTATTGACCATAGTACAGAAATAAAACAACACTTGTCAACAGAACACAACAGGTAATGAACAGTGTAAATAAATAAATAAATGGCATAAAAATGGCAACAGAAATAAACACAGTCACACTAACTTTTAAGGTTTGTTGTGTGCATGCTGTTGATTACATTATCTAAATGGTCTGTTCATAAATATGTTTTCCCTCAGCAATTTAATAAAGTGCTATATCTAACACAATATTGCATACAATGGTGTTATACACTGTTGCCTAAATCTTTTTTAAATTTTATATTTTTCTATTGAAATATTACTTTTCAAATATAGGCATCTAAGTTTTGTCAGTCATTATAAATGATTAAAATAAGAGTAGCATTATTTATATACATGATTATAATTTTTAACACATTTCAATAAGTGTTTCAATTGATACAGAAAATAATAATACAGATAATAACCTTCATGTCAGATTAATACATTAGTAAGTAATTGTATTTGTATATAATGAAAATGTGCATAACTCAAAGACAAAGGTTTTCCTGTCATGTAAAGTCAGAAGTTAAATTTTCAGCTGATTTAACAATGTGAATATAGTACTCCATTAATACAATACAGAAATCAGTTGCCATGTACAATACAGTGAAATCTTCCAAGCAGTTTATTTGACTTTGTATGTACCATGTACCTGACATTTGCTTTTGTCTGCCATACTGATCATTATCTGTGACTATAATTTATTTGAAAGAACTGACAAACCATTGCAAAAATGTAAAGTGAATTTGCATTTTCCTTGCCAGCATGCATTCTCCATGCAAGTGCATTTTTATCCTCTGAAGGGGCTAAAGACAATGAATTTTAGACAATATTGTATTGTATTGCCAAAGGTTCTCCAAAGGTTCCTAGTTATATCCTTACTGCAACACACTAGCACAAGAAATATAGTTATAAGCAGGCCCACACATAATTCACAGAAAGTTCAACAACTTCCACAGAATTGGAACATTTGTCATTCACAAAGTTTTACACATCTTCCACTCCTTGTGTTTATTACATACTTTGCTTATTTTAAGGTTTGCCTATAAGAGTACATTGCTCTCAGCTCCATTTAACACATTTTACTATGTTTAAATCCATACTGCAGAAAGATTTAGTCCCAAACGCTAAAAAAAAGCTTGATTCTGTGGAAACAGATTTTAAGACAAAGCATATGTGCTTGTATCTTCTAATAAGTACTGTTCATAGCTTTTTATTCCATAAGCAACTTGTATAAATTCTAGTTTTTAGTGCCAGACAGAAAAACAATAAATATAGTCTCACTATTAAAATACATATCTAAAAACATTAGTCATTTAAGTTTTATCTTATATAGCAAAAGCTCGATCATTTTGGATGCATAGGATTATATTATGTCATCTAGAAGGTGTGGTGCACCAACCCAGTCAAGCATCCTTGGTTCAGATGCTGCCATGATCATACACATGAACTGCTTTCCGGTTCTCTTGTCAATGGGATAGATGGTGGTAGGGGTAAACCTTTTGTTGCTCTCAACAAACTCACAAAGCTGGTTGTATATTTGTGGAAACTCATGGCGAAGGAATACGCCACGGGTACGAAGCTCCCTTTGAATGTTAATGAAACAAATTTCTCTTGCTTTCCTGCCCTCTTGGCCCTCCTTGTCAATGTCAGATGTCCCAGGGGGTGGGGTGAGAATCAGAGTCTCCATTTCACATTCTTTCTTAAAGATTTTCTTATCTGGACTTGAGGAGGCCAATGAGACCTTAGCATACTTGCGAACTGTTGGCATTTGTAATTTGGGAGAAGGAAGTTTAGGCACTAGGTCTCCAACAGCAATGGATACATTCAGGAGGAAACATTCAGTGGGGTCATATTCCTTGCCTGCATTCTGCAACTCTTTGCAGTATTGCCCAAGGTTGTCTTTGAAACTGTCTAACTCTCGAAGGGACAGATATGTTGGAGAGATAGTAAGGCTGTCAAGACCAACTTGAATAAAGTTATCTGCACACCCAGGGTTTGGAAAACCCAAGAACAGTACTCCTCTTCCACGGGACAGATACCCTACCCTAGCAATGCGTGAAAAAGCTTTATGAACGTCAGAGTTCTCTCGACAATGTTTTAGTATGTGCCTGCAAACACTACTAATGCGGCCATAAAGACAGCTCTCTTTATGCGTGTCCCAGTCTTCTCGCCTACAGTTTCTGGAGCAGTAGTAGGTATAACAACTGTGGCAGGACTTGAAGTACAAGCAAGCATTGAATGTAGTGTCTTTGCGTAAGCATTTCCTGTTGGAGCACACCATAGTGTCATCTTCATCTGCAATATGGTTCAAAGAGACATCCTCAACACTCCTCTGAAAACCCTCACAACCACTGTCTGGGTCTTTAAATGTGTCTGGGCTGGTCTTTGAAGAGTCTGTTTGTGTGTTCAAAAGTCCTGAATCCTCTTGATCTAGGTCCAGCTTCCCTTCTTTGGTCTCATCATCTTGAATCAATTGTTTGAGTTGGTCTATCAGATCCTTACTTGGTCTCCTGCTATTTTGAGGCTTGTAATCAATGACTAGGTCGGCTAGCAGCTCATCAAGCTGTTCGAGGCTTTGCTGCAGGGAGTAATTATTGTTCTTTCTCTCTGTGGATTCTGGTGGGTTTGCTGGTCTTTGTAAGTTGTGCAAGTTTGCTGTTTGACATCGTGCTGCATTTTGGGTATTCCAGCTGCTAGTTCCCCCATCTCTCTTGTTGCTATTTGCTGCACGAATGTCATTGTCAGTAATTGTAATCTCTGGGGTTACAAACCATTGCCCCCTCGCACTGTTTTGTCTGTCACCAGCACACTTTTCTAGACAGTTTTCAGAGACGGACAAGGCAGCGTATCGTCTCGGCGAACTAGAAAGGTTCACAATAACCGGTTGTTGACTGTTATCCGAAGGAACTCCTGGCCTCCATGATGGAGAAGGTTCTCATAACTCCTGCCTCGTGAAACGCCATGTTCTCTGTCCATATGAGGGATAATAATGTTGTCCCAGGATTTTGAGTAGTTCCGGACATCTGCTCCTAAACGACTTGGCTCAGTAAAGTCATTGGGATACCACGGACTTATTGATGGCACACGCTGAGGAGTGGCCTGTGAGGATGCGTACTGACTGGAATATGTTGCAATGCTTGACCGGTTCCAGTCATCAGAAAAGACCTGGGACATACGTGGCCGCTGCCGTCCCTCCGTATGATATGCTCTCATAGGAATGTCTGCTGGGTAATGGCAAGGCCGTGTGCAAAACATCTTTGAGGGCTCAGAGGGAAAGGCATATGCTCTTGGATCCTCCTGAAAGTATGTTTCATTCTGAGGGGTGGATATAAAGTATGGCCCTGGCTCACTCACTGAATACGGTCTACCATAGAATGGATCCATGGGTTCACGATGGGAATCTGCATAGTATGAACGCACAGGCAAAGTATGAACCCAGCGAGTCTTTGGGTCAAGTACATACTGACTGCTGATGGATGGATTTTGGCTGTTGCTGCTGTTAATACTGTTCTGGTCATCCTGACAATATGTCCTACTAGGTGGGGGAACTGGATACCTGCAGGGATCATCCATGTAGAAGAACTTGGTTGGGATGTTGGGATTAGACAAGGTTCTGTACTCCCTTGGGTCTCTAGGAGAAGTCCTTCCAAAAGGGTTCTCTCCAGTTTGAATGTAACTACCAGACTGTTGGGAGCTGTTGGGATATTGATAAGCTTGCCTGTAGTCCATGTTGTAACACTCACTGGGAGTAGGCGTTCTAGAGGTGAATACCTGACTTGGAAATGAGACATTCCTGATCCCTGATGTTGAAGAAAGCTGCCAGGGAACATTACTTCTGTGAGTAGGCATCTTCCGTGCAGTGTGCTGGAGAACTGAGGCATCTGGCTTAATATCAACACGGCACCTGACGTGGGGAGTGTTTGCTTGTTTCTCCTGTCTGCTCTCCTCAAAACAATCAGAAACATAGAGGGGTGTGTGGGGTTGTAACTTGATTGGATGAACCTCATTAACTAAAGCCCTGGTTGAATGTGAGGCATCTCGATTTGACAAACTTTCAGATCTCTTCTGGGGGTCCACTAGAGATTGACGCCTCATGGTTGCAGGTGGAGAGACTGTGATGGGTACAGGAGTCAGGGTGGCTCGAACCCTTGGAGCACTTTTTGAGCGAGGCTTGCCATGAACATTAGTTCTTGCTGCCTCGTTGGTTTTGTCTGTGCTGATTTGTTGATGGGAGAGTCTTGAGTTGAACAGATCTGGTGAGGAAAAACGTAAGTGTCCCTGCTGTCCAATGCCATTCCAGACTGCATCCTTACTTACTGTTTGCTGATCAGACCTGTAAGGATACTCCATGGACGAGGAAAAGTCCTTTGGGTCATCCAATGACTCAATGAAGTCAAAGCTACGGCAATGTCTTTTGTTAATGGTTTCAAAGTTTTGATCCAGTGGGCCAACCATTTGGGAATCACATTGCTTTGAAGATCCAGAATACTTTGAGAGCCCACAGTTAGGGCCAATTTTTATGTCTTGATACAAAGTTGATGTTAATATATCAGGGGGATCCGTCCGTGTCATCTTAAATGGACCCCCGTTATTTTCCCCCTCAGCTGGTGTCTCCTAGAGAGAATTTAAAAAAAGCATTATTAGTTATACATTTTCTGAATACAATTATATTAATAGTTAAATATAATGGGTAAATGAACCCATTTAAAGTCTGAAAATAACCCACTTATGCTTAGAAAATACCATAATATATTAAAGAGAAGATGAAGCATAATTTTACAACTTATCATTGGATTTGCCAGATGCTTCACAAATAATCTCGCTTTAATTGGACCACTAGTATATGTACAAATGCACACATAGTAAATTATAGGCATAAAAAAGACTAATGCCAAGCCACTAAGACATGTTGGAGAAAGTAGATGAAGAACATGGGAAAGTTTGAAGGATATCTGTATATATATTATCTAAATGTTTTACAAATTCATCATGTATATGTCTGGTAAATACAGCAGAAACTTAGACCTGCATGTACTATATATATGCCTAAAAATATATATTTATTTAGCTGCAATAATAGTCACTTTGCTTAATATGATAACTGCAGAGGTTCAGTGAAAAACATAAGACTAAGACATTATAAATGTCTTCACAATCAGAATTAATGTAAATGTTATCCTTCTATTAAATGCCACGTCATGCATAAACATCAGTCTGTGCAGAGAAATTGCAGAATGCTAAACAAATAAAACAACACTGAATGGAAAAATCTGAATTAATTATGAAGATGGAGGCCTTGCAGCATCTCAGAAGAATACATTAGTGTATAAGAAAACTCAGTGAAGGATAGGACAGACCTTTGTAAAACATGACAAATTTTTCCCTCTTTCTGTTGTATGCTTGAGCTCTGTGAAAGCTCAAGCATAAAGAAAGAGTTCCAGATATAATGCCATATTATATATTTGGGATCTTTCTGCACATAATACTCTATTTTTAAAATGTGAATATGAAATATAATTAAAAAAATTATTTTTTTTAAAATTGTCTTTCAAATGTAATCAATTATTTCTATCAATGCAGAGTTTTTCTTCAAAAAAATACAGTTTTACTGTATTACAGTAAAATTACTATATTATTTATTGTTTTACTGTGTTTCCTGCTGCAACAGCCTTTCTTCTGCCCATTAATAATAGTGCCACTCTGGTCTATGGGGAAATAAAATTAATAGAGTGGGGAAAAAAAGGTTAAAAAGGGGAGCATATAAACTAGTAAATGTCAGTAGATTCATTACACATTACTCATTTAGAATGCAGAAGATTTGTTCTGATCCCAGAATTCAGATTCAGCTGTGCCTAAGATTGCTTAGAAACACATGTGAACCATGCAAGTGATGCATTTGTGCACATTCTATATTTATGCTTGCTCTGATTTTCACTGTTCCTCAGTACTTTGGTCTCTGGAGTCTAGCTTCCTTTGTCCTATTAAATATATGCATTTCAGAACAAATAATCATTTTGATAGAGTTTGTCTAAACCCTGCTTCAGTGTGTGACACTATTCAGTTACACTGGTTATTTTTTCACTGAATGTTTACCAGTGGTCAAACTACATCACTTGTTATTTATCCAGCTGACAGAAAAATGTCGGCACATGTCTATCTGTGCACTGTATTAGGTTCAAAGCTTTGTATTATGGCTATACAAATTAGATTTTGTTTACATAATATAAATGTTATTGTATTTGGTTGCATATTTATCCTGAGATACAGCTGTGCAACATGTGCGAAGGGTTAGGAGCTAATTTTGAGGTTATTTACGACGTTGGGCTTTTCAGGGATTTTTGAAATGACAGTAGGAGCTACGGAGCCCCACTTACTGACTACCTCCTTTCAGCCAACTCTGAAAACCATCTGTTCATCCTGCTGAGAGAGGACTGACGAGCAGTTTAAACACACACACTCACACCTTCACTCTTTTTACTGGATTAATTTAGAATAGAACTAGATTCTTAGCGGTTACAGCTAGTGTATATGTGTTGTTATAAGGCCCTTCTTTGACCCATATTCATTACTATCGTAATGTCAAGTTCACATTTCCCACCCCCCGGACTTTACATCGTTTAGCTGCCGGTTCTGAGACTTTTCCTCTTGGCGGAGAACTTGCGTGACCGCGTTCTGAAGCACGTGTCAAATCCGTCCAATGGAGCAGCGAGACGTCACGAGCAGGGTGACGTAAGCACTAGAAAGCATAAAAGTGCATCCGGCCGGGCGCCACCCAGCTTCTGCTCTTCAGTAGCGCTCTGTGTATGTGTCTGCCTATTTACTGTTGTCTGTCCGCACAAGCACTCATATATATAAAACAATGAGAAAGTCTATGGCGAGCGAACGGCATTACAAACGCTGTGTTTCTCCCTGCCCACGATATATGGCGGCAGGGGATACACACGATTTGTGTGTCATTTGTTAGGAGCGAAGCATGCACGGTCAGCTTCGAGCAGCTGATTGTCATCACTGCAAACTCTCGTTGCGCACGCTCCGCTCTCGCCTGGCTATGTTTGATGAGAGCGGCCAGGCTCGCAATCCCACTGGCAGCGGTCACGCTGTTGCCGAGGCACAGAGCAGACTGTTGTCATGGGGATCGCAGGTGGATTTAGCGGAGGGATCCGAGACGGGCTCGTCCTTTTCCCGGTCCTCACCCGCTAGATCCGCGGCTCAGAGCCAGACGCTTCATCTATCTTCCTCCGAGGAGGTGGATGTGATGAGTGTCGCGACAGAGGAGACTGTGGACTCGCCACAACAGTCCCTCGCGTCGCGGTCGTGGTGTGATTCGTTGATTATGGCGGTGTGTTTTCGTGCATTCTCCCAAATAAAATATCGTTGGGCCAGCTCTAGGAAACAGGGACGCTCGTCCTAAACATAATTAGCACGAGCATCTTCTGAATCCCAGAGATCACAGCCTCACGAGGGGGCCTTTCGTTTCCCCTGAATCTCCATTGCGAAGGTGTCAAGATAGTGGTGAGGAAACCGTACTCATCCCGTTTCTTACAGCCCCAACAGTCTCGAATTATCAAAAGAACATGGGGGGCGGGCGGAATGATAAGGTATATGGGGCGATGCCAGTGGTGGAGCAGACACTTGCAGGCTATCTCTCCCCATCCTCAGCATCGACCCTGAAGGCCCCGAAGCTTCCCACCAAGCCCGTTAGGCTTACATCGAGTCTGGATGGGAAAGCTTATACGGCGGTAGGTCAGACTGGCGCATGTTTGCACACCATGGCGGTGTTACAAGTATACCAGGCTGACCTGCTCAGGGGGTGGGGCTGCTGAGCGAGCAGCAGCCCAAGTCATATAGCTCCTCATATCGCCAGTCTCAAAAGCAGATCGTTGCAACCCGCACCCCTCCACAGATAGATCGGGGGTCGGGGCGATGCTCTCGGTTGGGGTCTTATAGACCGAAAACGGATCTGCGGAACGTTATTTGTCTAAGAGGACCTCGGCAAAATGGTCCTACCATTTTCAGGTCCCTGAGGGCAGCCCACCTTGGGAGGAAAGGATAACACCTCAGTATAAGGTGCCCAATCCTCCTCAGTGCCCTCATGGATGCTTATTGATACCCCTGCCACCCTCGGTGCTCCAGGGCTCAGTGAGCTCCGACGACCGAAATTCCCAGCTGCCGCCCGGCAAAGGTACAGCACGGGAGAGCTCGCCCCCCTCAAGAGAGGGTGCTACAGCAGTCAGGTCGGTTATTCCCTCAGTGCCCTCATGGAGGTTCATTGATAGCCCTGCCACCTCGTTGCTTCAGGGCTTAGTGAGCTCCGACGAGTGAAATTCCCATCTGCCGCCCGGCAACGGTACGGCACGTGAGAGCTCGCCCCCTCAAGTGAGGGTGATACAGCAGTAAGGTCGGTCGTTCCCTGCCGGTCATCAGCTTCAGGGCACCGAACTGGCTCCTCAAATAACACCAGAGGCCAGCCTCGAGAAGCTGGTTCCCTTAGTAGATATTCTGCTTGCATGGTCAAGGTCACGCGGCGATGCTTACGTGCCTCAGACATGTGGAAGAAACGTTGGTTCCTGGTTCAAGGCTCGATGTTAGGGGCTCCTTGTCGTCGCATAATGCTAAAGACGGATGCCTCTCTCACGGCCTGGGGAGCGGTCATGAGTAGCATTCTGCCCAGGGTCTGTGGGAAGGCCATCATCTTCTTTGGCACATCAACTGCCTGGAGATGCAGGCCATGTTTCGAGCTTTGAAGCACTTCCTCCCAGACCTAAGAGATCACCATGTGTTGGTGCGCACCGACAACACATCGGTGGTCTCCTACATCAATCAGCAGGGGGGTCTGCGTTCGTGCCCCTTGTACAAGCTGGTTCTCGGACTTGGTGTCCCTCCTTGACGGCTCTCCGCTGGAGATTCCGATCAGGAGGGACCTCCTCTCTCAGGCAGGGGGCTGCCATTCTTCACCCCCGCCCGGAGTTATGGAAGCTGTGGGCATGGCCCCTGAGGGGGGCACAGCTCCTAGCATCTGGTCTCTCAACTGAGGTTGTGGAGACTATACTAAAATCCAGCGCTCCCGCCACTAGGAAACAGTATGCCTTGAAGTGGAAACTTTCCGCTTCATGGTGCGGACAGCGACTGCAGGGACCCAGTCAACTGCCCAATTGGTACAGATCTGGAGTTTCTGCAGGAGCGATTCTACGCAGGGTTATCTCCCTCCACTCTGAAAGTATACGTGGCGGCCATAGCTGCTTACCACACCCTTCAGCGTGGTCAGTCAGTGGGAAGACACCCGTTAGTTACACGTTTCCTCCGTGGCACCCGGAGGCTGAGGCCGGTACAGCGCACTAAGGTGCCTTCATGGGACCTGGCTGTGGTTCTGGAGGGCTTATGCAATGCCCCATTTGAACCCAAAGAAGAAGTTTCGGTCAAGTTGCTCAGGCTCAAGACCATCTTCTCCTCGCTATTTCCTCACTAAAAAGGATCGGTTAATAAGGCACCTCTGTTTCGTGCCGGAGTTCCATTCCAGGAAGTAGGCAAGAAAGGCTTAATCTGCTCTGTCCAATTCGAGCACTGGACGCTTACGCACACAGAGCTGCCCAGTGGCGTAAGGCAGATCAGCTTTTTGGTTGTTTTGGTCTGCCAAAGAAGGGATTTCCGGCGACCAAGCATATTATGGGTAGGTGGGTGGTCGAGGCCAGCTCACTAGCCTACGAGTCCTCTGGCCCCCCATCACCTATGGGGGTCAGAGCGCAATCGACCAGGAGTATGGCGGCCTCCAAAGCTTACAACTGGGTGTGGCCTTGCAGGACATTTGTACTGCGGCGGGCTGGTCCTCTCCACACACATTTGTCCGCTTCTACAACCTGTACCTGGCATCTACCCCAGGGTCCCAAGTTCTCTCTTCGTGATGTGCTCATAAGATACACACACACAGGCAGGGACTTGGTAGTATGGCGCAGTTGGTATTCTCATTCCCAAAGCGACTCGACGCAGCTCGAATTCCTGAAGGGGAACGTCTCTAGGTTAAGTATGTAACCATGGTTTCCCGAGGGAACGAGATGCTGCGTCTCTTTGCCATACTCCCTGCATCCCTGCAGGCGCTACTTCATCGAAGCTGGGTGGCACCCTGGCCGGATGCGCTTTTATGCTTTCTGGTGCTTACGTCACCCTGCTCGTGACGTCTCGCTGCTCCATTGGACGGATTTGACACGTGCTTCAGAACGCGGTCACGCAAGGGCATTCCCAAAGCGAATCTCGACGCAGCGTCTCGTTCCCTCGGGGAACCATGGTTACATACGTAACCTAGAGACGTTCTTCATACATTGCAGGGCAAAGTAAAAGCGCAGTAAAAAAAGTGCACGTGCTAGTGTCCAGTGTCACGTGTATGTTCCTGTTTGCCCTTATTTGGTTCTTCCTGTGTCCTGTCCTCATTGGTTATCATTTGTGTCCAGCTGTGCTTCATTGATTAGTTTATTTGATTCCAGGTGTGTCTCGTTCCTCCCTGATTATCCTGTGTTTAAAAGCCCCAGTCCATTCAGTTAGTGTTTGTCATTTCTTGAATGTCATCCTTGTGTGTCTCTAGACATTCCTTGCCTTTTGAGTCATTAAAGACTGTTATCTGAAGCGGTCTCCTCGTTCTGTGCTCCTTGAGTAAGTGTGACACTGGTTGCACAATAAATCATATTTCAATTGTGTTCATGATTACGGCTTCTCTCAATTAATTAAAATATAATTGTGATATTTGCCCACTGGTTATTTATCCTAAAAAGGTTTCATTTTAATTTCATTTGACATTTGTGTTGTCTTGCATTGGTAACAAGACTCCTCAAGCCTTCAAACTTGTGGTTGCAAAATTTTAAGAGTCTAAATCCCCAATCAGAGCTTTTCTCTTAAATAAGATATATTTTCGGCCCAGAGTTTTACTTAATCTTCCCAACCTGGCAAATTAAATCTGCATGCAATTCTCAAGGATGAACTGTAATAAATCTAAACATGAATTTTGCTGAATACATTTTGTTGTTGTTTTATAGAAAAACATAATTTGGAATTGCTTAATTTAATATTAGGAATTTCACAGGTTTAGCTTTTGAGAGAAGCTTTTGTTGTACCAATTTTCATAATGTCAAGAGTACAAATTTTTATGATAAGTATGATACAACAGGAAACTAGATAAGGTCAAATAAAACATGTGAGTTACGTTCTCTTGATCTGTGGTTATGTGAAAGTGCAATAATTCTGATGAAATGTAAAAAGACATTTCTAGAACGTCAATAATCATTGTTATAAGTTTTGTTAAAAATAATTGTGATTATCAGTTTAACGATTATTGTGCAGCCCTATAAGAGACACAGTGTAACTATATATAGTAGGCCTAATTTCTGATGTTGAATCTTTCATGAAAATGCTTTTATTTCATATCAAATGATCTCTGGATTGTATCTTAAAATAAATATCAACATAAACTGACATGAGTATTTTTGTGCATCCTAAGGGATGGACTGACTCACAATATCTGTAGACAGTGGTAACTCCTCATCTGAGAAGATCTCAGGTACACAATACCACTTGAACATAAAGGGTAATAAAACTCCAACGGAGCTCGGATCAGATCTGCTGAGGCTCTGTGATTGATGCAGCTGGGACTATATTACTTCCATGACTATTGTATTACATGTCTGCTGGAAACAATTTTCGGGGCACAATTACAAAAATTGCACTTTAAAGTGCACTAAGCACTTCATCTACTTTTAGAAGCATTTTCTCCAGTGTTTCTGCAGCCAGAGGTGAACAGGCTCATGTGTTTGTCTGATAACCCACAACTACTTTGTGTCTCAAAATCTTGAATGCCGTCTGGACCCCTCCATTTACCAATTGTTAAAGAGAGCTGAATCGCACATTTTAAAAGCTATTTATAAAACACTGTCACTCATGGCAAATGCTTACGAATCAGGTTCCTTTGGGCTGCCATTTTCATGGTTCTGTTTCTAGCTGACTAAGGGTATAAGTGTCCTCTTGGTGAGCTAATATCTGCTCACCATCTCTCACCGTCTCCTTCGCTCTTAACACTGGAGAAGTAACAAATAAAAGCTAGTGCTGATAAGCTTGGTGTTGGTCCACATATCACATATAATTAAATAAAATATTACTGTATCATCCCCATTTGACCCACCTCTCAGTACAGTATTAGATTACACTGAATCACTGAGAATAAAAATATATTTTCCTTCGGTCAGCAAATGCTTTTTGCCCCTTTAAACCAGCATTTGGCAATAATTTAGAAGGATGCAATTATTTAAAAGGAAAATTCCACAAATAGAAATATAATGAGGACAGAAAATAGAGCATGAGAGAGAGTTTTAAGGTCATTTTTCTTTTAGATTAAAACATTACAAAGCAAAACACGTCCATCTTGGGCAAGGTGGATGTTAATAATTCCCTTCTTCCTTTGTGCAAGGTGGCTTATCAGCAGGCGTTTTCACAGCTAGCAGCAGAGCCAGTATCTGTGACTGAGGCCTGACTGCTCTCGCGCAGTCAATCACCACCTGTCTGACACTTCCATCACAGTCTGCCAAGACTAGCTTCCTCTCACTTCTTTACCAGCATTCAATATTGAAAACAACCACTTATAGGAAGTAGAGTATGCACATACATTTGCAAGGGAAGGCATGTGAGTTCACTGGGAGTTCTGAATAAGCTGGTCATAAAATATGATCTGATCTTCAACTAAAGCCAGGTGTACACTGGACGATTTTGGCCACATTTGGCCATCTGAGACAAATTTTGCAAATCCAAAAAATTCCTTTGATCCTAGGCCAAAATATGTAGTCTTTGATGGCTACTAGTTTGACATGTTCACCGGCAATCGATTAATGACCATTGCGAATGAATTTTACCTTTGATGAAATTCTGACTGTGTCAGAAGTTTTGAGTCACAGTCCTGCAGTGTGACTTCTCTTATGGCCATCAAATCAAGAATCATAAGGAGAACAGAACGTAATGATGCAAATAGGCTAACAACAATAAACCACTACTTGCTCCAAACACATCGTCTTCAATTTTTTCCATCTTTCTTTTCAAGACAAACCGTCAAAATGAACGCTAGAGACTGGTCTTGTTTGCTAGCCACAATTTTGATTCTGCGTGTGAATGCAGCTCACCGTCACCGAACATTTCACGATTTGTGATGTAAAACTCTGGACAACTCTTTCTTGTGTATTTTTAATGAGCCTTAACTGTTGTACAGTCTGACATTAATGACAACTGAGATCACACAGTGTGACATGGCCTATAGTCTCAAGCAACAATCATAAATTACTATTATAAATCGTATAGTGTGCACCCGACTTTAGTCACAATGAGAAGCACCACTGGACATGTACTTAACCACATACTTTTTCGTGGAACTGTAAAATAATGCACAATCAGATCTGAAGTGAATCATTTGTAGTCGTAGGTTCACTGGATACGTTGGGTCAGTTACATTGTGAGTAATACAAAAATTCCTTTAAGCTACATTCTGACTCCAAGACAGCAGAAAGTGTTCGCAGCAGTTGTTAATCTCACATGATGGCTATCTCCTTAAATACACAACCCATTCCTCAAACAAGCTTGCAGAGTGTTTTTTTTCTGGCTGGATATGAGGCAAAGAGGCTATATTTGGACACAATGGATAACGAGAAAGATGCATCTGAGTATCTCAGTGAAAGCAGCCCAGCTGGATAATTCTGTAGAGTTTGGAGATTTGGAGGTGAAATTTATTTTCTTTTCCAACAAGAAAGCTCAAAGGATTTTAATAGGAACTGAAAGTCCAAGCAATTATGCCTACCTATAAATCATATATGTCTTAAAGTGTCTAGTTTATAAGGTCATAAGACAAACAAAGTGGAAACTCCAGGTTTTTTTCCAGTTCTCTTTTCAACTGCAAACATTAATTCAGCACATTTATTTTCCTCTTAAATTGCACAACAAAACTAGATTGCTGCCATTACAATCATTTTTTCAGGGGCATATGAGATGAAATTATAGCTAAAACACTGAAAACAGACCATTTAAGTGTACGTTTTTAATATTTTTAGTATTGTAAATTTCCAGAATTATTGATGTGTACCACCTGGGGGCACTCCATCATTTTATAACCACTGTTCTAGGTCATAGGAGACTGTTTTACATTGTTAATGTCCTAAAGATAATGGTTTAAACACACAGACACACTCTGGAAAGACATTGCTAACAATTACACGTCTTATTAAGTTAAATCAGTAAGAACAACAACACAATCCACTCAGCCCTTGAGGGGGTGATTGTCCTTAACATTTCAATATTATAGCACTCATGCATGTCTGTTGTCAGCAATTATGCTGTCTAAAACATAATGGAAAAACATATTTTAACTCTAGTCTCTAGTTTGGATATTTGTATTGCAGAAAAGTGGACCAAGAGGTATAACATTGTACAAGGTATAATATTGAGTAATATTGTACAAGCATTTTCTCTTGTTTTTCCCCTTCTCTTCTCCAAGCCACTGCATTTATTCAGAACAACAGGTGCAACCCTGCTGCAATGTATAAAGTGACTCTTATGTGGGCTTCAGTATTTATGGCAGGGGTGCCCAAACTCGGTCCTGGAGGGCCGTTGTTCTGCAGAGTTTAGCTCCAGCTTGCCTCAACACACCTGTTTAGAAGTTTCTAGTATGCCTAATAAGAGCTTGATTAGCTGCTTCAGGTGTGTTTGATTAGGGTTGGAGCTCAACTCTGCAGGACACCGGCCCTCCAGGACCGAGTTTGGGCACCCCTGATTTATGGTATTTTAAAATAAACACAGATAGAAACAAGTTAAGCATTTATCTCTCTTTATAACCATGTCTTTGACTCCAAGTAGAGTATTATTTTAATGTGCTGATTTGTTTGATAATCCACTGAAACATCTGGGTAGCTACTGGGTAGTTGATGCATAATATGCTCATAATCCTATTTAGGTTAAACTGCACATGAATGATGTAGGCCTATGAGGGAAAGTGTTTTTTCCTTGTTTTGACCTTTCTGCCTTCACTGCTCACTTTAAATGGTGTTATGGCTTACAAATTCATTTTAATAGCACAAAAAATATTCCATATAGTCTCTCAATTAATAAGGCACTATAAAAACAGCATTTGGTCTAATAATTATAACATCAGCAATAGTTTTAGATTAAATATAACATGCCAAAGCATATGATTTGTCAACTTCCGAAAAGTAAGTGCTACTATTAAAGTATAGCTACATTTATCTATATATACGTAGTAAACTTACTCCTCCCTGAACCTTCTCCGGACAAGCACACATACCGCATGCTCTGTCGCCCGGATACCTAGCAAAACCACAAAGTCAGCTATGCCCAACCTACTGACGTACAAAGCATCCTGATTTACAAGGTCGCCACAATGCGTAACGTGTAGTAGTATCATCAGCAACATCCTCCTCGATCTCTGATAAGGTCGTTGATGAATCTGACAAACACTGATTATCATGTCATGGTTTTACTGCGAAAAAGTGCAGCTTGAAAATGAAACCTCTGCCCATCCATCGCACAAAAATGTAACACAAAAGCACACTTTGTTCTCGTTTATTGCTGCGGCACGAGCCCCGCACTATCGAGCATCTCTCGTAAAATTACCTAATGTCTTTCGGCGCAAAATACACCAGTAAGACTCAAAGCTACTGCGACCGAAGACAATTTAATTCTTACTAATACTTACTAAGATAAAAGTTTTGTTTTTCCAGTGTATTTCAAGCTTTTAGGAGTGTGCGCATTTATCTTACCGTCTTCATCCATAGTTAAGATCCTCATGATGCTGATAATCTGTGGACTCGTGTATCACTGACTGTTCATTTAGAGATTATGTGGTCTCCATATCATGTTAGAGATGCTTTAAGGTGGGCTGCATCAAACTCCTTAAGTATTGTCGTTCGCCCACGGGTCTCGGGGGCGTACTGAGACAAGACGAGGGGGTGTGACCGCATCCCTCACGCGTTGCGTTTCTTGTGTGAGATGCGCAGTGACTGCGCATGCGTGCGACGTTGGGTGCGCGCTTGAACCCTGCCTGCGCGCTCGTGCGTGTTTTTGTGATGAGCACGAATCTCGTGCTGGATAGGCATATGCGATGGCACAGTTTTGAGAGGTGATTTTAATTATGAAGGTGTCATGTCTTGCTGGTAGGCTCCAGTATTCATTTTAAGAAGAAGAGTTTTAAGATATTCGTTTATTAATTCCAAGTCTGTCTATTTATTTATTTATTTCCATCAGGTTGAGTTAATAATATAAAATTAAAAATGTGCACCTGATTTTCCCACTAAACTGAAGTGATTTATTCACTTTTCATTTACTTTCTCATATGTGTCATTGGTGTTATAATGTTTAATGTTTATGTCAAAAAAAATAATAATTAATGGTATAATGTATTAGGTTTTATTGAGATCTGTAGTGTGTTTTCAGATGCTATTGATGTGAAATTTACGTTTAATGAGAATTTGTCATTGATGTTATAAGCTTCATTTGTGATATAAATTAAAAGACCAATGTGCTAAAAATGCTATTAAATAAAAAATTGATGGAACAAGACTGAACAGAAAACTTGAATGACCCATCCCATAATAGGCTAATTATTTTATTGGGCAAACTAACCTAATTTCCTTCCTTTCTAAGAATAGAACTTTACTTGCACTGTCGACCTGCCTGTTTATTCAATTAGCTTAAAACAGAAGTGCACAATAGCAAAGTACAGCTTAAGGGATCAAGTGAGACATACATGGCATTGATGTCCACATTAGTTAAATCGATGGCTGATTTTGTGGGCTGTTTAACAAAACAATGCATGTTCCGTGAACATATACTGCACCCTGGCACACTGAATGAGGACAGCAGCTTACTAGAATCCTGAGTAAACTGTGTGAGCCATGGGAGCAAGCCATACAAGACCAGGCGTGTTGGTCAATTAGGATTATTTTAGCTGTAAATCCAGCTGTTCGACTCCCAAAGAGTGAAACTTTAATTGCTTTATGTCTTAGCTTGTGTACATCCTACAGCTTTAAAATGACTGACAGAATTGTAATTCAGTGAACTATTCTACTGGAGCAATTGCATCCCGTCCTAATGCAGTAAAAAAATTATTTGATAAGCACTGTTTTCCCAGACGGTCATTGCCATTACAGTGCAAAACACTGCTGACAGCTGACATTTTATTGTTTTGTGTCTTATTACCTGTTTTCCTCCTGGTCTCTATTGCATTTGTGTGCTGAGGTGTGACTCAGCTTCGGTTCTTTGTCTCAAGGCTTCATTCTTCTATTTCTTTGCCATACTATGAAAAGAGAGCCTCATCATTATTCTTTTTTTTTTTTTACATTTTACATTTTATACATAAGAAGAGAAACAGAGAGAGAGAGAGAGCACTGTGTAGTAACATGAAATTATATTAAGTACACTGTCATTTTGTACTTTAAAAATTATATATCAAATGTAACATAAAAGCCTGACAGTTGGTTAATTTTAAGCTACCTTATACAATATAAAAACAATATTATATTGTTATATAAATATAATGTATGTCATTTTACTGTAAATATTGTAGAACTATTATTCAGAGGTAAACAATTATAATATTTTAAAATATATTAAGGAATTTTAGATAGAATTTAACAAAGGTAATCTTTATTTTTATATATAAAATTATATACTTTTTATATAACGTGTTGTTATATTTTATGGAGACATGCCATTTGCAAACATGTGAACATTCACTTTTTTATTCTTATTTATTTTATTTATTTTGTCATCAGTTATTTGCATTGAAATATTTTATGTTGTTTTTTACGTTATTAAGTTAGTGTTAATTGCATTATTTAGTGTCATGGGTTTTGTGTTCGGATGTGTGCGGAAACACAAATTGGTTTGTATCTGCCACAGTGTTGTTACAATTGCCAGGTGGAGTGCCCACAAGCTCCACTAGAGGGCACTCCATCCTGTAACTTTGCCATTCACCCCGGACTCCATTTCCTATAATCCTTTGCCTGGACACTTGATCACTGATTGCATTCACCTGTGTCTTGTTACCTCCATCAGTCTCACCCTATTTAAAGCCTGGTTTTCACTCATTCATGGCTCAGTATTGTTAGCCTGTAGTATTCCCTAGTCTTTCCGTGTGTCCTAGTTTTGCCTCGCCTTAGTGTTTTTAACCCTGGACTGTTTCCTTGTTTCTGATTGTTTGCTGCCTGCCCTGACCTTAGACTGTTTTGTTGACTTTTGTATCACCCTGGCTTTATGATTGTTTGCTGGTGTTTGACCTTGCCTGTCTGATTCCGATTTTAATAAAAGCTGCATTTGGATCCACATCTCCGTTGTCACCCCTCCCATCGTTATAGTAATTCAGACTTTTACAAAAAGACTGTTTTTGAAAAATTTAAAAACTATGAGCCAACAAAAAAACCTGCAGCCTGTAATTATTGATTTGTCTAGGAATAAGATCACACAGGTTCTGTTTATCAGTCCTGCCAGGAAACAAAGCCATGTTAACAAGTGATACAATGAGCTAATCCCTAGATTTCCAGAATTTGCAGGATTAGTGGCACCAAATCTTTGAAAAGATATTCCGAACTTTGTTTGAGGTGCTTAGATATTACACAGATATATGACCTAGAATCAGTGCTTGTTTTCTGTGTCCTGCAGCTCATAGAAAAGCTTGTCCTTGTGTTTTTCAGTTTTGCATGTTCATTTCTTCTCTAGTCTGTAGGGCTCACTGAGTGAGGTATATAACTCATAATATCAGTGCTACAGTCATCTGAATTATAACTCTCTTAGCTCTTATGAGCCCTCAGCTGTTCTGAGGCTAATCGAGGCCACGATTACACCTGAGCCTATCTCTCTCTTTCTCTGTGCCTTCTCTTTCTGTCCGAGCTGAATTTATGGCTCTGTCCTGCTGATAGCAAATTCATTACAGTGTCGGCAGTAAGATCACATGGCAGTGTCTGTGGAAGAGGTACCTTTTGGAAAGCACAGGAGAAATTCACTGGCAGAGACAAGACTGCTGAGCTAAGGGCTGCCATGTTCATCATATTTTATAGCCGGAAAGATGGTGTTCTTAAACACAATGCTAAGCAGAATCCAGGTTAGAGAGCACAATGGCCATTTGTAATTTGAATGTGCGAGGCTTCCGTTGTCATTCGCTTATAGTTATTTTAGCTGTACAAAAACAGCCTGTTATGGTGTTTTATATTGCAAACTGGTATTTGTTGTCATGTTGTTTTAATTTCTTGTCATAATCATTAACACTAGTTTATAGATTTACTGTTTACTGCACTTTGTTATTCTTAGTTATTTACCTATAGCGACTAATGAATCGGAAGTCTTCCACATTTAAAGAAAACAGCTTACTTCGGCTTTGCAAAATAAGATTGTCATACTTCTGTAGGGCTGCACGATAAATCGAAATGGAATCGAGATCGCAATTCGACAGAAGCTGTGATTGTCATGCGTATCTTTAAGGGAAGGACGGTTCTGTGATCAGCAGTAAATCTCCATCCAAAGGCCAGAGGGCACTCTCGTGCTGAAACTCCAAATACACCTCGCAGAAGAAACCCAGAAAATGCCTATCGAGGTAGTTGAATAAACAGAAGATTTAACTGCTTTCATCGATTCAACGTGACTAATAAACACACGACTACGGCAATATACGGTTTATCTGAGTTCTTATTATTATAATTTTCATTAAAATAAAGTATATTTATAATGCAGTGCCTTTATCACTGCTTAAATACTATGAAATATGTTGCGTGCCTTATTCTGTGTAAGAAGCCACATCATCTCACAGAAGGATTTATTTCAAACACTCGACTGTGTTATGAAGTGAGTTTGGAGTAAAAATATGTTATTAAATGTGGTATTTTCACATGCTTTCAGATGGAGCAGCATTTACTTCATAGAGCCATAGTTCACTGACAAGCTATGCAAACAGCTTTCATGAGGTCGGGGGGGGCATGATTCGTGCGATTTCGATAATCGCGACCGCAATAAAATCGTCTGCGAATTTTTTTTTGCATAACTTGTCAGTGAACTACGGCTCTGTGTAGTAAATTCTGCTCCATCTGAAAGCACGTGATGATGATTTCCTGCTGATTACAGAACCGGCATTACTAACAAAATGCGCATGACAATCGCATTCGATTAATCATGCAGCCCTACTTCTGTAGATGATTATTAGCTGATTTTTTTGTCAAGAGCTACACTAACCATAAGCTTGTCCGCTTGTCAGTGTGTGTGCGTTCAGTATGTGCATTGTAACATGCACCAGTAGGTGGCGGTAATTGACAGTCTTTATGAGCAAGTCATAGAGCGATTCACTCAACTGATTCGTTTTAACACACTGATTCATTCAGGAACTAAGAAAGTGACGATCAGGGTTGCATTCCACTTGTTTTTTTATGCCCTTCCCTCCTACTTCCCTCCGTCTCGTTCACTTGGATGTATGTCATTGTACTGGTGGAATCCTTGCAATGGGCTAAACTGGAATGCCCAAAGCCCTTGATCACTTGGAATCCGCTATGGAGTTGATTTATAATTTACAGTTTTTCATCTAACGAATTTGTTTGATGCGGTGTTCTATATGTATACAGGTAAGCTTGGGCTGTTAAATATTTAAAAATATAATTTGCATATCATTTGTTGTTTGAGATGGGGGTAAATTAAACGCAACCTGTGGTGACATCACAATCGTGTTGCATTGTGGTATATGGATTGGCCCGAAGCATAAATATGAAGTAAACTCGCTCCCTCTGTCAAAAACGAGGGGTCAAGGGTCTGTCCATATAAACTTCCCTGGTTCACATAAAGAAGTGGAATGCACTTCAAAATGACAGCAGGGATTCCCCCAAGGGGAAGTGTTTAGGGAAGTTTGCAAGTGTGTGTCAAGGTGGAATGCAGCCATTATGAGTCATTGAATCATTCACTCAGATTTGTTCAACTGATTCGAAAACACTGATTCATTTAGGAACAAAGTGCATGTATGCTTATAAAAACGAATATACATCAGTAGTTTTCTATTGTATCATTTTTTTAATTAAGTCATTATGGCTTGAGTACTTCATAGTCCTTTTTCAAATACTTGTTTTGCTTTAAATGCAAGTTTGTATGATTCATCTTAGAGCTGGTTGGTTTGGTTTAAGACTCTTGCTGACTATATATTTTAAATCCCTATGGAGAAAGTGAATAGAAGACAAATATTTATGGTAAGGTTGCTGAGGAAGTGGGCGGTGACTGTTGCACTCTAACACAATATTCTTCACATTTTACATGCAGTAATACTAGGCTACTATGCTTCTGTCCTTCTCTTTTATAGCGAGAACTCATCGCTGTTATTGGCATGGCAACCCAGCTTCCCGTTGGTTTAGCCTGCCCACCATCTGTCTGCTCCCATATGGGTTTGAAAGGATGCAGCATGACAGGAGCCATTCCCATAATGCACAAGGTGTGAGGACCCAGGGCCCTGCCACAGAGCCATGAAGAGTAGCTCAGCTACAGACTTTGATCTTTCAAGTGAATGATGCAACTCCTTCCAAGGAGCACGCAGGCATTAGAGGCCGTCCATCAGCCGCATGCTAGCAGGTGTCTCAGCTGCTCCAGATACTCTTAGGAGGAAGAGGAAGATCAATGTCCTGGCTGCAAATCCTGCTCTTGTTGATAAGAGGCCTGTACTACAGAGGATCAATCAGGTGTACACCATTAGAGTGTTTGAAACAAAGTCGACGGCTGTTTGAACAGCCTCTAACTGACTGATACATAATCCTTATGAGTAAACAAGATATTTTATGGTAGAATTATTCGTTTAAGCACAGCAACTGAGGCAAACCCAAATAATAACTAGGTCAATAATGTGATTTTAATTTATTTAAAAAATATATAAAAGAAATTGAAATACCTTCAGTGATTTCAACACACCTCTTCTGTGATGAACCTGTTTAACAGTTCTGAATTAATTTAAGCTATTTCTTTTATTTATTTTGCTATTTTTATGATATCATAATGAAAAAGCAAATACATTCTTGAAGAGAAGTTTTACAATAAATAAATGTAAGAGATTATTTATATTTGAAACACTTATGTCTGCCAAATCAGAATCATGCAGTGTGACCAAAATGCAGAAATATGCAGGGGGAAAAAAAATCAATATATTTCTTAAAAAATCAGATAATTTGATATTTTTATGACAATGCAAGGTGAGTTCAGGTCGTAAAATGTGACCTAATGAAATTTATTAATTAACATTTAATGATATTTTTAAATATAAATATAATAAAATCATGAATTGTTATTATTTGCCTTAGCATTTTTTTAAACAATGCTAAAGACGTATACAGTAAATCTTGACACTGTTACATGTCATTGACTCAAACTGACTGATTTAAAAAAAAAAAGTAGTTTAATGTATGCTGTTCTATATAATAATACATATGTATGTAAGTCAAGCAGTGTTCAGTCATATTTACTCCCACGTTTGAGCAACCATAACATGATTTATTAACAAAAAATCCAGGGTCCACATACAGTTTGATCTAATAATCAGACTGCAACTCCATTCTTCTGACAAGAACAGTAATTACTGCCATTTACTGCTTTCATTATCAGTCACTTAATCACCTAACAGCTGTTCAAGCAAAATTATCTGGAATTATGCTGTACTGTTAGTGAACACAGCCAGTGATGCCTTGAGGGGTTTTGTATATATTGATTTTTTATCCAGTCATTATGTTCAGGCCTGTTGATCTGTTTATCTAGTTGTTTATGTTCAAGTTTATGTTTATTTATGTTGACTGTTTATCTGAGAATGCTTTTTAACCACATTCCCACCTGTTGAGGTCACTGATCTGTTCCAGTAACATTTTCAAGTGACATGCATTTGTTGTTAACAAAATTTCACATGCATTATTTTTAATGGGCACATTATACACATAAAAAATGTATCTAATTTTGATTCTCTGTTTTTATGCTCTATAATATATTATACTGCGATATATTCCTAGCTGCAACTCTGGTAAAAGACAAGCTGTTTCTTTAAGAGGAGCTCTAGCTGGGTGCAGACATCACAAGGGCATTTGCTAATGATTACTTTGTGTATAAGCAAGGTGCACGAAGGTAGTAAAAAAATAATAGAGCAGACAAGTTTCCTCCTTTTCTCAGCTGATGGTTTTCTGCATGACGTCTAATATGAGATTATATTATTCACCAATATGATGTTATGAAAAAACTGTAGATAATAACCTAAATTAGTATTAGTGCTGAATGAGAACAGCATGCTGTAGTCGTGTATATACAACATGTTTTATTTACATTTGGGACTTTTTCCTTCTACAGCTGCAACACCATTATGGAAGAGAATGAACAGAGAAAGTGCATTAGAGTGGGGCAGCAGAAAGCAGAATGTGTTTGAGTAAAGGTTAGGCACTGCGCTAAAATGAATGGACCCACTGGGGATGTTGTTGTGCAGCATTTCATTAGCATGTATCTTTACACTCCTTTCTTCTGGACAACCTTTGCACAGCAAGTAAAATACGGTAAAATTTCATTAACATGATCAAAGCATGTTTTTCCCGTTTGAACACAAAAAAGAAACATTTTCATTTAGTTTACCACTATATGAACACAATGAAGATTTAATAATTTCCATTTATACATAACAGTACATAATAATATTTACTGAAATGTACCATTTTTATTTACTAAAATATTACATTAAAACATCTGTGGGCTTTTTGAGTGGTATATAATGCACACAAATCAAATCAGAGTTTTACACCAGTTTGTGTTTTTCAGGAAATTTGGTTCACCAGTGAGCCTTTGTTGAAAGCATAAAGACTTACTGAAGCCTGAAAGTTAGAATCTGCAGCCCTTAATGAAAGCGACCTCTGTCTATGGTGATGCTTGGTGATGTCTGGTGAAATATCTTGCCAGGGTAACTTGGCACATGGACAGAGGGTGGGATTGTGTTTCCTATCCCTTATCCTTTTGCCCAAAAGTCAGTGATGGTGAAAGTCCTTTTCTTGTTCATCCAGAGTTTGGCTATGTGTTTTTGGCATTTTGCTCTTACTCAAGCAATATGAACTGAACTGCAGATGGTGAAGAGAAAGCCTGGTGATAAAAATATATTAAGCTTTTCCTCGGCCATGTCTAAATTATCTTTAAGGGTAAAAACATTCAAATGAACGTAATCTATACAATGCACAATCAAACACAAATCTCCTACCTCTTGATGAAGAATGTCTGTAGTATCCATGGTTACCTCAACTATGCAAAAGCCAAAAATTGCAATGTAGATAGTGTTTTTTCCAAGGCTGAGAAATGGCATGCTGAGGGCAGCTCTCCATGGAGACCAAGTAAACCGATGTTATGGACTTAAGATGAATGGAAGGTGGTGATAGCTTGACAGTACAGAGAGTTCTGTGTTCATTGAAATCCAGGGAAATGCTGTCAGACCCCTCTGCCTGTCAGAGAGAGAAGAATCTCCATTTATTTCCTCCACTCACGCTCTCACCCATACTTTACATCATGAAGGGCCAATAAGGCTGGCTGGCAGTAACTGGATTTATGAATCTAAGTAATGATGCTGCAAGTAATAGAGAGTTACATAAATCGCTGTGAACCCCTTCACAGTAAACTCTCCACTGACCCAACCAGGACTGGGCAATTTAGGTAATCAACATTATACTGCAATATTTCTCAGTCTTCTGACAATATTCAATGCATGTCCAAAATGTTAAATGTAAGTAAAATACATTAAAAAAATAAAAGCATCGGTAGGGGAGTGTGGGGGGGGGGGGGGGGGTCCTTAGGAGTGCTGTTATAACTGAAAACACTGACATCAGTTTACATTTTGTACATTATTTTGTTTATAAGCAACACCTGATTTTTGTCTATTTTTATATGCATGTTACCAACCAGAAGTGTTGATTTTTCTTTTTTTTCTGTTAATAATTTACATTTTACTGCAGTACGCTTCGGGAGCATGGGCATTATGGATATGATTATGATTTCTAACTGCTTTGAGAAAAAGTAATTTGACCTATTTAAAAAAGTCAACGACATTAGGAAACTCCTTTTTCTTCTATAATATTAATATTTGAATGAAACACAATATTCAACAGCCAAGATGCAAAACAGTTGTTATTATTTATTTATCTTAATACAAAAAAAGCAAACTTTTTGTTCTTAACATGCATTGATTATTTGTGTACAATAAGACCAACAATGTGTAGAGACTAAAAATAAACAGGTTCAGGTTTAATTTAGCACTGTCTCTTGTTTAGTGCTCCCTTTTACAATCCTCACTCAGTGAAACTGAAGATTATGTGTGTTGTTCTCTTTGAGGTCAAAGTGTCAGCAAAAGACCCGGCAAAACATTTTAGGAATACAATTGTATTTTTTGATGTCATTACATTGTTTAGAGCATTTAAAAAAATGTAAACAAAAATGATATTTCATTCATAAGTTATGCTATGTCCTTGGTAGAGGACATCGGGACTCAATTTCTTAAAAAAAAAAAAAAAAAGACATCATATTATTAAGGAACATGCTAGCCCAAAAACACTAAGTTTTTTTAAATCACCATTACATTTTTAGTTTTCAGAATAATTTTTTACCAAACTTTGTATAAAGATAATTCTCAACTATGTTATAACCAAATGATTTGATATACCATTTTGCTTTATGCAGTATTTGTGTAAAATGGCCATAAGAGGGTTTTCCAATTAAACTGTATCTAATTTGCATATTAATTTGTTTTTGTGGGGCCACATGTAATGAAAAAAGAAGTGTAATTATGGAAGTAATAACTTGGCAACATTTTCATAAGAATATCTAATATTTCATAAGAATATTGATATATAGTTCTTTCCCTGTTCATTTGTTGTGTCTCCCAAAATGCTAATAAACATGCTTTTAGTCCCGGTGTCCTCATATGAGGACATGTATGAAATCAACCTCCTGTTTCGTAACAGAAAGTCATATTTTGATTTGAAACCCCATAACATTTTCCTGAGATGTTGATTTATAACACACAGTTTAAAAATTAGTCATATTTAAATGATAATTACAAAATATTAACATATTTCCATACCAGTGTCACTAAATTAATATCAGACATTTTTGAAGACCAAGAAGAGGGAGTTGTCATGGTGAAACATTTAGTATTTCTGAAAAGCCCTGAATGTGCTCTGTACAGGACATCCAGATTTAAAACTGTGACATGTATAATCTCAGAGAAATTCACTAAAATATAATGTCCTCATATGAGGATGCAGGGTCTACAACAACAGCACAACTTTCTTAAAGCAAGAATTATTAACACATACATACATATTTCAAACAAAAAGAGTTCAACTTCTGATTTAGCATTTTTGCATTTTGAATCCGTCTCTAAAAATTACACACAATGCTCAGTATCACACAATTTTGTGTAGAACATAGTCCACATATACACTACTGTGTGCTGATAATGAAATGTAGTGGGCTGTTCCAAGGCAAAGTCGATATTTTTTGACAGCTGCCTTCGATAAGTACGTGATATCTCCTGTTATATTGTTAACGACCTGTACCTGTTTCCATGTTTTCCTCCTTTTTAATTTTCCAGGCAAATTATATCTATATATATACTATATATATATATATACCTATTCTTTAAGGCAATTATGATTATGACAAATGGTAATGTATCTACTTCTATCTTATTTTACTATATTCTAATTGGCAGGAATGGTCAAAGCAACCATGACTTTTTAGCTCTTTGCTGAATGTGCTGTTTTTGTGACAAATGCAGGATGTCTTTAACATGGTGGTGATGGCTCCTAACTGAGATCATTTTAAATTATGATAAAACAGTTTTATTAGGCATAGTCCCTATTGCTCAAATGGATTTAAATCACTTATATTGCTACAATGCTTCATTAAAGCAGCACACCTAACTGTATTCATGGGTGTGAATGTATTGTTTACATGTTTAAACATACATAAAAAGGCCAAGATGACGTCAGTGAACAGGTTAAAGGAATATTGACATTTCAATTCAACTTAGGATGCATTAACAGCATCTGTGTTGTGCATCATTCAGAGCTTAATTTAAAAAGCCTTTGTAAATTCTGTATCAGTTGCAGAATTTGAACTGATGTAGCAGAAAATATGCAGAATTTAAATTTAAATGTGAAGTCTGATTAAAATGAGCTGAAATAACTGTAATCTTAACTAATAAAGGAAAAACTAAGGCAACCTTAGAATGTTTAACATTTCTTAAAGAAAGTTTAAAAAGCATCAAGTTTGAAAGGTTATAGGCCTTGCCGACAGAAAGAATTCATAGATGTAACAGTTTTGGAGGGGACATGTTCGGTTCACTTAGTTTTAACTCGTGGGAACGTGATAAAATGTCATGGCCTCGATCGAGGGAACAATGTCCATTTCTCGTGGCCACGAGTTTAATGCGTAAACAAACCTGAGTGACAACCTGTGATTATCAGAGATAGATAAAACTTTTTTATCCATCCCGCAGTCTTGTAAATTCGTTAACTGATCGTGTTTTATTTCATATTTGTATATTATTATTATTATTTATTATTGTTGTTGTTGTTATTAAACTGTACCTAATTTAATAATATTATTAGGCTATACATTAACTGGTTAGGGCTATTTATACATTTATTGTTGCATTTCCCCTTTCAATTCGTGTATCGCTTTACCTAATTAACGTTCTGTATAATTATTATTAATAGCCTATGCTACCATATGTTTTGCAAATAGCCTACTGTAAATGCCTGACATTTATGCCTAAAAAGTTTTGACTTTATGTTTGTATTTACGCCCGTGTGTGGCGATAAATGAGCGCGTTGTGTTTTCGTTTACAAATGTATAATTATAGTCTATTAATTAGCCGAAATAAAATGAAATATATGTTAAATTCAACCTTTAAACTGCACTTCTAGTAAAAATTCCAGTCATACAGCATAATCAAAACTTTATTGACATGTCAAGCATTTACAGTAGGGTATTATTTACAAAACTATTAAGAACGTTAGGAGATCAAAATGAAGGGTGTAGCGTCTGGACCACCCAAACACACAATATATATTTTGTTAGCTAGATTTAACAAATACTCTGTAACACACCAGGAAGCCGAACAGGCACCTGGTTCCATGGCAGCCCTGACACCCGATACATTTACGACCTTGTGGAATGTGATCAGAGACTCTCAGCTGCATTTCCAGAAAGCAGAGGCACCAAGGGCAGAGTAGAAATGGACTGTGTTATAGTTAATTCATAGGAAAACCGTTATTTGAATGCACACACATATTCTTCAGGCCATTGTGCATATTATTGCTGTTTTGTATTAATCTGTTGTATTATAGAATATTTGATTCATGCTTACGATAAACCACTCATGCATATAACCCTACCATGTTTTGTATCTATGAATTTGCCTTCTGATGATCTAAACAAGAGTGTATATTATATGTTGGTACATAGGTAATATATTAGTGCCCTGAGAACCTTTAGTATTTTCTATCAAAGTTCCAGATACTAAAGTACCTTGTTTCCACACAAAGAGCCATAAACTCAACAGGATCTCAAAACGCCCACTTGGGTTTCCGGCTTTTCTCATTGGATAAGCCATCTTGAGAGGCGGGGATCTTCTCGGACCTTAAAGCTGACACACCATGTGACCCCCCCCAGTTGGTGGTTCGGTCAGATGCTAAGATGAAGATGTGAGAAAACGCTTCAGGATACCAAAGCATTGTGGCAGGCCTTTCTTCGGCCTTGTCCTTTCCATTTCATCAAGATCCTCTGACTCAAAACTCGTTCTTTTCATCGACCCAAATTCAGCAAAAATCAACTGGAAACCTTAAGATTGCATAAGGAATCTCTTTCAGACCGCCGAGACTCGCAAGTATTCAAACTTAGTCTTATTAATTGATACATTTTAGGTATCATTTGCACCTTTTTACATAGGTGTGTTTGAACTCAGAATCTGACTTATCCCTCAGGTTTAGATCTGCTGAATATGCAAAGTGTTCAATAAAATTCAATCTTTATGCCTCTTTCTGTACTGAGTTAAACTTTAACCCTTTCCTATACCAACTGTATTTGTGTGTGTGTGTGTGTATTATGTATGTTTGTTAGACCAGTTTCGTGTGTATGTTGATTTAGACCATTTTATGTGTTTATGTATGTTAGACTAGTTTTAAGTGTTTATGTAGTTAATAAAACCTTACCTGTATCACACTTGACGTGTTCATTGTTTGCTCATAACCGGAGTCACTAATCATGCAGGTTTACGCTACAAGCTTTGTAGAATTGTGCAGTAAGAAAGTTATTTCCTTTAACCATGAAATTAACGTTCTTAGAATTGACAATACGGTTGACCCTGAGTGGTCAGCTAATTATCTACAGTGGATCTAAAATATGAATGGTTAATTATAACTAGTTATTGTTAATTATTCATATTTCCTGTCATGATCTGATTCGTTACAATGGGAAATAAAATAACATAAGCCTATAACCTCGAGATAAAAATATAACCATTAATCATAGTAATATAAATATATAAAATATCCGTTATGGACTTACAAAACGGGGGATGGATACATTTTTTTTTTTTTGGTAGGCCTATTTTTATTTTTTTTATGTAGGCCTACTTTATGTAATGCTAGTGGAACCCCTAAAGGAACATTTTTTGGTGGGAAAAAACGGAGTGACGAAATGCAGTTTCACATCTTTTGTGTTCTCTCGCAAAACCTGTTGAGTTCGGACAAACACTTCCTGTTTATTTTACAGCTTGTAGTGATTCATACAGCTCCGTGCGTTCATAATGTAGTAATTTATAGAGTTTTATTTTGAACTTGGACTCAAGTAAAGAAATACAGAAGTTCAGGCACGGTTTTGAGACATTCTGAAACGCTTAATGTGGCTTAATGTACTAAAACAGTGACATTGGAGGACCAAATACTATTTAACTAATAAACACTATTTAATTATTTTTTAAGTAACCATATTAATAATTTTACTATTAATAATAAAAGATTATTTACAAACAAATCAGAAATAGCCAGAATATGAATGCAACGCGCTAATGCACATTAAGCTTTTTCTCCCCCATACCGTTATGGACAAATGGAGAAAACACTAAAAAGGCTAATGCACGAAGACGGTAATATAAAAAGACCAAAATGTGGTATACAGTTTATTAATAAAATAGCTTATATTACGCACAGGAAAGCAGAGGACCCAGAATGAACGGAACGCGCAAAGTTTCATGTGTTTTCTTCCCCATAGGAAAAAAAACATTATAAAGAAAACTCTTAAAGGCACAATATGTAAGATTTTTTTTATTAAAATATCCAAAAAACACTAGAACAGTGTTATATATTTTGCTGCCACATTCCACACTCAGTCACTGCGTTATCAAACTACGCCTTTGTCTCTTTGTTTATTTTGAATACGTGTCCTCTAGTGGCGAAAATTACATATTGTGCCTTTAACGTGGCTTAATGGATTAGCGCGTTGCTTGCCTGTAGCAGGCACATGCACACATAGACAAAGGGGACTTGAGCACCTGCCCTTTTTCTTCCTCCAGAGAAAGTGCCCTTTTTTCTGGGGAGTTTATTTTTTTAAAGGGGTCATATGATGCTTTTTTAAAGATCATTATTTTGTGTATTTGGTGTAACAGAATATGTTTGACATGCTTTAATGTCAAAAAACACATTAGTTTTCAAATACTGTACATTATTGTAGGTCCTCTATGCCCCCCGCCTCTCTCAAACTCTTCGTTTTCTACAAAGTCCCTCCTTTCCGACAAGCCCAGTCTGCTCTGATTGGCCAGCTGACAAAGTGCATTGTGATTGGCCAAACACCGCAAGCACACGTCGGAAATTTAACACCCCTTACCATAATCGCGAGCTTCATCTTTTTCAAAATAAATGTAAAGACAGCCCGAAAGGTAAAAATTTGCGTGACAGCCAAAGTGATGACTTGTATGTGTGCAGTACCACAACCACGTTAAGACAGCTGACTCCACTTTCTCTCTCGTCTCTCTCTCTCTCTCACACACACACACGACACGGCGCACACACACACAACCCACACACACACACCCACACACAATGCGCAAAACTCGCATTTTGAAAACAGTCAATAGCAAATACTTAACCTAATAACAAAACAGTAGCTGATTCAGAAGTGCCAGATTGTCATAGCAAAGTCAGAATTACCTCCTCTCCTAGGTTCACGAAACGGTCGTCCATAAAATGCTTTGCTGTTCTGTTGTAAGTAATCTTAGATTCCTAAATGCATCTACTTTCGGTAGGTCAAATAAAGTGCTTTTGCTTTTGCCTGAAACACACAGCGTCTCCCTGACATGCTGCTTCAACACTAAACTGCGGTTACTGACACCACGCTTCTTTCTTTGCGTGCACATTTGGGCGGCAATATGCAAATATTCCCACATAGTGAGGAAGATATGTGGGGGCATGTTAGAACGAACCATTTTAGGGGTCTGTGGCAGAGTCTACCTTGATAAGAATATGCTTTGGTATTTGAGACTTTAGTCTTTGCAACTTCTGGAATCTTATCTATGCACAATCAGCTTGTAACACTCCAAGAGAAAGAAAAACTTGAAATCGCATCATATGACCCCTTTAATAAATGAATATATGTATTATGTGTGCGTCAGTGCGTGTGTGTTTCTGTTTGCGCACAGCTTTCCCAAACAAATAAAAATATAAATAAAAATATCAGGTCGGGACGGAAAATGTTGAGACTCTGTCGAGTTCTGATGCCTTTCTCCCCTCCGCGTCTATGCGCGCGCAGCAAAGCAGTGTAGCGCACATTGATCGGCACATGCGCATCACAGACAGGCAGAGAGCCACAGAAGTGAAGCCCTCCCTCCCTTTCCAGTTGTGTTTGTCTTGGTGTGGAGGAGAGTGGTGTTGAACAAAAGACTAAGCTACCTGTGCTTCGAATTTACAGCTAATTATCCAAAATACAAAAGGCAAATATAGTTCATTTGTCTTGCTAACATCCATGAATCATGAGCTACTACGTAATGAAGTTTTTAGAATACATATTAGCTTGTTTTCAATCTACCAGTTAAAATTTACAACAAAAATTTGATCCGATTTTCGCATTGGTCTGAACAAAAAAAGGCAGACAGGCTGAATGAAAATATAACTCCACTGTCTGACAGCAGGTGGCGTGTATGGATGTATGGATCTGACACACGCATCCGATTTTCTCAGTTTACTTTCATTTAAAACTTTTTATTTTAACTTAGACTGTGTTTATACAAGGACATTCACCAAAACGGGCATTTTGACTACTTTAATTGTATTGGCCTTTCAAGCTCCGTAAGATGAAAAGTGTTCTCATTCTGTAATGGTGCGCTGTCTGAGAAGCGGCTGTGTGTGCGCTTTGGGTGCGTGCGCCTACAGAAAACAGTGCTCGAGTACCAAATTAGTTCGGTGCAATGGAACATGCAATTTAGCGCATTATGTTCATATTCTGGCTCATATTCTGATTGTCTGTTAATAGTATGCTTTATTAATACTGAATTTGGTCCTCCACTATGGAGTTTCTTTTGTCGTTTTTATTCAAACATACTGTGTTTTTGAGAGTAAAACTAATTATTTTGTAATTTAAAAAATAAAAGATTGAAAAAAAATTTGCTTGCGACCACGCCCACTACACTTTCCCGCCACTGCCGCTGCCACAGCCAGTCTGACAGAGCGACCGAGGTCAGTAAGGGACAGGGATGTGCAGTAGGCCTATTTCAGATACATTTAAAATACGTATTTGAAATACAAAATACTATTTTGTATTTTAAAGCCTTTGGCAAAAATGAAATGTAATTTGTATTTAAATACATTTAAGATTAGTATTTTTGTATTTTCAAAATACATAAAATACTTTGTGCCACTCAACCTCTTTATCAGTGTGCTGATTTAGTTCAGACACCCCCTCCCCACAATCCCAACATTTATCATGTGAGCTGCAGCTGTACAACTCCATTCAGCACTGGGTGAGTGACTTTTCTGGAATAAGATAAGGTGAGGATGTCATGGTCAATTACACATGTTGATTAAAGTTAAAATAGTGCATCATTCAGATTTGCCTTCAATTAACATGAAAGATTAAAAGAGCACCAACAAGGGAAAGAAATTCAGTTTTGATAGTTAATCTGTTGTTGTTTTTTTATCAACTAGCTTGTCCAATGTGTTTAAACATTACTGCATGTTAGGGCTGGGTGATATGGCAATACATATCATGGCGATGATATAATGTGTGTATCGACTGAACTTTTTCTAAATGGTTTACATAGATAGGCCTGTTGGGATAAGCAAATATATCCGTGCAGCTTTTAGTGAGCAGGAACATTCATTTAATTATTGGAATGTTGGAGTGGAAAAGGAAGCATGGATGAATGAATAATAGAATGTGATGCTTGGTGGGTCATCTCAATTGGGTGGCAAATGTAGGCAACAATTGTAAAAATGCTTGTTTGTTTTTTTTCTAATAAAATTGTATTGTTGTGCGGTTAATTAGTTTAATATGCTATATCAATTAAAATAGAAGCATAAGAATATTTTGATTTTTAAATATTTAAATCAAACACTGGTGACACAGTCACTTATATCTATGGTGTTACCAATATTTGAAGTAAAATTTTGGTTTGTTCTAAAATGAGCAAGGATATGCAACTTTAGGTAATAATTAATAAATAAATAAATTACTTTAAGGATTCAGTTTCATTGATCATTTAAATTTCAGTTTTTAAAATAAATGTTTAATTGTTCATTTTGGCCCCTATTTCTGCCAAAGAAGAATAGTTATTTTTTTTAATTTGGATATACATAAAAAAAGACAGGAAAAATGGCCAGTGGTACATTTATAGTCTTTATTCTAAAAGATTAAAACACTTTATAGTCTAAAAACATTCAATTATAAGATATTTCAGATACATTTTGAAGTATTGTAACACCACAGACATAATATAACACCACAGATTCATAGTTAGTGGTGTTACCAGGAAAGACAGTAACACCATAGACAGTAACACACCACAGACAAATCAGCCTAAATCCAGACTTTTCTAAAATGGAGGCTGTCATCATGATGATTTTCAAGTTCAGGGGACATTTTGGAAATATTAATAAGTATGTATTTATCAAAATTTTGATTAAAATATGTCAGATCTGCAAGTTATCAACATAACACCACAGACACAAAATAAAGTGCGACACATGAAATTGTCAGAAATTTAGCTAACTTTAAGAAATTTAAAAAGAAAGAATGTACTCCCCATGCACCCCTCAGATCAACCAGCACCTGCAATGACCTTTACACACAGGAAGTAGTCCAAATAGAATTCCCCCTTTTCTTTCCATTGTTGTAACACCACAGACATGAATTTGGGGGGCACAACGTTTTTCTTAAATATAACAAAATATGTATTTTTTAAAACAATTTAATAAAATTGTACATGTTAATTAAAATCTATATTCACAATATAGCCACTTTATTTGTGTTAAAAATTTTATATTGTTGCAATTACATTCCATGATACCTCTCTAAAAGGTATGGCGGGGACATGCATATTTTGTTACAAATGCAATCTCTAAAACTCAATTAAATATGTATTTTAAATCAAAAATGTAACTATTAACAGTGCACAAATTGTGTTTACCCTACAGAATACAATTATGCAAACATTTTATGGTTTATTGGTATTTAAAGTTTATTTCAACTGTTGTAAAGTAGAGGGACACCACTTGCCACCACAAATGGAGAATGACCCGGTGCTATTGCACTTATTATAAGTATATGTGCAAGTGTCCTCTCTACTTCTATGCCTCTCAATAGATTCAGTGGTTGGAGTTGGGTTAATACTCCTTGACAAGTTCTGTTGCTACTTTCTGATTAAGTTTCTGGCTACATTTAAAATCAAAACATATTGATCATTTAACAGTTGTTGTAATGCTAAAATGTTTGTTTTCAACTTCCAAATAGGTGTCTGATGATTGATAAATAAATATTTGATTGCTGAATATTGTACCCTAATTGAAGTAGCTGTTTAGTAGGATCATGATTTTGCATACCATTGCATGAATGACTGCCTGACATATACTATATTATTATATTTATGATTAACAATCAAATGATTAATTAGTTAGAAACTAGTTGCTATGAATACAGGTGTCATCAGTTGTCTTCTTATGAATGACTTGTTTGTCATTGAGTCAGTGTTGCTGATGCAAAGTAGCCATACACCAAGTAACTAAATTAGGATACAATTATATTTAATTTGCAAACTGTTAAATATTAAACTGTTGGTTACTTTAAAACTAACCTTCATCTGGGAGATCACAGGGATATGTGAACATTGATCTGTTAACTGGTTGTATGTGTCAGATTTATTGCATGACTCGGGCAGAGAAAAGCTGTTGTTATCAAACATTGTTTACAGTAGTTCTGTGGATACTTGGTGTGGCTGCTGTATTTTGTAGTTTATTTTGATACACTTTAAATTAAAGGTGCAATAGGTAATTGTCTTCAGAAACATTTTTTGTTATGTCGGTTGAAAGTCTCTTCACATCCTGATAGCAATCATTAAGTTAAGTGGTCTAAATGTATTTATCTGTATTTATATATTCTGTGGAAGGCGTAGGACCAAGAAATGTTCATCCAATCAAAACGCTCGGTCCGAGCGTTTTAATTGGCTTCCCTACCTGCCTGTCAAGTATGTATTAGCATACCTCTGCGCACCAGGTTCGTGCAGACAGGATACGTCATCAGCGCGTTCACGCATGCTGTGCAGACAGAGCGAGAATGGCAGACAAACATCAACCCGATCTTCCTTCCTTTTATTGTAGTACTTTTAAAGTTTTCTCACAGGTGAATGACACATGATGTAGCCCAGCGGTTCCCAATTCCAGTCCTCGCTCTGCATATTTTGCATGTCTCACTTAGTTAACACACCCGATTCAGATAACCAGCTCGTTAACAGTGAGCTACGTGCATGAACGGTTCCGATCGATAAGATCCCTACACAGTGTTCATTGCTCCCTTCTCCTTGAGCAGGGGAAATCCTTTTAAAGGGGTCATATGATGCGATTTCAAGTTTTCCTTTCTCTTTGGAGTGTTACAAGCTCTTGGTGCAAAAGAAGATCTGTAAAGTTGCAAAGACAAAGTCTCAAATCCAAGAGAGATATTCTTTATAAAAGTTAAGAATCGCCCACGCCTACCTAAAACGGCTCGTTCAAACAAGCCCCCACATATCTACATCACAATGTCGGAAGATTTGCATAACGCCGCCCAAATGTGCACGCAAAGAAAGGCGTGGTTTCATGAACTGCAGTAGTGTTGATGCAGCCATGTCAGGGATACGCTGTGTGTTTCTAGGCAAAAGCATTTTATTTGGCCTTCCGGAAGTAGATGCAATTAGGAATCATTGGTTAAGATTTATTTACAACAGAACAGCACAACCCAGATGTTCGAATTTTTGCAACGCATTTTATGGACGACAGTTTTTTGAACCTAGAAGAGTACAAGGCTGGCTGTGCACAAAAAGGCTATTTCAAAAAAAAAAAAAAAAAAGGGTAAATTTCGACTTTGCTAGGACAATCTGGCGCGTCTGAATCAGCGACTGTAAGTATGTTTTGTGATTAGTTTAAGTATTTGCATTTGACTGTTCAAATGCGGAGTTTTTGTGCACAGCGCAGAGTATGCGTCGGGTTGTTTGTGTGTGGGGAACAGGGTCAAATCACAGGAGAGTGAACTGCCTGTCAGAAATCTAAGCACGCCAGCTGTCATCATCACTGTGTCTGTCACGCGACTCTGTTGCCCTTTCGAGCTTGAATTGATGGTAAAAATAATGACATTATTAACTGTCTTGATATTTATTTTGAAAGCTTGAAGCTCGCGATTATGGTAAGGGGCATTACATTTCCGACACATGCTTGATATGTTCGACCAATCACAATGCACTGGGTCAAATGGCCAATCAGAGCAGACTGCGCTTGTCTAAGGAGGGGGCTTTGTTGAAAACGACAAGTTTGAGAGAGGCGGGGCATAGAGGACATACTATAATGTACAGTATTTGAAAAATGTGTTTTTTGAACATTAAAGCCTGTCAACATATTCTGTTACACCAAATACACAAAATAATTATCTTTAAAATAGCATCATATTACGCCTTTAAGTTTACTTCACTTCCAAGTACAACTGGAATTGGGAACGGCTCGATTGGGGGGTAGTGGGGAGGGCCTATTTTAATGTTGTCTCTGGTGTTCTGGTCTGTGAGCGTATGCGTTCAGGGGGCGTGGCTTTGGACGGCGATTGCAGGGAGGGTGGGACGTTCGCTTTCAGTGCTATCAGGCTAAAGTTAGCATTTTCCAAGATCTCCTACTGCACCTTTAAGCTATTTGGTATTTTATTTTAAAATACATTTTGATGTATCGTTGCCCAACCCTGGTAAGGGAGATATTGGAAGTAATGTCTAAGGCGAGATGTTGGCAAAATACATTCAGTCAGTTTGCCCACTAAGCATTTACTATAGCTCTGTAAACATTCATTTGAATTAATTATGGGACTTCTTTTTGTACTGTAGGGTAAATTTGCAGATGGTCCCTAAAGCAGCCTAGGCGAAAATGCAGCGCATATCAAACCTAACTTTACCACGCTATCAGAGCTTTATTAACAAAATTTATGATAAATGCTTACAAATTACAGTTCTGTGCAGTGATATATATAATGTTATTTTGTTAAAATGTAGTTTTTAAAACAAAAAGTAATACATCAAATTATGCTGCGGCAGTCCCTGGCTGCTAGAAATGCCGGAGACAGACCCTGGCTGCTGGAGATCAGTGTTGCTGGAGATGCCGCCGGAAGTGCCCCTGCGAGATGCCGATATTACCAACTACAGATGGGCTTCACTAACATTAGCCTATGTATTTAGATGGGAGATAATAAGAACAGAGAATAATTAAGTTAACTTGTCCATGAGTTTAAGATGTTAAATTAATTATCTTAGCCAGTAAACTACCTGTTGCTAGCCATTGCTACAACCTCGCTCGCTCTTCTGTCAGAGTGGCGGCGTCAGTGACGGGAAAGCGTAAAGTGGGCGTGGTCAACCTGTCACTTCAATCGAGAGTGACCAATAGAAAAAGGCCTTTCATCCCTCACAAGCAATCCCCTTGGTTTTTTGTTTTGTGCAGGTCTGGTGCGCATCGCTGAGAGTCGATGTGGATTTGACCCACAAAAGACAGCAGAAAAGAGAGCAACACGCACAGCAAAGAATTTTTGGTGAGCAATGTATGGGGGGGTAGTGTCGAGGCCGTCGGCGGGGTGTCTGAGACGTTTTTGCAATATTGTAGTGTGGTTGAATACAAATAATTAGGTTGGCCGCCGCAACACAGGAGGTGGAGAGAAAAAAAAGACACAAAAGAAACTCCATACTCCACTCTCACTGGGGTAAGACGTAAGACACAGGTGGCAGGTCAGAAATGGCCCAGTGTTGTGTGGTGTCTGGGTGTTCGGCCGTGAACGACGGACTGGTAGGGGTCTTGACGTAGGTCCATTGTCAAATAAACTCGATGAACAGGAAGTGTTTGTCCGAACTCAACTGGTTTTGCAAGAGAACACAAATATCTTTGCGAGAGAACGCAAAAGATTTGAAAAATATTTTTTCCTCCCACATCGTATTTTTCCCACCAACATGTTCCTTTAGGGGTTCCGTAGGATAGGCTACATACAGTTAGGGTGATATTAAATGACTTAACCCGTGATAAAAGATTTTGGCCATATTGCCCATAGTCAACAGGCATGTTATGTAGGCTACTTTTCTTGTATTTCGTTTGGGCACCACAAGGTGTCACTGTGGCCTCAAAGCTTGGAAAAAAAATATATACATAAATAAGGAAATAAAAGCATAAATAATTATTTATTTTAGTTTTTTTTAACTTTTCTTTGTATATTTATTTACTTATTTTTGCTTTTTTACATTTCTTTGTACATTTATTTATATATTTATTTATTTCTAATTTTGTCAGGTCGTTACCTCGACAAAATGATCTCGTGGCCACGAGATTTTATCATGTTCCCACGAGTTATTATGATGTTCCCACAAATGAATAGCTCGTGGCCACGACAAAACTAAGTGAATCAAACATCTCCGGTTACTGTCGTAACCTCGGTTCCCTGAAAGCAGGAACGAGACTCCTTCTACATTTCCTGAAGTCCTATTGGCTCACGCCAGTCCAATTGACTGGCCAGTTGTTACAAAGTATGCAAATAGCATGCAAATACTAACTAGCTCGAGTAGCAGTATAAAATTCGGTGCAATTACAATTACGTCAGAATCTGATCCTGAACACTGCCCTGCTGATCGAGCAGCGATCACGGCGATCTCCGCAATGTCTCATTCCCGCTCTCAGGGAACCAAGGTTACGACAGTAACTGGAGATGTTCCCTTTCGAGCTTTCTCTCGACATTGCGGAGCATCTGCTTTGGGAACAGTATTCAATTCCGCCATGAGAGTGGCTATGATCAGCCCGCACAAGGCTATACACCAAGCAGGGATAGAACACACCCACAATTCTCAACCAATAATGGTGTTTGCCATGCGAACCCTCAGCTGATAGGCGGAGATAAGCCAATGAATGTCTAAAATCCAGGTATACAAAATTTGCATATCTGGCATGAAATAATAAGATCCCGCACTGAATACGGGGCAGATACAGCAACAACAATAGCATTGGGGGGCTGCACAGAGTATAATAGTGTTAAGCAGCCTATTCACTAGCATAAGGGATAGCATAAAGTGAACCAGTCTCTCACCGATAGCATTCGGGATGCAAAGGATGGAACGTCCAGCTTGTAAAAACTAGTGAAACTGGTGTTCTGAGAAGACCAGCCGGCTGCAAAGGCATATATCCTGACTAGACATACCTCTCGACCACACCCAGGACAAGGTGATAGCCCATGTTGAGTGGACCCTAATGAGCACGCTGGCTGAACGATCAATGTAAATCATCAAAGCCCTGACGGGGCACACCGAAATCTGAGCGTCAGCATCACGCGAGGTCGATGACTCAGAAGACAGGGCAGACAGTGAAACAGTCTGCGCTCTGAAGGGAGTAGATAGCGATTTAGGCACGTAGCCCCGTCTCGGCCGGAGAGTGATGCTGCAGTCACTGGGTCCAATGAGATTACAATCGCTGTTCACAGAAAATGCGTGTAAATCCCCAACGCGCTTAGCCGAAGCGAGGGCGAGAAGAAGTGCAGTTTTGAAAGATAGTTCCTTCATAGCAATTGATGTTGAAGGCTTTTAAACGTTCTTCCTGGGTACCAGCCACACTTTCCCCTAACATCCGGCTCCTGCCGAGGGTCTGCTGTGGCTAGCCTTTCCTCCCTCCTCTGAGCTGGGCAGTACGCCGAAGACGACCTAGATCTGGAAGGCGGCTGGAATGAGCGCCGAGGCATGACCTGACTCATAGCTTTTCTGCTTTTGAACCTTCGCGAATCTCTCAACGATGGACTCCACAGCATTACCAAAGAGGCCGGAGGGAGTGATAGGTGCATTAAGGAGCACCTTACAGTCTGCATCCTAGAGGTCAGCTAGGTTCAACCATAGGTGTCCCTGAAGAACTACCATGAAACCCAAGGTTCGGCCGATCGCCTATGCAGCATGCATCGTTGCCATCAACGCGAAGTCTGTCGCCACATGCAGATCGTTGATAGTGTCTGAAGTGATGGCCCCGCCCTCCAGGGACTGCAGGAGTTTGGCCTGGAAAACCTGTAGCACCGCCATGGCGTGCAGGGTGGACGCTCCTTCCCCAGCCGAGGACTAGGATTTGCGCGGACCTGCGGGCGCGTCATCCTGTACGACTTGGAGGGCAGGCTGATATCCGCACCAAGGGTCTTGGCTGAAGCAGGACACAGGTGTGTGGTGACAGTCTCCTCGACAGGGGGCATACACACATACCTGTGGGCTTCCGCCCCGTCCACATGGGAGAAGATGGCCTGCGTGGCTGAGTGGATGCGCGCCGATTGGGGCGCAGACCACACCTTAACCAGCTTGTCGTGAACGTCCGGAAAGAAAGGGACCGACGTCCTCGAATCTGCTTGATGGCAGCTGGATATAAAATCCCAGGAGTCAAGTTTGCTCTTTGTGGGCTCTTCTGGAGGATTCCAAGAGAGCTCAAGCTCCTGGACAGCCTTAGTCATGATACTGACAAGCTCCCCTTGGAGGTCCCTCACTGTTAGGACGATCCCGCTCCGACTCCGCCCAGTCCTCCTTCTCCGATGCCGAGATGGACATTGAGTCCTAATCACCTTTCTAGCCGAAGGCAACGAAGTCCACGACGGATGGAGGGGGGCGGAAACAGTCATCTGAAAAGGTGACTGGGGATCGATGTTATTGCGGAGGGCAGTGCCTTCGTGCCGAGTCGTCACTCTCACCTCTGGGTGGGGGAAGGGGGCCCATCAGTGGCTCGCTGGCGGCAGTGAGCCTCACCCCGAAAAGGCCACGAGCCATATTTCGGTGAGTTCTCAGCAGACGCGCTCGCAGGTCCGCGCAATGTGCGCAGTTGGACAGGCAGGCAATGCAGTGATCCTGTTTGTCTGGCGGGTCAATAGGTCCTGCACAGATACTGCAGTAGGATGTCATCTTCATTCTCGATGCATAAGCCAACGTGAAGGAGAAGATTCTGATGTAATTGTCGCATGCACTGCATTTTATACTGCCTCTCGAGCTCGTCAGTATTTGCATGCGATTTGCATACTTCACGACAATTGGCCAGTCAATTGGACTGGCGTGAGCCAATAGGACTTCAGGAAATGTGAAAGGAGAGAAGTTCCCAAAGCGGATGCTCTGCAATGTCAAGAGAAAGCTTGAAAGGGAACATGTCCCCTCCCGGTCACTGTAGGTTTACACATTTCTGACATTCATCTTTATTTTACTTTACAGGCACTAAAGGGCAGATGGATAAACTCACATTTAAAATGTTTGCTCTAGCATGCTTCTCTATTATTTCAACACTGATTTTGGCATACAAGAGTGGTTATCCTCTTTACCAATATATGACTGCTTCCTATAATACACAAAAAATCCCAGACGCTTTAAATTCAACATTGTCCATCAAAGACTCAGAGCATGCTTTCTATAATACATGCAGAATCACAGAGGCTTTAAATTCAATAACGCCCATCAAAGACTCAGAGCATTTCATGGTGTCTGCGTTCATCGACCACAGACTGGATGGGGTCATTCGAGTCATCAGTATAATCAGCAGAAACCATCTTCAGCCACTTTACTGTGTTTACTGCAGCACTGAACAAGTCTGCAAAACTGTTCACACAGACGTCCAGATACACCGCGACCATTTTGGCTTCCCGTTTCACGTCTCAGATGTGATTTGTGAAGGCAGGCACATGGAAAATGCAACACATGTCCTTATATCAACTAAAGATTCAGACAACAATGTTACGGAGTATCTGCCAATTAAAAATCGTGTTGGAATGAATACTTTTAAGTATAACTTCACAGTTTGCATTTCCACCCTTTTTGGCAACTACAACAATGTACTGCAGTTTGCTCAATCAATGGAGATGTACAAGCTTCTGGGTGTACAGCATGTGGTCATCTATAAAACTAGTTGTGGACCAGACTTGGAAAAACTCTTAAAACATTATGAAACCGAGGGGATGCTGGAGATCGTTCCATGGCCTATCGACCAGTTTCTGAACCCGTCATCAGGCTGGAAATTCAAAAAACACAAGGGTGACATCCATTATTATGGTCAGCTGGCAACACTCAACGAGTGCATTTACAGGCACATGTACCAATCCAAATATGTTCTCCTGAATGACATTGATGAAATCATCATGCCTTACAAACACGCCAATTTACCATCTCTTATGAAGTACCTTCAGTCTGCTCATCCCAGAGTAAGTGTATTCCTTTTTGAGAGCCACATATTCCCCACAACACAGTTTGAGGAGAGTGGGAAGTTCAAACGAGAAGAATGGAATAATATTCCTGGTGTTAATATCATGGAGCACATTTACAGAGAACCTGATCGAAAGAACATTGATAATCCCAAAAAGATGATTGTCAACCCAAGGAAGGTGCAGAAAACTTCAGTACTTTCCTCATTGCAAAAATATGGATATATTCATCATGTAGCATTTCATGTGTCTAGGATGGTACATGTGAGAAATCCAATGCAGGTGAATCTTACTAAAGAGCAACTGTTTGTGGACAAAAGAATGTGGGACTTTAAGCAAAAACTGATTCCGAATGTTGACCGGACTTTGAAGCTTTCAGGTTTGTTAAGGCCTCACTGATGATATGATTTTATTATAATTATGCAGATCTGATCAATTTGACATCTGAATTTTTGCTTCCAAAAAAAAAAAGAATGCCTTTTGAGAAATATAATCTCTGCCAAAATTATTGCAAAACTGATTTAGACCAAAGTAAAGTTAAAAAGGTCCAGCATTTTGCACAAAAAATACTGATGTCTTGCATATATGTATGTTTCTGATCCGATTTCATTCGTACTCAGCAAATTAACTTACGGTTTTAACTCAGCCTTTCCTTTTGGAGTTGTTTCCAATCAGGAAAGTTACATTTACAATGAATTATTTTGAATTATTTTTAGTGCTGTCAAAATTAGAACGTTAACGTAGGTGATCATCTTTCAGTTTACACAATTCAAATATTGTACGGCAATTAACGCAGGGGTGGGGCTAGTTTTGGCCACCCCACTCACAACTGCTGCGTCTGTCTCTTTTTTTCTTGACAAGAATTGCATTTATTTAGACGCAGAATGTGTTACGCAGCCAAAATAACCTATAACCCAGCTGCTGTGAGTTCTGTGGGGGGGGCCAAAGAACAAAAGAAAAAAGAGAAATCAATACTCTTTAGTACTTTAAGTATTCATCTATATTTTAATTTAAATTTAGTGTTTGATAACTAGTCATTTCTGCTTATTTCCTACTTGCTGACGGGCACAGGTATGCTAAATGACATTATTATAGCCTAAGGGTTTATGTGAAGATTATTAAGTTCCTTAATTAGAATCTGGTATTTTTTTGCTCTCATTATATACTTGAATGGCTATAGTCATTGGTTAAATATTAGGGGGGAAAACTATTTCATAGAGACATCAGTAGTATTGGTATCAGTGATACTGGCCTTTCGTCATAAAAAAAGAAGCCATTAAACAAATATAAAAAATATGCTGTCTTTATAGACCAATTTGGAGTAGACGTCACAGTTACGTCACTTGCAGCTGCGCGCGCACAGTGTTTGCAGAAAAACACTGGGAACAAGTGGGGGTAAATGGGTAAAATCCATGGAATAAAAAATATATATATTTTTGTGCCTTTTGATGTCAGAATCGGAATGCAAATAATTTTATATAATACTGTCATCAAAGACGCCATTTGAAGCTAAACGCAGACGTTTAAATGGACAGACTATGGATGAAACCTGCTATGATTACCCTACTTTTAAAGCATAAATTTGATTTAAACAATAGGTCATTATAATATTCATATAGGGGGCATATTGTATTAGCCCTATAGTTGAAATATATGCATGAAATACTATTTAAACCTATAACAATTTTTACAATTACAATTAAATTTTCCCTATTTTAAATCTCACAATTCTGACTTTTTTTTTTTCTTGCAAATGCAAGTTTATATATCTCCTAGTTCGGACTTTATAACTCGATTTAACTCAACAATTGCTAGTTTGTCAATTCTGAGGGAAAAAAGCCAGAAGTGTGGGATTATAAACTAAAAAGAAAGAATGACGAGTTGATTTTTCTTACCAGAATTGTGAGATATAATCTCGGAATTGCAAGAAAAAAGTCAGAATTTTGAAATATAAACTCAAAATTTTATTTTTATTATTATATTCTATGTCTTGAATAGACTGCTACGTTAAAGGGGTCATATAACGTTGCTAAAAAGAACATTATTTTGTAATGAAATGTGTTTATGCGGTTTTAAGGTTCAAAAAACACCTTATTTTCCACATATGTACATTATTGGTTCTCCTCTATGCCCCGCCTTTCTGACACACATCGATTTTTACAAAGCTCATCATTCTGAAAAGCGAGGTGTGCTGTGATTGGCCAGCTAGCGTGTGACGGAAATGTTACGCCCCGTTTCTAGCCAATTTGACGCCCTAGGTGAAATCCCTACATATATATATAATTATTTTCAGACCCCAGTTGCTTGTCACATTCAAATTGGTTGTCATAGTAACAACACTAATTTGTGGATATTCAGTGCATTGAATTACACAAATCTGAATGCATTATTTGTAAATGGACTGTTAAGATAAACATTTTGCACAATTTAGTATCTGTAATATCATTGTGTTGCCACTAGATGCCTGTATAGCCCTATGTAACAATCCCTAGTGGCTAAGACATTGCACATAATTTACACATAAATCACACATTAATTAATTTTATTACTTTTTTGATTTGGATACTATATACTATACTATTACATATTGTTTAGATATTATCAATGGCTACTTTTTTGTCTTTATCTGTTTTTTTTGTTAAATTTTTTTGTTGTTGTTTCTTGAAACATTGATTTAAAGTGTCAGTTATTGCATTATTATTTCAGTCAAACCTATAAAACCCCTTTGTTACCCCAAACTACATATAAAAGTTTTATCAGTGGCATAAAAGTAACCAATGCAGCTACTTAATCATTTGCTACTCGTTAACGCGTTAACGTCCCCTTTAAATAACGTGACGCTCTGCCCTCTGTGTATGACGCTGCTCCCATTAAGCGCTGTTGGAAGTGAATGAATTGATTCAGCATTTCGACACCTCCGTAAGGATGCATTTATCTCGACAAAGCGGTCTAATAAAGGATGTATTGATGTCGTGAATTAGCGAATTTTACTATACAAATATTTTGGATGTTAAAGTTTATATGGGAATATTACATGACACGCTGATCCTTTAACAATGCATTGGCGCAAAAAATGCACACCTTTTGGACAAATCTGCCACAAATATTTGGACAAATGTGCCACAAAAGTGCCACAAATAATGACAAATAAATAACTAAACAAAATACTGATTTTGTGCACTTTATTTACTGTACCAATATTTTAAATTGGCCTTTGAACTTAGCTTTATTGCATGGCAAAAAAAAGTGTTACCTTGCCAAAGCACTGACAGAGCCCACTGATCTAATGGCGTTGTTGAGCTCTCCAAATGCAAACTTTGCATGCAACAATCAGGACGCAATTGACAGCACTCTGATCTAGTGGCGTACAGGCATCGTCAGATTGACAGTACTGAGTACTCTAGCCCAATAATGTTGGGGGATCCAGTGGGGGTGGCAGTCATATTTCAGGGTGACCGTGCCACTCTTTATCACAACCCTGCTAAAAGTGCCAGTACGTGCGCTCATTGGCGCCCCTTCAGCTGGTGGCACCCTAGGCGACCGCCTAGCTCGCCTACACATTCTTAAAAATAAAGGTGCTTCAAAAGTTTCTTCTAGCGATGCCATAGAAAAAACATTTTTTGGTTCCACAAAGAATCATTCAGTCAAAGTTTCTTTAAAGAATCATCTCTTTCTTACCTTTTTGTAATCTGAAGAACCTTCTTTCCCCCCACAGAACCTTGTGTGAAACAGAAAGGTTCTTCAGATGTTCAAGGTTCTTTATGGAACCATTTACGACAAAAAGGTTCATCTATGGCATCGTGAAGCACCTTTAATTTTAAGAGTGTATGCTATAAATGGCCCTGCCCTTAACAGGTACTGTGCATCTCCCGGCACGACTAGACAAAACAAATAAAATAGTGATGGAACAGTGCAGATAATTTTGTACGACTCAGACATTTGACGTCTCGTTCCGCAAATTACGAATCTTTTTTTGAGTCATTTCGTTCATTTTAACGAAAATTAACGTATCGTTCAAGAACGACCCAACACTACAATAAAACCCATTACAAACGAGGCATTTGTTGCATCCAGTGGGGACATAATTACTGATTATAATGACTCATACTGTGTTTTTACGCATTGCATTGCGTATCGCGCCACGTAAACATAAAACCAAGTCTGCATTTGTGATCGGAGAAATGACAAACAACAAGCGCTACTCTACACTGCTTAAAACTCGCATTTGAATCATTAGTGGCAAATTCTTTAAATATAAAAGATGTACTTACAGGCGACATTAGTGTGAGTAATTGATGACAGAATTTTAGTTTTTGGGTGAACAATCCCTTTACGTTGTCTTCAATAGGAAATTAGAAATTAGAGTTAAAACCAATTTTCCAAATTATACTTACGGATTTAAGATGTGACTTTTTTTTTAAAAAGGGGGGGGGGTGACAAGTAGGGGCAAGCCGTGTCATGTCACACTGATTCACTGGGGTATATATCTAGACATCTATATTTTAAACGCAAATATGAGCACATAAGCCTGACACTTTGATAAGTTGAATGAAAGCACACATTTTTAAACATCAGTGGAAGAATTCTGCTACAGCCATAACTAAAGGTCATTTTGGACACAAGACTTCTCTAATGTGGCATCAGTACAACCAGTCAAATAAAATTTGCTTTGATGCATTCTTCAGGTCATTGTTATTTAGCACCATCACAGTGCAGCATTTACCATGATGGAGAGTGTGACCCATGGTAGAAGATGAGTATGACTCTATAGCTGAATTTTTCACTCTTTAATAAAGCAGTCCATTTCTGTTTCAACACTGTAATTTAGACTTGGGTGACATCATCACTGACGTACATGGAAGCAACGGTCCTATTTAATGACAGCAGCAACAGAAAGACATTCTTTATGCAGGATAAACACAGAAAATGTATTACAATATCACATAGGTCTTTGCATATAGCCATGTATTCTGATAATGCACCATTATGCTTGTACTTATCTCGCTACAGAAACTAAATTCATGCTCTGCAAGGATAGAGAAATGAAGGTAAACAGAGAAGGAGAAAGAGAGAGAGAGAAGGAAAAAGAGAGCTACTGCAATCATTTGATTATGCCCTCTCAAGCTTGCAAAGGATATGTCAACTAGCATCTACAGTATGGTCATCATATGAGGAAGTGAGTGCGCAAATGTGCCTTTTGCCTGCAGGGCCACCACTTTTGAACTTCTTTTAAGGATGATGTGTACACTCGTCAGCAGAGGTACACATGAAACCTTTTTATCTGAAAAGTAGGGGGACATATGATAAAACATCAGCCTAGCCCCTGAAATATTAATTATTTACAGATTTTCTCAATTGCTTTGGCTCAATTCTCGAATGAAATTTTTTCCCCCCGAAACAACAAGTTCAGATCTCTGAACAATTAGCTTCTTGTTCACATCAGACTGGAATTTCTTATTGATTTGAGCAAATTGCAAATGCTCTGGCACATGTGTGCAAAGAGTAAGTACACTTGTCTGCCAGGGTTTGCACAACAACTATATTGAAGATGGCTTGTTGATCTAAACTGATGAGTCGATTCTGACCTGAAACTTTGTCAAACTCTTCACCAACTGCGTCTGTTCAATCATTTTTCCATAGAGGGTAAAGAATCAACATTACAAAAACGTCCATTCATTATGGAAAAGAATTGGGAATCGAGACACGCATGTATATCCAAGAAATAGCTGACATTTGTACATATGTTTTGTAAGTCTGCGGAATTGGCAGAATTGACCTCGACTTGCTAATACAATTTTTGAGTTGTTTGTCAAAAACCATTCAAACGATTGAACCACTCATAGGGTTTGTGGACAGCGATTATATGGGGTTAGATTGCCCACAGCACAATCACTAATATTTTTTGAGAATGGAGGACTTCCACAACCCTGAACTGCAGGAACATGCTCGTGGAAGAGCAATTGGAAGACGTGTAAGAATCTGTGGTGGTGGTGTTAGAGGAAGACATAATAGAGGAAGAGGTGGAAATAGAAGAGTCAGAGTCTCTGATTAAATCAGAGCCACACTTGTGGATCATGTCATAAATCATGGTTTTACAACGGAAGAGGCTGGTCGAAGATGTACAGCCTATTGTAAACAAGGTCCACAGTGTTCATAAATTGGCAAACCTTTCGTTAGGGGGAAACAGGTAAAAGTATTGTTGTGTTTTTGTTTCGTTTTTTCCGGAGAGCTAGGTAAAGTATTTTGTTATTAATGCAACAATTATTGAAAGGTACAAGGCAAGCTATTTGTAACATTTCGTATAGAACGCACACACAACCTCGCGTGCTGTGCAGGCTAGGCTTCTGCAGTATTTAAACCATCTAGCTGAAGTTAAGAAAACAAGACAATTGGCAACATGTGTAAGTAGCCAACAATCGTCCATCAGGATAAGAGATGATTCCAATTAAGGCAAATCATAATATGACAATTAATGTCGTCCAAAGTTAGTGTGAAATTTCTGTCAGCATTTCAACCATATGACAGAGTTTTGAAAAGACTAGTATCAATGAGAATGACTAGGAAACAGGTAGTTATGGGGCAGCTTGACAAGGTGCCATTGAGAGGGATATAGTGAAGAGTGAAGGAGCGACTGTGGGTACATATATATCATTGGTGTGTCACTTAGTGAGTTGTACTGTTGTACTTTAAGATGTCTTCGGTTATACTTGAAGATTTTTAGATAAACGCCATAAGAAGAGAAAACATTACTGAACTCTAGAAGATAAAAAAATTGACTTGTGTTTTGTTCTCTGTGTTAGTTCGTAGCTGATATCATGGAGTTAGAAAGACGTGGATAACAACCATTCTTGTTTTTGTGGATTTTGTTTCAGTTGGCCGGGTGTTCAGATTCTGTCTCACAGTGCCGCGTTTAGATGATGTTGCGTCGACAATTGTGCAGTTTTGGGTTACATTTCCTGTAGCGCACAAAAATGATGCTCATCAGGCCTTAAGTGGGGTCCAATAGTACAATGGTGTCGGATAGTGCCTTATTTCTAGAGAATGGGTTATGTGAGGCACAGCATATTCCAGCCCATTGCGGCCTATAATACGAGATGGCTCTGCTACTTCCTAGAGTAAGACACACTTTACAGGGAGACTGATTACCAGAATCAAGATACTGAGGGTTGTATGAGACTGCATCATTGCCTTTAATGATGTGTTTGGTCTCTGGCTGATAATGTCAGCTTCACCGAACCAAAAGGTTGGGATCGTTTTTGTGCACAGTGAAGAGGAGAACAGTGGAGTTACTTACACCAATACTCTTCATTCTTAGGAAGTCCAATACAACACAGTTCGTTTTTACAGCATGGGACTGGGGGGAAAATATATGATCATCGACCAGCAAGGATCAGATGTCGTATGGTTGGATCATGAATAGCATTGCATGTGAGGACACACAGATGATCATTGCAGGGGTATGGGATGTGGATTCAAGGATTTTTTCTCCGTTGCATGGCAATGGAAAACATCAGATGTGATGTTGATGAAAATCTTTGGCCTGACCAACAAGAGCGACAGGATGTCCACCAAGAATCATTTTTTCCATGGATGTTATTTTGTAGTTATTTGATATTTTTGTGTATTTGTGGTAACATAAGAAAAATGAAATGTACAGTAATTGGACAAGCAATATTTAACTTGTATGTAATGCATTCGTACAAAAATAAATGTACTGTATAAATACAAATGTTCATATACTTTTTTTCTATGTACTATTGACTCTTCTCAACAAATATCAGATTTTTTTTACAAAACCTTAATTTCCATGGTTGACTGTCATGGTGAAAAAACAACTAAACATTTTGACCAGTGTGGCTCACACGATGACAAAAATACTTTATATTTTGGTGGCCTTGGCCAAATTACTGACACGAAAACTAGGTTTTGAATCATGAATGAAATGTTTTGGGTAACTGCATTTTGAAGACATGCAAAAAAGTTCTGAAGTTCCAGCAAACAGTTATGACATTTGCACTCACAGTTTAGAGAAATGTTCTAAGACCGAAAAATGGGCCATAAGGCAATTGAGAACTAATAACACTGTAATACTACCATTGTTCAGTAGTTGAATAGCAAGTTGAATGATTTAAAAGGAGTACTTAGTAAGGGTAATAGATTAGGCATATTAGGATTGAAAACAGCCAATGCAAATTCGAGTGTGGCGTAGATTTGTAGTAGTAGTAGAGTAGTCTTAAATCTGTAATTATAGATTGCTAGCGACAATCTTTGAACTGAGGCTAGCTAGCTAAATGGCTAGCGGGATGGATGGATGGATGTTAGATAGAAAGATAGATAGATAATAGATAGATAGATGCTAGATAGATAGATAGAACGACAGATAGAACGATAGGCTTTATTGGATAATACAGTTATGAACTATATAGTTGGGGGAATGCCATGTAGAACACTGTAGAAGACTTAATTGGTTGGCTGGTCACTGCTTCTGCATGTCTTCCCAAAACAGACAATTGATAGCATAGATAAGAGGGGCTGCCTCTGCACGACCCACCACATTTTGCGCTATAGCGGTTGGTGTAAATTATTAAAATTATACAAATAATATATTCATACATTAATTATGTAAATGAAAATAATTTTAATGTAATGACAAATCGTTAAATTAAAATTGAATAGAAATAAATTAAATTTCAAATAATACATAAAATTACGAAAGTACAAATGATTTTTTCATACTTCATTAACGATTTTTTGGGGTTATTTAAAAAAGATTTAAAACACTAAGGGGTGGGGCTTTTTGTAACATTGGTTGAACCCAGATGGTATAGCGTTTTGTCGCATCAATAAGGTGGGAACCGCCTCATGCAGGAAATCATGGCACATGGTCGTATCTCTACAGTTATACGAGGAGCGGCAGTGCTATAGTATTACTATTAATACCAGAAACATTCTCTGGCTTTAAAAGGATGGTTGGTTTCAAAGGAGCCAAGTCTGCAAAACGACTTTTTAAAGGTTTAAATTCATAGTCCAGAGACATGTAAGGAGGGTTAAACAGAAATCAAGAATGAATCCTGCTTTTCATAAATCGCTTCATCCTATTTTCGCGAATAAGCTTCACTCATGGAGCACACGGTGGTAGCGTTTCTTGGTCACTATATGAAGGTGAGAACGAGCAAGACTATTGTGAATGCAGTGAGGATCAGATCCTTCTGGTGTGCCTCAGTTTTCTATTTAAAAAGGAAAAACGGTGCCTGGTGAGGAACAGACAAGAATAAGTAGGGCTAATGGGCTACCAGCATGTTCTATTCAGGGGTTCTAATAATAGCATTGCATGCTTGCTGTGAAAGCACAGTAGCCACCACACTCTTAGATTCTTTTTACCAACTCAAACGTTATGCAACACATCATCAATATCCGCCTTGGCCAGAGGCTATTCTGAGTGCGTATAACAGTAGGATAGTTGTGGGCATAATGGCATATGGTATTAGATTAGTCCAGAACTGAATGAAGAGTTGGCTTGCTGATTGCATACATATGTTGCTAGATATATAAAGAGTGCCCTTTCGCAAAAAGAGTGAGCTTTAGGTCAAATCTGAAATTAGACAATGTCACAGACAAATAAAAAATCAATTATACGCCACAGCCCATAAGTCAATGCGTTTTAGCTATCAGATAGGTATTGTGAGAAATGAAAACACACAATTTGCAGTTGCGGAAGTTAGAATCTTTGTTAAAGAAATGGGGGGCGGGGGGGGGATATGAAAATGGCCTTTGAATTCAAGAAGAATCAACAAATGTAGCCCAATCTCTTCACCTTTGACAGCAGTGATGGTCTAACAGCTCCTATGTGTATGTATGCACAACAAAAGCAGAGCACCCCTTCTTAGTAGGGTCTGACGTTTTGATGGACCATCACATATAAATAGTAATTAATGTTAGAATTAATCTCAATATAAAAATGAAATCGAACCTCACTTTAAGTTGCCTGAATCGCTTGTTCTTCACCGTCAACACCGCCTTGTGAATAATTCTGTTTGCTTACATATTTATGTTATAATATGAAGTTAAGAATGCAAATTAATCATCTGTTTATTAATACAGCAGAGCCGAGTCACGCAGTAATGTATCACACAACAGAAGAACTCATTGATTTGAAACAGATGTCATAAATGTGTGGTTAGAAATGTTGCGACTGGCGCCACACTGAGGTCAGTATCTGAGTAATCTAGCTTCTGCTTGCGACTTGAGACGACTCGTGCGAGCCTCGAATGAGGCGATTGTTTGTTTTTATTTTTTTTATTTTTTTGTTATTTTATTGTGAGTGTGTTTTTAAGGATTGCACATTGCAATGTGATTATAACTTAAATCTACGTGTATCAAAATGGAACTGGAGTTTTGGAATCGATCAAAAGTTTTGAATCAATGACATCGACAGGGCTTTAGGCTAAAATCTTTCGATTTGTAAAAAAAATATTATTCTCACTTCATTATTTTTCATAATGAAAGCGCTAATCATGAGTCACGTTCGAAGATGTTTCAAAATACCGATAAAAACTTGTAACAGGCAGCATATTTATATAAAACGTTACACCGACGCCTCTTCTGTATCAGCTGTGAACGTTTGCTGCGTGACTATCCAGCGTCAATATTTAATATATGTATGCAACAACTCCAAAGCGTCCAATGTGCAAACAATATGATAGACTACCTGCATCTCATAGCGAATTGCTGCCGCCTGGCGTTTTTCGCTTGATATATTTGCATAAGTTTACAAGAAGTGCATGTAACTCCCGCACTATACTGTATATTCCAAGTGCTTTTTAAGTCCTAGGATAATTTTCTGTGCTCCTTTTTGGTCATTTTGAAGCTTGGCACAGTCCTCGTTTATTTTCATTATTGGAAAAGAGTGACCAGGATATTCTCCAGAAATTGTATTTAGAAATCAGAAAGTCATGAAAGAAACAATGAGGGTGAGTAAATTATGACATAATTTTAATTTGTGGGTGAACTATTAGTTGTGCCATGTGTTGTTATGTAGCTTGACAACCATAAACAGCTTGCAGGCAGACTAGCCTATATGCAGCTGTTCACAAGGGATGAGAGGGAAAATGTTGTTGCAAGTGTGAGAATTGTGGTGCGTTCATGCCATGCCATGGGAAAAAAGTTTGATAAATCGTTCACTGAATCAACTCATTGAAGTAATTCCAGTCATTCCTTTAGCTTACTTCAGTAGGCATTAGGCTATATTTATGATTAACATTCCAAACAGAGGTTGTTAACATAAGAGTAAGGAGATGCATATTTATTTGATAGACTTTATTGATTATGTGCACATTTTAGCATAGTAATTTGACACCATTATTAAGCTACATTGAAGATCACATCAAAGTTGCATCTGTTTGTGTAATACTACACAATGTTTAACAATATTTCTAATTTTAATAGAATTTAAGACTATAATTTTATATATTTGTAATTTAATTTTTATATCTTTCCTTTATACAGTTGGCAGGCATGAACAGACAATAAAATTCACTGAGAATCAAACAGTCAACCCTATTTAGAAATTATGACCCATTTGAAAATATTTTCTTTAAAAGGAGATCATTCCTCTTAATATAAAAACAGAAAGTACACAAATGTAAAATATGCCAAAAAAAAAAAAAACTTAAACCAAACTGTGGAGTACAAACCTCAAGCTTGGGTTCCATAAGTCCTGCAAAATTCAAATAAATGACTGACGTTTCATTTGCCTCCAAAACTTGATTGCATCAGTGATACAGTTAGTCATTAGACATTCATTAAAACCGTCATTTAACATACATATCTATCCTAATTGGTAAAAACATGACCACACAGAAGAGCACTGAAAGTTTGCCTGAGCCACAATAATATCATGGAGGACCATCTAGATAACCACATATGTGAACCAAGCTACTTACACTGAAGATGACTTTTAACAACTGCATTTGTCACAAAATGGATCAAATAAAGAACACAGACTTGTTAGGTTTAGTTTACAGTGGAGATATTGCACAACCTAAATCACATCTGATTGAAGTTAAAATCCTGTCTTACGCAAGACCCACAACGATCACCTTTTGAGAATCAAATCAAATACAGGGCGTTTGCATCGTTTGTTGAGTTAAGATCTGTACAACACTTCTATTTGGTTTAGACAGTTTACGGTACAACATTACATTATACATATATATACACATTAACGCACCATTTGTCACAAAAGGATCACTGTGAATACACAACAGGCTGGTGAGCGGGAAAGCAGGGGAGGATTCGGGATTGGGTCGGGACTCCTGGAATGGCCTTGACCAAATATATTGCCTAAAACACACCAGTATTGGGATGTTTTATCCTCACTTGTGGAAGACACTGCCGGTTCAACTCTAAACTCTTTGGGTATGGCGTTTCGGGAGTAGTTGGTTTAGGATCCACATTGTGTAACTGGGATCACACTGGGACATACTAAATGCATTTTAGTCTAAAACCCAACATGTGAAAAGCATCTCCTATAAAGATGATCTTTTTGTATAGACATTTGCTGCTGATGGCATCCTTGGCTTTGTATTTTGGCTTTGTGTTTTCATAGGGCCCAAGTGTGATGAACAAGCAGCTCCAAACACCTACATACTCATCCAGGCATGCAAAATATACCTTCTCTTGATGCAACAAATCTTCATGAGCTTTCACCTATCTCATATGTTCTCAAGTGTTACAGTATTAGTGTGCAAACATGTTTATGTAGCAAACAAATACATTCGACGGATACCTCCCTTTACTGGCTTTCGCAATCAATAACTCTATACAGTAATGGGTTGGAAGACCTGATCAGTGACTCTAGGTCATTGCGTCTTTCTCTTCAGGACGTCCCTGAGACATATGTGATTGCACAAAACCAATCTCTTTTTGTATGCCTATCAGGCTAAGGCATATTAAACACGTTGAAGTGTGTACAATTGTGAGTCTTGTCCGGAAAAGGGACGTCAGGGAAGCAGCGACAGCTTGCTCACGAAAATGAAACAACGTTTTCACTACAACTACCTTATCTAGGTGCAACGACACGACACAAAGCAAGACCACCCACATTGTGCGACTACATTCTCCTTAAGTGACATGCAAGTGACGCAAGTGGCTAGCGCTAACAGCTGCGGGGGTTAGTTTCGATGATGGAAGCTTGTGCTTAAATCCTAAAATCCTGCTCAAGCGTGTAAAATACGAAACAATAAAACATTTGGTTACATTACAATGTGGCGCACTGTTAAAATCATAAGATGGTGCCCCTTATCGTAACAGAACATGCTTCAGACAATTAGCAGACATACTTCAGATATCATATATCTGAGAGAGCTTGGTGGATGGTTTTACAAAAAAATGTCCACCAAAACTTTTCATTTTCAAAAGCAATCTAGGATTATTAGTTAATAATAGGAGACTGGAATGAATAGGCAAAGCACGTGTGCTAAGTGTATGCAGGTCCAGTCACTGTGTAGGTAGTGTAAAAGGGTGCGTGCGAGTGTTTCTGTGTGTGGTATTTTATTTTCACACCTCCCTCCATCAGTTGGCGTCGAAAAACTGGGAATGTGTCTAAAGAATTCAGTTGTGTTAAAAGATTTAACTGCAATAATGCTGTGATATCTCACTTCATATTGCAGTCTTTAGCCGTGCAGGCAATGTTTTATTTATGTTGCATTGCAAATTGATGTGCACAGATCTGAAGTGCACTGCAATGTGCGATATAATTGGTCCTTCCTGTGTATAATTGACAAGTGTCTGTGTTTGTATGATTTTTAGAAAGACTGCATAAACTCTCTGTCTGTGTATGTGTTTCTGTGTGTGTGTGTGTGTGTGGTTTATTCCACAGAGAAGAGGCTTGCAAAGGATTTCCGAAGGTTGCGGATGGTCTCAGCCTTGGCTTCGTCCTGACTAGGATTTTGGTGCTGGGCCGCCGGCGTTTCTGGAATGTTGAATGTATTGGTAAGAGACTGGGATTTGCTACAGAGAGAAGAAGTGGCAATAAAGGAGAGGAAGAGGCTATTAAAGTCATGCAGCAAACCCATGGAGATGGCTTTATAAAGGTATGGCAGAGAAAAATAAATAAGCTGTGAGAGAAAGAGAGAGACTGAAATTCATATGCTTTCATTTGTGTCATTCATTTAAGCAATCATGACTCAAGTGCAATGTTTACATCAGCCCTTGGACTTATGAGAAATGGCATCTCTGGATGTAGAGACATGCACTTTACTCTGCGCCATTGTTTATTCTGGGCCACTATTCCTAAATAAAGAACCAAGTGCAAAGGCACATCTCAGTAATATAAATAAATAGTGTTTTTTGGGGGGTTTTTGGAAGAATCTGTGTTATATTGAATTAGTCACCTTAGAACTGTATTGAGGAATAGTGGGAATAAGATGAACACATTCATTGCTTCAATCATCGCTTGACAGTGAAAATAGATCAAATGCACATTTTTATTCAGAAAAATGCAATTTCCACAATCAAGTGCATGAATGGTTTGGGTGTAAGACTGAAGGAAGCCATCTTCGGCATGCAAAATACCAGATCATCTAGTGTGCATACTTCTGTATCTCCAGTGTTTTAGTTAGGCATCTGCCTATATGTATAAGCCACATTCATCATTATCACTATTATTAACAAATGTCATGTTCATTATTATCATCAACATTATCAAAATCTGTTTATGAATATTTAAAGGAATTTAAGTCATCATAGTATGCTTTGCGGAATCTGTTAAGGAGCTTTTGGATGTGTTTATCCATTCATTTCATGCTCATCTGTTGCATACTTGGTAGTAGCCAATACACTCATGGCTAAAATATGAAATATATACCAAAATTATTAGATTATAGATTTGGAGGGGGGACGCTTTAGCTAAATAAAGTTAAACATAGATGACTTCAGGCAATTTTCCATTAGGCTTTATCCAATTTTTTGAGCTTGCACCATTCCTATTTTGAAATAAGAAGATATTGTGATGACTGTGTGAATTAGGACAACACAGGGTTTCATGTCATTGTAAGTGACTGGCAAGGCAAGAAATTACCAATCAGACCAGTAATTAGGTGGTTACAATCTAGTCTCTTATATAAAAAATATGATCGTAGCGTGACACCCCTGGTAAAAATAGGTTTTCTATTTAATCACACTCTTCATCAGACCTATCCCAATCCACGGTGAAATGAAATCTACTCATGCAGTGCTTCCCATCCCGCAGTTGTCTCTGTGTTCTTACTAAGACATTTAACTGCATAGTTTGGGCTGTTCATTTTCAAAATAAACATTTTAAAATACATTCTTTCATTATGTACTCAACTCTTCAAAAGTTTGGGGTCAGTAAGTTTTTAGTTGTTGTTAAAGAAAATAATACTTTCCATCAAGGATGCATTATATTGATCAAAAGTTAAATTTAAGACAATTTAGAAATTGTACAAACAGATTTTTTTCAAAGAATGGACATGCTTCATAATGGTCGATTAGTCCATTGAAATCTGTAATTGCGCTATTAATGACGATTATTCACCATTTAATTTGAGGCTGTGTAATCATTGTTTGAAGAACTGCATTTGCCCTATTTTTAGATGAAAATAAACAAGCTGAAAACACTAAATGAAAAACTTTTATTGATTTTAAGCCTCAAATGTGAACTATACATTGGATTGGTTTCTTCTTTAAATAAAAAAAGTAAAAATATGCATGGTTTTATAATGTTATACTAAAACTAAAACAAAACAATGGAAAAACCCTTAAGACAAACTGAAGAAAGAAAAAAAAAACATATTAAGCAGCAGAATAAACTAAGTGGACTTTGAAAGATTAATTGCACTTGAAGCGATACGTGAGTAATGGCATCCGTAATTGTAACCGCGATTACAAATTCGATTAATTGTGTAGCCCTAACATGGATAATAATAATAACATTTTTCTTGAGCATCAAATCACTTCTCCCAACAAAACATTACAAAATCCTTGTTAAAAACTGACCCCAAACCTTTGAATGGCAGTGTTAGAAAATAGACCCACACAAATTATACCCACATTATTTGAGTATAGAATATAATTAAATTCAGAGCTTGTGAATCAAAATCAAATCGGGAGGTCTGTATTTATAACCAACCCTATACAACATTTACCCTGAAAGGTTTACCCTAATTCACACAGTCACTGTCAATCAGTACCATCAACTTGTCATGCGATTTGAGAATTTTACAATGTAGCAGAGGAGAATGGCCACCATCTATCTAGTGTAGTAATTTGCGTGGGTGATGAAACTTCATCAATAAATGGAAAAACATGTCCAGATGCTTATGAATCATAAAAACCTTCACATCCAGTCAACTGCACTTACAATTTTCAAGCAAATATGACTGAGGACAAAAAACTTCTTACTTAAGCTGTGGCGATCCACTCAGAGCTGGGTGATCAGGATTTGGTTTCTGTGGAGGTGTGGGTTTCTGCTGCAAGGGAGGTCGTGCACCTCCTGGGCCTCCTAGACCTCCCTGGCTCTGTGCAGTAGGCCGTGGTTGCTGAATGGTAGGGGGGTGAGGACTGCTCTGCGTTTGCAGGGCTGGTTGAGGGGCATCCTGGGTTGGCTGTGGTCCACCCTGGGTGGGCTGCCTGATTGGCTGGCCTTGTCTTGGCTGCTGAGGCCTCTGCTGAGGCTGACCAGCTGGTTTGGGACCCTGGCCGCCAGTTTGAGGCCTCTGTGGCTGCTGTTGGGGACCACCTTGCTGAGGTCTCGGTGACTGAGGAGAGCCACCCGGGCCACGGACGGGACCCTGTGCCGTAGCGGGCCTCTGCTGACCTGCGGCCCCTTGACTGGCCTGTCGCTTTGGGGGTTGATTGGGCCGGGTTTGTTGGGCAGGGGGGTTCTGAGCATTAGGACTGGTCACAGACTGGGTTTGGGCAGGGGGCTGGCCCTGGGGAGACGGACGCTGCTGTGGTGGGGCTCCTTGACGGGCAGCAGTAGTGCTAGCAGCTGCTTGTTGTGGACCTCCTAAAAACAGAGCTCATTTTTACTGTGTAAACAGGTTGTAATATTAGCACAAACTATTAAACACAAACTATTAACCATTTTATACATATAACCAGAGATCTATTGGTATTTAGAAATATCTGTCTTAATTTGTTCACCCTCATGTCGTTCCAAACCTGTATGACTTTCTTTGAATGTCTAAAGTCTCAGTTTTGCATACAGTGAAAGTAATTTGTTATTTTTATCATAAAGGCCATTCACACCAAGGAAGCTTGTCATGAAATTTGGTGCGATAAACATTTTAATTTGAATCAACAGCTGCTAACACATCAGCTCAGACCAACATGAACACTTTCATGCTGACGATGAGAATTTAGTTGTTGTTTTTTTTACAGAGAAGTATTCTAATCTCTTTTCCATCGAACCACAAAGAACATTGGCCAACCAATAAGATTTACGCTTTTGGTCATGCCCAGAGATGTTGCTGTAAAACTATGACTTTGTGGAAGAGCACATTACTAGTCTTGTAAAATTACCTTCACCTCTGAATGGCATTCCTTCTCTGATGACGTCAGTTGAACAGGCCCTAAATCATTTCAAAAAGTACATTAAGCTACCCAGAAGTTATATTTCAAGACTTGTGTGATGAACAGATCAAAACTTAAGACTTTATTCACTAAAAATGTTCCCCATATAATACACGGCATCAATTGTGTCAAACCTGTTGCAATGTGTCGTCATATAGCATATTTGAAAACTATGGGGGGGAAGATTATGAGTAATAATGACATACATTTTAACTTATTCCCCTGTAAAACTATTGTATGGTTTCATAAGATGTCTTTGTATGTACTATTTTCATGGTGCACTTTTATGGTACAAAATGACCATTTTGGAGTTTGGCAGTAAAAATCACAAGTTTACTTTCATAGTATGTAAAACTGCAGCTTAAGCACTGTTTAGAATATCTTATTATGTGTTCTTCAGAATATCTCATTATGTGTTCAACAAGCTAGAAAGTCATGCAGAATGTGAAGGTGAGTAAATGATGAAGGAATTTTCATTATTGAACTCACTGCCTAAAAGGTTGGCTTCATTATTTCAGTGTAATCCCTTACCCTGTGGAGGAGGGCGCTGTTGCGCCTGGGGGACACTAGACTGAGAGATGGGTTGAGGTGAAACAGCTGGGCCCTAAAATACACAACAAGCATAAAAAGGAGAGTATATCAGAAACCAAACCACACAGAGAAACAGAATGCTGGCACACACAGATTTCAGTGCAAGCTTTAGTATTTTTAGAAACGCCTTTAGTCACTTTCATTAAAAAACTTCCAAACAGCTGTAATCTCAAAAATTGCTTATCATCACTATAGAAACATAAATAAATGGCTGAGGCCAACAAAAGTGCAGTAATTAATCTTCAGGCAATCAGTTTAGCACAAATGTGGAGGGAATTAAACCAAGCGATTTGATGCAGAGGTGATGAGAAATGATGTCCTTAACTTATGCATTAAAGGCATTTCTCACTCTCATTCTCTCCCATCTGTGTGGCTATGAATCATTACAATCACAGCTTTGGGAATAATGGAGAATATCAATCTATGCACTGCAATCAAAAAGGATCTCAGACTCGTGCTGTGACTACAAGTTTTGCATATTCCTGCTGAACAAATTGACAATAAATACTGACTGGTGGGAGGAAACTATACCATTTTACTGTATTATTCAGCAGCATTGCACTGCTTAATGTTGCATAAGCAGAAATTACAGTTTGTATATGCATGTTTTTAGGTCAGATATGCTATCAAGCAGTTAGCAGAAGCAATACATTGAGTGGCCAACAGGCCAGCTCAAACTGAACAGCCCATTAAAATTTGATCTTTGATTTTGCACAGAGCAAATCTTTTTTTAACATCTCACATGAGAATATACAACTTGTATTCCTTTTCATACAAATAATGATTACAGGGGCAGATTATTGATTCATAAATACTTATTTTTGTGCTGTTCCTTGCAGAAAAAGCCTTTTGCTGTAGATCGAATTTGTAATCGAATACATTTTGACATTTGCATCACATAACCAGCCCCACAGTTAGCTTTCTGACAATAGTGAATAGTCGTGGATCCAGCAGCTCACCTATAGCATTGAACTTACAATGCAGAGCGCTCAGGCACAAGTCCCGTGACATACGAGTTACCATAAAAGAGCTCAAAGACTTCTAGAAGCAAGCTAAAATTGCATGGTTGCAAATGCATTTTTTAAGCTCATGTTTGTTTTGTTATTTTCAAATGCGATAGCGCACCCCTCATCTGACATTTCATTTCCAAAATGCTGCATTACGTACAACAACATTGTAACAAAACGTTGTCTGATTCACGTTCGTCTGTTGCAGATAATACTGGACATGCTTTTAGAGCCACTCACATTTCACTCTGAAACAAAGCATATAAGAAGCAACGCAATATCATTTTGCAGAAATATCACCACAGACATGTTCTTGTTTTCAAGTCTAGGTTGAGAATATATGAGGATGTTTTGAAGCGAATGTGTTAACCTGAGAACGGACTGGAGCGGGAGCTGAAGTGTGTGGCACGGCCTGGTTTATTTTAGCCACAACAAGATCAGCTATTAGAGCCCGGTCCTCATCCTGCTGATCTCCTATGAGAGGCATTGAGCAGCCCACCACCTAATAGACACACACACAGAGCATTTGCCCAGGGCATTAAGGATATTATTATTATTATAGTTATTTTGAAAGCTGACTCTTTTTGCAGATGTTGTTACCTCTATGATGTAATCTCGACCATCTTTACCATGCAATGCCTCTACAGCGCATATATCAAGACCTCCGAAAACCTCAGAGCATACGTCCACCCACATACGATACCTGCAGGGAAAATCGCAAATGATGACCTTATGCAGTTCAATAAAAGAATCCACCCACACTGTTGCCCAGAGTAAACAAGGGAATCAGGATTACTGCAGTGCAAAACATTAATATTTGGCTTGGTATCTTCGACAGTTTTGATTGAAAATCCTCTAGCAAACTAAACCAAAATAAATCCATTTCAGGAAAAATATGTTACTTGTTTAGTGTAGACTTTTCCTGAAAAACAATTCCGTAATCAATAAAAAAAGTTTTTTATACTGTATGTAAATGACTTTTACATCTCTAAGATTATTAGGGCTGCACGATTTATTGAAATAAAACCAAAATGTATGTAATTAAGTCATATTTAATAAATAGTCATATTTATATACAATCACAACTGTTTTGACCAAATTATGTAGCAAGGAGCAAACAAGGAGCTTTTTAATTTTTGCATTTTAAACCACAATCACAATTTTTTCCCACATTTTAGCCCTAATGATAATACAATTGTTCCCAAACCTATTGAGCTGCCTTGCTGCCCTCTGCATCCTAACTAAAATTGAACGTCATTAAGTGGCTGATTTGACATACTTTACTTAGGCAGCAAATCATGTGAAATGCACCGCAATTTCCAAAAAAGCAATGCAATTTTCAGCAATTTTCTGAATGAATTACTAATGACTTAATAAATAAGTATATTATTATTATTATATTCAACATTTCTCTCACTTCATCCACCATCTTGAATAAAAAATGTGATGCTGTTTAAGAATTCATCTTAAATGAGGTATTTTATGAGGAAGAGTGTCATGTAATGTCTGATAGTGCTGTCTACTGAGGCGGCTCACAAGGTTTTGGAAAAAACTTATTAGCATATATGATATATATCATAAAACATAACATGCTAAATTATGCAAAATATGTCATTTTTAGATGAGCAAACATATAATAAGGTTATATAATGTCATGTTATAGGAACTGTATAATATGCCTTGTATCATGGAAGAAGGAACATCCTGTAAGATGTGTGTACCTGTCAGACATGGCCACCTGCTCTAGCATGGCTGATCCTGTGTTGGTCTTCCAGTTGCCAGATATAGATGTCCTCCTGTCCAGTAACACAACAGCAGGTATGGCACAGTGTTTTACAATCAGTTCCAGTGATATTGTTAAAGGCACAGGTTCCATCCATGTCGTATTGACATGAAAACACTGCTATGGTTTTAGACTCTTACATGTAGGCCTTGTAATTGTCACCGATTTTCTGGATTCGGATGTCATACTTGGCGTCAATAAAAGGCTCAGATGTGGCATACGTCTTTGTCAAAGCTACAACACTAGCAATGTCTTGGAAATCATATTGATTGTCCACTTTGACCTGTACAGAGAATTTGAATTGCACTGATACAGCTGTAATCACAAAAAGACCAATACAAGTCATAAAATAATATATATAGTTTGGGATTTCTAATTAGTTTAATGAATGACATTTTTATCATATATTTAAAAAACCAGCAATCGACAGGAATGTCTAAGAAAGGGTTTCAGTCATACCTTTCCCATGCCAGAGTGAGCATGACCCATCTTCACAACCACAGGAAAGCCAGGTGTAGTGATCTGAAGACAAGAGAGATATATGAAGATTTGTTTAAAGAATAATAATGTAACATATTATAATATAATATTATTAATATAACACTTCTCAATGTACATTTCTATTTCAAAATACAATGCTGTTATTTTGATTATCGTTCTATTCATCAATAGAATCCTGAAAAAAAGCCTTTCACAGGTTTCCACAATAAATATTAAGCCACCCATACTGTTTTCATAATATTCAATAAATAATAAGAAATGGGTTACATTAGGATATTAGAAGACGTGTCTGACTAAAATCATTGTGACACAAAAGGACTGGCGTAAGGGCTGCTGAAAATTCAGCAACACGGATAAATTACATTTTAAAATATATTAAAATAGAAAACATTTTTACTATTTTTACTGTATTTTTGATCAAATAAATGTATTATTGATGAGCATAAGAAACTTCCTTCAAAAACATAAAAAATGTTTGACAGTAGCATGGTGTGTGTGTGTGTGTGGTGTGTGTGTGTGTGTGTGTGTGTGTGTTTGTGTGTGTGTGTGTGTATACATAGAGTGTACATGCCATTACTCAACCATGTTTTATTGCAAATATTAATACACAATATTAGCATGATATTTTTCTTATCCGAATAAATTATTAAATAGAAAATGACACCAACAACAAGTTGCTTTACTTTGAATTGGTTATTAATAGGAGAACATGTTGTATTTGCAGTCTCAGTGGTGCTTGATAGGCATCTTATTCATAATGCTTGCTGCAGTAATTGAAATGCGAGAGCAAAATCTTTCTGCTCCGGGACAAAATGAGCCCACTGAATTACGTCTGAGTCTGCTGTCCTTTATCTTAGAAAAAGGCCAGTGAGAGAGAAAAACATTCTGGCAAAGCATGTGTCTGGGATCATTTATGTGTGAAGATGCCTGCAGTGGAGGAATAGGAGGTGGTGGCACTGCGGCAAGCTTCCCCCTCCTATTAAAACCTGAACTATGTCTATAATAACTGTGATGTACCACACAATTACACTAGTCTGGAGTTTATGAAATTAAATCTAGTCTAGACAGGGCTATAACTATGCTAAGTTGAGTGGAGCAATGCTGAACTGGGGCACTGAATATGCATGAGTCTTTTATATTTTACTGTTTACTGCATCCAGGCACCGTTGTCCCTGCCACAGATGGGAGCTTTGTGTGGGGTCCAGTGGGACCGTCTAGTGCCCTATAGCTCAGGGTTTACTGGTGAGGAGGGCCAGGAGAGGGACAGGGACAGATGGTTAAACACTCACCATCTCCTTGTGGTTGGGGTAATAAACCTGGTCGATCAGTGGGAACTCCTCTGGACCCAACTGCTTGTACAATCTGGACAACTGACCAAACTGATAGATGCATGGCGACCCACACACAGACATACATACATAAACATAGAAACATAGAGACAACTATTATGCAGCAATAGTTAACCCCTTAGAATTCCTGTAAAATTTGCCTTAAACGCCTAAAAAGGCATACCCAAAGTAAATTGCATGCTATTCTTGAACCATTTGGAGTATATGCTTGCTTTTGGTCTCTTTTGAAAGGTGACACTCTGAGGTTTGTTCCTAAACGTATTGAGTAATAGAACTTTGAACACACTGAAAAAGGAGGAAAAACATTCCGCCTACTTTTTTTTTTCATGACCTTTTCAGTTGATAAAAAAAAACATTTTGATAGATCGTTAAAAATCATTTTGATTCAGACCATTTGTGAAATGATTTATTTAGTCTGATTTGTGGAGCAGCTTGGCCTAATTCATTGAAAAGAATTGACAAAAAAAACTATTCACTTAAGTCAATTATTTGATTTATATATTTCTCTCTATACAAGAGCAACATAAAGCCTGAATTAGAGCTTCTAAATTGAATAATTGTAACTACAATTATAATACATCAAAATACATATCTATTCATTGTTACACCTTTAGAAAGTATAATGCATTAAAACGAAAGACAGACAAACCTTCAACTATTATAATGCATTTTAACTTTGGGTACAATTATTTATGAAAAGTCATAATGCATTAATATTATGTAAAGTGTTACCAATTTGATTCATTTCCATGATTTTTCTGAGCCTGGAAAACACTACTTTCCTTTACTGTGGGAATACGAAAATGTGTTTTTTTTTAATATAATGGAAATATGTTTAAAGTACATTACTAATACCATTTTGGACACCCTAAGAACATCCCTAATTGGCTAATCAATATGGACTGATGTATGCAGTGCTCACCACCCATGGTTTGTCACAGAAGTTGTAGACAGAGTGAAGGGAATTGACACCGGGCAGACCAGCATACTGAAGTCCAATCACAATGTTCCTGTGGTCGCCATTCTTGGCCATGCTAAAAGCATGCTGTCGCACCAGCACAAAATCTGGCTTGAAACACCTAAATGACCAGAGAAATGTTGGTAATTATTATGAGTAATTATAATTAAAGAAAATCTATCTACTTACACAGTACAGATATACAGTAGTATAAACAGTACATTTATTTTCTTTGATTAATCATCTTGAATGATGCTCTAAATATTACATACATTAATTGCATTAATTATTCTCATACATTTTTCATATTTGTATAATTGTTTGCAGAATTAATCAACAAAGTAAACACTGAATTAAATGCTTTATCTTTGCAATAGTTTAGAAAAAAAACATTCTGAAAGATTTCTACAACAGATGTGAAACCTACTTTGTGATTTTGTTGCCATTGCGGATGGCCTCAATATCCACACTATAGCTTCCTGTTGCTTGAGCCACCAGATTAACCTCAGAGAATTCAGCCTTGAAAATCAATGAAAATCACCAGATGGAATGAAAGGATCAATGCATGTGATCAGTAAAGTGATGCTGTCAAAGCATTTATACTAAAACAGCACATGAGGCCTGTGATGGGTTGCCAGTGTGGTTATGCTAAAACTACAAAAATGGCTTTTTAAAGCATACCATCCATATTTCCTTTTAAGACAGGGTTTTTGTCTGACACTGTTATTAAAAAAATTCAAAACACAAATGTGGAATTGTCAAAAGGCGTTTTGAATCCCTGTGTCTGGTATTCCAGAGTGTTGCCAAAGTCTTGCCTAAATCCCTAGATTAGTGTGTACTAATTAATAGTATTACATATAAAACTCCAACCAAACATAAATTCAAGCAGTTGTTCAATAACAAAATGTTTCTTATAGTCAAAATTACCTTTGGATTATTGTAAAGCTGCTACCAAATCTGTCTCGTCCATGACTAATTATTTTAAATGATATTATTTATTCACATAACAGATTAATATATTTTTTTTTATCCTAATCTATAATCGATTAGATCTTGCATTTCATTACTAGAGACAGCTTTGATATATTGCCCCATCCCTTTTCAAAACACAAACAAATGCCACAGGAGAAATGACAAAGGCTCAATATTGCAATTGCAACTCAGAGTGATAACAATCATCTCTAGCCAGTTGATGTGTTTTGGTAAGTCTAACATCTAATTCACACTGTTGATTTGTTTGGAAGAATATAAAAAAATCTCACCTGTTCTACTTTAATGTCAAATTCACCATGAACCTTTTTGCCTTTAAACACCTTTGCCCTGAAGAAAGAAAGATAAAAAAGAAAACATTTTTGCACTCGTGAGTCATAGTTAATAAAAACACTTAAAATGTGTCCAAACTAGATTATGCAACTGTGAAATGCTGTGAAAGTCATGTATTTCTAATATTCATCAAGCATGAGTTCTTTGTGTAAGGGAGGCTGATGAGTTTTGTTTCAATGTCTGGAACTATGTATTTTTGTGCAGCAAACTTCATAATATATAAATATCTATATGCTACTGTTATACTTGGGGGGAAAAAACTGTAAATCATTTGCTTTTACACAGAGACATACAATTTCACCTCAGAATGCAAAGTCATATTTTTCAGTCACAAAATAAAATAAGTAGATGGATGGATGGATGGATGGAATGTTGCCTCCACTAAAAAGTATCTGAATGCATATGAAATTAACTCTTTGGTGTTGTTTTGATTTCAATATTCCAGGAAATGTCACTAGCCCTCATGTGCTCTTTAAATATATTCTCAAATACATACAATTCCTTGAGTACACAATAGGACATTTTGATCCATCCTGAAAATGGTCCTATAAGTTCTCCAGAGAGTTTCACCTGGGAAAACTCCAAAAGTGCCTTACCTTGTCATTTTCAAAGACTTTGTGTTAACACTATAACCAGTCTACTCTTAAACCCAGCAACGCAGGACCTTTTAATCTGGACTCAAAAGCTAATGTAATATACTTGGCCATAGGGTCTCACTGCTTCTCCATTAACTGGCCCAGACTGAATAGTGAAATGCGCACAAACACACGCGCGGGCACACCCACAACTACACGGGAGCGCGTGCCAGAAAGGCCCATAGATTGAGTCACGACATTTGGATAGTGACTCCTTTTGGCCTGTATTAGCACGAGCTACAAGTCAGGTGCGAGCCTGAAACGTGAAACAAACACTTGAATAATCTGTTCATAAACTCCAAGTTATATATTCAAAATGCATTGGATCATGCGTCTTACCAGTCTGTCTGCTGGTCATCAAGGACCAGGAGGATCTTGGCATTGCTCGAGCCGATTCCTCTCTCGGTGGCCTCGTTAAAGGTAGCGGCAGCGGCGGCGGTGGTCTGTTTGACGGCGTTGGAAATGGAGGAAAAAAAGCCGGCGCCGGTAGACTGGCTGGGGGGTTGACGCCTCTCTTGAGAGCCCGGCGAAAGCACCGGGGCTGGGCTCTGCTGCGGCTGATCGGGCCGCTGTAAATCGCTCATGCCATTGGGCAAGTTGGACATGAAATTACTGTCCGATAGTCGACGTCGCAGGTAATTCATGGTGAAGATGAAAAGGGATGCGACTGTAAATTATGCCCTGTAGATTCTGCACGGCAAAACAAAAAATCCAAGACGAATGGAAAACCGATCAAGTATTTGATATATAGGATGCAACCGAGCGTTTCAGTTTAAAACGAGACGCGAAAATGAGTGATACGCAATTCTCCAGGGTGCACCTCAAGGCAAAGGTCGTATGCAAAAGCTGCAATGCAAAGCTGCACCGCAACAAATGAAAGAAACCAAATCAACGCTTTATTAATAAATATGCGTAAATAAATGCTCGTAATAGCCTAAGTGTGACTGATTGACTTACATCACTGAGAAGCTCGTTCAACAATTGGCATTATGATGTCTTCCATTGATGTTGATGATGTTTAGAGCCTATTCCACGGGCGTGGAGAAAAACAGTCCTAGCGAAGATGCACTTGTCAAAAGTGTGCTTGCTCGGTTAGGGTAGTAATTGTCATAAATGAAACTCGGTGAGGCAAAATCTCCGGCCAGATTCTCTGCGATCCGGCTGGGGCTTCGGAGGATGCAGGGATTGCATCACTCGTGCCATCCAATCCTAGTAATCCGCGCAGTGTTTTCCTTTTTTTTGTTTTCCGTTTTTTCTGACCCATCATGAGTTCCCTTCATGGGAACGAGACACTGCGTTCTATAGGGTCGCTATGGGGAACGCCTCGTCGTGACATGTGTCTGAAGCATACAGTAGCTGTGTCTCATTTAGAAGGCTGCGTCCTCCGGAGGTCGCATTCGAAGGCTGCATACGTCATCGAGGCTGTCTCATTTCAGAAAAGCAAGTAGGACACTCCGAATGTGACCTTCGAATGCGACCTTCTTTCACAGGAATTCGGAGGATGCATGAGGTGTATCCTTCGCTGCTACAGATAACCCACAATTCTTTGCGTCGCCGTGAACAACCGTTGTTAATTTGAAAAAGGCCGGCGCCGGCAGATGTAAGGTACACACAAGCGCAGATGTGGTGTTTACAACTTAACTTAATTCGCCTCGGTAAAAACGGATAAACTTTGTTTTTAATATCCTCCTCCTTTTTTTCTCTAATAGATGCCTGCTGTACGTAGGCTGCAGCTCCTCAAACATTGAACAAAATAAAACAAGTAAAAGCATTTTTTTTTTAAAATTACTTTCCAAATTTAGAAATAAATTTCCTTCATTTAAGTAGTGTGAGAGCGCAACGATGCTCTAAATGTGTTGGCATAGCAACGCGATACTTCCGGTTTCCTTTTCCGCCCGTCCTACGAAGGCCGTCTCCTTTAATTCTAGGTTGAGGACACTTCGTATATGCATCCTACAGAGGATGCGACCTCCAGAGGATTCGACCTTGAAAAAACACCAACTCGTTGGCCGGCGACAGCAATGACGTCACTACCCGTGCGACTATAGTATAAATAGGCACCAGTAGAACACGTCATTCTCTTCTTCGTCTTCATGGACTGTTCTGTTTGAAGCGTGCATTTTCAAGGAAAAAGTAAGAGCTATCTATTTATTATGGCGAGCACTAGTAGAGCATTTAGAAGGTGTGTGCATCCGTGTCAGCGCTATTTGACACCAGATGACACACACGATCTATGTGTTGTTTGTTTGGGCGAAGAGCACGCACGCGATGCCTCCAAGGGGGCAATCGGCGTGCACTGCAAGCGTTTTTTCCAATGAAAAAGCTCCGCTCTCGTTTGTCTCTTTTTTCGAGTAAAGAGGGGCAGCCGTCTGCTTCCCGCGGTTCAGGACCCGTCGCTGCTGAGGCACAGAGGAGAATGATCTCGTGGGGATCTCAGGTGGACCTGGGCGATGAGTTTAGAGAGGGGCTTCCTTCTCGCGCTCATCGGCGGGGGGTGAGAGAAAGCCAATGGAGGATGATGTTCTCTCTTTAACATCATCTGATCCAGGGGCCAGTGCTCTGCTGGGTTCAGCCCAGGAAGAGCAGGAAATGGATGATGAGAGCGAAGAAGCTGAGGCTGAGCCTTCTCAATCCTCCTGCCCTGCGTATGATGAGCTCTTAGAGGTTATGGATCGCGCCACGGCAAGACTTGACTTGCCATGGAAGCGGACTAAGGAAGTGGCGTCGCGAGGTCGTCTCGACGAACGTTATCTTTCTGGCCATAACCCTCCAGCTCAGGTGAGTCTTCCTTTCCTTCCTGATCTCCATACTGAGATCGAGAAGGAATGGAAGAAGCCGTTTTCCCACGCAGCCCGGTTTTCCAGCATACCCGTTAGCGAAATATCGGGCGGTGCAGCGAAACGGCTTGGAGAGAATGCCCCTGTAGGAAGAGGAAGTAGATAGCTATCGCTATATGGGAGAGACATCATGCTCAAAACTCCCTCCTTGCCATCAATCCTCTTCACTACATCTAAAATGAATGGCAAGGCCCATACGCGCAGCAGGTCAGCTGTGCTTCAATGACACACGATGGCGTGCTCAAAGATACCAGGACTTGATGGTGAAAGACCTGGATAAAGGCGAGGGCCTTTCTTCTGATGAGATGGCTGAGTTACGCCGCACCACGGATCTTGCTCTTCGTGCTACTAAGCAGGCTGCCTCTGCCATGGGCAGATCTATGGCGGCGATGGTAGTAACGGAGAGGCAGCTGTGGGTAAACCTGGCAGACATCGGGAAGAAAGAAAGGGGTTTTCTTCTCGATGCCCCGGTTTCGCCCTCTGAACTTTTTGGTACATCCGTTGAGATGGTCGTCAAAAAGTTCAGGGAGACGAAGGCACGCTCAGCGGCCTTTAAAACCTTCATTCCACGAAGGTCCAGGACTGAGCCCGAACAACCCAGGGGTCCTAACCCGTCTCGATTTGAGGATCAGAGACGAGCACAGAAGGCTAGTGTCGCGACTCGCGCTCCTCCTCCGCCTGCGGGTAGGGGTAGGAAGTATCGTGGGTCGAAGGGAGGTAGGCAGGACCTGAGGGATGTGATCCAGACAAGGCGTCAGCGCTTTCGTCCGGATCAGAGTAATACTTAGGTATCCACTCTTTCCCTCAGGGGGTGTAACATCTACCCTTTTCATCCCCTTCCTAATTCCCCTGTAACCACCATATCTCCTGCATAACACTCTCCTTCTGGACCTATGATGTTTTGTTTGGTTCTATGGTTAATCATAGTAACCACCTTACTGAAAGTCCGGTCTAGAGGCTTCTCCGGACAGAGCTCCAACGCGGGAGCCATGGTGGGTGAGTACGATCCATGTCTAAATATATGTATATTTAAATATATATATATGTGTATCTAATGAGCTGGTGGTTGTCTGTATAACCCTTCTGCTAGTTTCTTTGCAGTGTTTCCCGTGCTGGGTTCAGAAACCGGGTGCTCGACTTGCAGTGTTTATTTCACTCGTCGAGATATGTCCAGAAGGTAAGTAGGGTTTCGGCTTCTTACTTCCTGGATCATGCAGCCATAACAACAGGCTTCTGCGGGAGCCTTCGTGATAATCAGGCCCCCGGCGCGTCACTGCAAAAAATTCCTGGACGTCCGGGGGGCCCCTGGGGTTACGCTTTATGCTACCTGATGGTCTACCGTATAGGGTCGCCCGGAGGGGTTTTTCCCGCTCACCAGGTATCCCTTGAGGCATCGCTCCCCTCACCATTGATGGTTATTGTGAGTATGATGTTTCTTTCGAGCGTTAATCCTCTCTGAGGAGTTAGATTCCTCGCTCCATGGGCTGTCCTCGTGGTAGTATTGAGACAATGCTCCCCTGTTATCAAAGGGTTACCTGGAATGAGCGTCTGGCTAGACGGCATATGCTAACCCTTGATTTTTCAATCAATGCTGCAGGGGGGTCGCGCCCCCGCTCGTTGGAGGTGAGGTTTGTGATCCCTCAGCCAAGGTAAACTACTGCTAGCGTTCCAGCAATGGAACGTGCTGTAGGTCGAGCCCCTTTCTCGACTGAGAACTAGGTGTGTTGCCCCACAGCTAAGTAAACTATTGCTAGCTGTTCCAGTTGGGAACATGCTGCAGGTCGAGCCCCGTCTCGGTTTGAGAACTGAGTGTGTTGCTCCCTCAGTTGAATAACTGCTAGCTGTTCCACCATGGGAACATGCTGTAGGTTGAGCTCTCTCTCCATTGAGAGAGGATGTTCTCCCCAAGCTACAGATTTACTGCTAGCCACTCCAGCATTATAGCCGTAGATATAGCGTCTGGGGATACGCTATTTTTATCTATAGGCTGCCTTTTCAGGGTGCCACGAGAACCCCTAGAACGGTATGCAAGTGTAGTGCACGTTACGCTTTGCCCACTTTTCTAAAATCCACAAAAGTGGTAAGTGTGCACGTAATGCTTTGCCCACTTTTCTAAAATCCACGTAAGTGGTAAAAAAAAGTTTTGTGTGCACGTTATGCTTTGCCACTTTTCTAAAAATCCTGTACGGTAAGAGCTACGCAACAGCTTCGTGCTCTTTCTGAGTGGTTTAAAACCCCGGTTCTGCCTTGGGCACTACTCCTCCTATGTATCCTCTGGATACATACTTAACAGGGTGCTACTAAGGATCGGTTGAGACAGTTCCTTCACCACATGCAAAGACAAACGTGCAGTAGCCCCTGTGTGACAGGCCAAGACTAGTATGATTCTAGGCTCTTGGTCGTATTCCCTTAAAGGAATTTATTTCTGATTCCAAGCCTTGAGCTCTACCCACGGGCCCAGGAGTCTGGCCCTAACAGGTAAGTATTTTGGGGTATGTAGCCTAGGCCTTTGGCCGTAGGGAATAACGTCACTGACAGCCGTCTAAACGTCCCAGGGGCAACTCCCATAGCAATATGGTAGAGTTGGTTCTTAGTGCTCGCCATGGTTCTGGCTTGCACTCCCCTCAGCATGGCGGCGTGGGTATACCGTTCCCCATAGCGACCCCTAGAGGAAGCAGTTCGAAGTTCCACGAAAGGGAACGTCTCGGGTTACTTATGTAACCATGGTTCCCTGAGTAGGGAACGAGACACTGCGTCCTCTAGGTTTCTTGCCATGCTGCGGATGCAAGCTTCAGACGAAGAAGTGAATGATGTGTAGCTCCCGGCGCCGATTTATACTGTAGTCGCACCGGTCGTGACGTCATGGCTGTCGCCGGCCAACGAGTTGGTGTTTTTTCAATGTATGCTCAGACACGGGTCACGACGAGGCGTTCCCCATAGCGACCCCTAGAGGACGCAGTGTCTCGTTCCCTACTCAGGGAACCATGGTTACATAAGTAACCTGAGACGTTTTCCCCGTTGCGCACGTTCTGTACGCACGGGACAGATGTGGTTGTTTAGATGCGTAGGCTACAGTGATGAATGGGGAGGAGAGACGAATTTGGCATGTGCTTGTGTTCATTTTTAGGAAGGGAAAGACATCGATTGAACATCACTGACAGTGGGTGGTGCTGCCTAGTGATTAAAGAGCTTGTAACTAAAAGGCTGTAGGTTCAGACTCTGTAGGTGGCAATCCTTGAACTGTCACCATGGTGCCCTTGAGCAACACACCTAAACCCAGGTTGTTCCCTCGGGACTGTCCTTGTACATTATAAGGATGCTGTAAGGGGTTTTGAAGAAAAGCCCGAGATAATTGACGATACAATTATGAGGGTGTTTGTTTAAAATATAATTTAGAAAAAAAAAATAATAATAATAATAATAATCATAGGTGATGTGGAGCGTGGTTTAGAAATTATTGTGTTATTATTATTATTATTATTATTAAAGGGCACTTTATGCACCTTGAAATTTATTTTAAGGCACAATTGGGAGTAGAATATAATGTATTGAAATACAGCATCTATGAAAATCGAGGATGGGTTTTCAGTACTCTGGACTGTGACTGTGGAAATACTCCTTCCTGTCTGTGTTTTCAGCACCCTGGACAGGGAATCTATATGTTCTTGATGTTGCTGTTAATAGGAAAGACCGGGGCTAGTCGTCACACTTTTTGCTCCAGTGAAAAATCCTCTTAAAATGTCAATGGGGGTTATATGCTTTATTAAACTTCTGTATTCTATAAAATAGGTCACATCGCTTCCAGTTCAGGTCTTTTGTATGCGCTTTGTTAAATATGGAGACGTTTTACTCAAGATGCCTTCAGTGGAGATACCAAAGTTGATCATCATAACTGATGTCCATCACATATGCAGAATTATATCTAAAAGTTTTTATTTTTATTTTTCTCTCTAACATTCGGATATTAAAATGTAATAAAAGGCCAACAATAAAAATAACCCCGCCTCTTTCTTACAATTGACTGCAAGTTGCCATTCAGATTTGTCTCCATGCAGTCTGTTTGACAGAACTAAGTCCCAGCCATACATTTTTTTTCCTTTTTTGATTATCTGTTACACTTGTACGTCATAATATGTGAGAAAAGATCTGTTGATACTTCTGTTTCAGTAACAGTTATGAACTAAACATTTAACAAAACACCAATACTCTAATATACAAAAATGAAAGAAAAAAAATGTAACAACTTATAATGAAATTACAACATGTGACAAAGTGAGTAAGCTGACATTTATTAAAAATAACCTTGTCCTGAGCACACAGTTCAAGCCTTCAAATCAAATTTATCTTAATTATATACTTGACTCTTGTATGTCAGTGTGTTTGTATTGTATTCAGCTATTTACCCAAGAGCTATTATGAAATAAAATGAAATGTGACTTAATTTTCAGAGAATAGAATTAACCAAAAAATATATATTTTTTTTAGACAGTTTTGAACTAAGCATTTGAAATCATTATGCAAAATCACTTCTAGTAAAGACAATCATTTGTGTAAATAATTGGCCATTTGACTCAAAAGGTACTGAAATAAATCTGTGTGACAAGTAGCCCTCCATGTCCCCTGTGAGGTAATTTATCAGGAAATGGCCTGACTGAGATTCAAATGGAGGAACCTAATGTTTACAGGTTCCACCCAATGCAACACAATACATTAACAACACATTCATGGCCCTTGTGTTCATATGACTCTAAAAGATATGTACATCTTCATTTTCAACCATTTCATATTCATTGCTTTTGTCACTTGTCCAGGTTCTTAAGCATAATTGCTATGGCCATTTCTGTTTGATAATGAAATAGGACCTTGCATAGACAGACATACCTTATCAATAAACAAATCATTGCTCACATGCTTTACTTGAGTGGTGAATCAGTTACACCCACATTAGGATAAAATGGAGGTGTGGGCAGCAGCAGACAGCTTCAGGCACAAATTGCAATCTGAGATGTGACTTTACTTTACACCAGAGCTTTACAGTGGGACTGCAGTCTATAATTCCTCGGTCTTTGCCCCCCGTCCCTTGATCAGCTCTACATCGGCAAAGAGGAGGGGGCAAAATATTATTATTATTATATTATTTTATATTTTAATTAATGGACTAATGAAATAAAAATAATTAATAGAGGGAAAAACAAAGTTTAAAAAAAACATGAAATGTTTAATGCTTATTTTCTGTTGGGAATTGAAGACCTCAATTTCCTTTAATACATCAACGATACTAACATCAGTTTAAGTTTCTTTATTTATTCTGTCAATTATAATCTAATTATAAAACAGACTTCAGCTTATATGTCTGCTTTTGTATGTTGTTGTTGTTTTCAGGCTTAGTTTGACAGTAAGAACATGGCTATATATATATATAATATATATATAATAAAAATTATTGTTTGATAAATAATAAATATAAAATATTATAACATTTTAATATTATAAAATTTTTATATTTACACATTATACCTTTGTTTTTGAAAGAAGTCTCTTATGCTTGTGTTTTTTGTGGAAAAAAAGAATTCTTTGATGAACAGAAAGTTTAAAAGAGCAGCATTTATTTGAAATAGAAATCTTTTGTAACAATGATCACTTTTGATCTATTTAATGCGTCCTTTCTGAATAAAAGTATGCATTTCTTTCAAAAATAAAAATCGTACTGACCCCAAACTTTTCAAGTAGTGTACATCATATCCAATTACCATTTTAATGTTGTTGCAGCTTGTTATGCTGGCTGTATTTGTTATGTGCATGGTGTACAGATTTTTTTTATTGTTGCTTTTCTCAGGCTAGCTTCTTGGTTTTATTACAGTAGCGCTGAAACACACAAAAATGAGCTCACACTCTGCAGTGATATAAAACTCAATTATTCTCCACCACATCCTCCTTCCCTTGTTAGTGGATTCACAGGGAGTTATTTTACAATGGTCCCTTTCCCTTGAGAAAATAGTTGTTATTCTCCAGCAGGAACCAGTTGCTCAAGTCTCTCCATACAGTGCACAGTATGTATGACGTGAATTGAAGTGAATTGCCACTTCTGGTGTTGACCCTAATTCTTAGCCATTACATTAACAAAGGGAGCTTATACCCGCCTTCACAAAGCTGTTCCATTAGTGAATGAGCAAAAGTATTCATAAACAAACACGTGAATGGTTCAGAGAGTCGGTGCCATTCAAAACAACAGACACCATTAACACGCATACATATGGAAAACAGCCATCAAGCTGCAAATATTTGACTATTTGTTAAAATAATGCTTATTCTGCAAAGGCTGTGTAGGTTTACGCAAATATATAAATAAAAATAACCTAAATGATGATAGTAAAAATTAACTATGAAATGAACTATGTTCAGTAAAATAAATATCCAATTAAATAAACAATATTGAATCCCTTCATAATGAAAAAAAAATAAATAATGATATTAATTTGACTACTGTGCCAAAAATACATGATGGAAGTGTGAAATCATGCTAAATTTTTAATAACCTTAAAAAAAATTGATGGTCATTATCAGAGCTATGCAAATAAATACATCCTAAAATAATGATATTGCAGCATTGTTTTGGATATGCTATAGATTTTTACTGTAGTCAAATAAACATTGTTGGATGAATTGTAGTGTCTTTGCAGCTGGTACGAATAGTCACATTGCATTGTGTCTTCACCTAAAACAGTACTTGCTTCAGGCCACAGTTTTTTTACTCAGCACGACTCAAACAACACCAATCTTAAGCCAGTAATCGTTAAGTGTTCTACCTGTTCTGCGGGCATTTCTTCTTCTCTACGCTAAACACACTCGTTAGTATTTCCAAAGAAGCATAGAAACCAAAACTGAAATATTATTGTGTGTATTTCTGCATCAGACAGTATGAACTGCAAGAATGTTTGCTATTCCTGATTTATACCGCAAGAGGGCGCCGCTTCCCACATCACACGCCTCCAAGCGACGGCGAAATTGCTTCGCAGTGCAAAGCTCTACACTTCATTCAGTCAGCACAAATATAGTCAAAGGTCTAATCTTGGCCTGTCACTATATGTTCAAAGATATACATAACCTTCTATAAGCAGCTCAACGAGGTCCTGTTTAACCAGACTGAAAGTTTCAGCGCTTGAATGATTGTGAGAAACTTTTCTCACTAGAGACACATCTGCACTGTGTGTGTGGCATCCTGGGAAATGCTTCTATAAAATAGATGACAATCCAATAATGATAAGGAGTGAGTACAGTAAATATTTACAGTAGTTGATTATTACAGTGTTAATTCGCAGGTACAGTGAGAGGCAATCAATCACAGAGAATGTTGCAAAATAAACAGCGCATGAGTTTTGAGAAAGTGCTTGCACTGTTCAAATGATTTTTTTACTGTAAATAAATCACCTCTATTAAGTGTAACTGTATTAGCTCTTTTATTAAAGAAACGGTTATGTTTAAAGGTTATCCTTATGTAGAGCAGCAGCACTCACTTGTTGTAACACTATGATGGCTTCCCTGTAATGCAAACGGGGTTAAGTGTGTGTCCAGAGGGAGTGTGTTTCAGTCATGTATGGAAGCATTTGTGGCTTTAGCATGCTCAGGCAGGATCACGCTGTACAAAGCTCTCTTCAGCACTCTGAAGTCTTTGTCTTTCTGCCAAAACAGAAATAGGAGAAACAAATCTGTGGAAAGAAAAGGCCCAATGCATAAAGGTTGGGAACTGACAACATAACTGCATGTATGGGCAAGATGGTGGTATGACTGCAGCTCAGGTGGGCTAAACATTCTGAAAAATGCAGTCGGGTGAGATTTTAGATTAAGGCAGGGGAGGGGCTGTCGACAGGTGCTGACTCCTAGAAAGGAAACAAAAAGACAGAGCAAGACTTGTTTGTGGAACCAGGGAAGGAAAAGTGGGATAGTGAAGTTCCAAAAGGATTTACAGTTAGGTTCAAAAATCTATATAACCAATTTAGTATTTTATAATACTTCATTACAAATCATTTTACTAGCATAATAGTTTGAGTGAAAAGTTTCATTCAAAAAGAAATGATCTGAAAAATATTTCAAAGTGTCTTAATATTTGTTTAGTTTTTTCTGTAATGACAGAAGTACTTAAATTGCATGAACTCCATAAACTGTTCTCCGCTATGATTTGAGATGATCCAAAGACCGGGTTGAGCTTCAGTGGAAAAAAGTTCACCAGATCAATGTCACAGATTTTTCATTTTGATTTTATTGGTTAATCTTAAATATTTGTTATTCTCTTGAGTTGTACCATTTAAAACATTTTCAAAATCCTAAAATGTTTTGTTTATTTTCCCAGATTAGAATCCCATATCCAAATGTAGACTACCATTCAAAGAATCCTGAAAGGATCCTTCAAAATCCTGAAACAAATGATCGGTTTCCAAAAAATATTAAGCAGCATAACTGTTTTCAACACTGATAATAATAAGAAATATTTCTTTAGCAGCAAATCTGCATATTAAAATGATTTCTGAAGGATCATGTGACACTGAAGACTAATGGCTTTCTATTCCAGCTTTGCCATCACAGCAATAAATTTGATTTGGAAAAATAGTAGAAAGCATTTATTTTACATTGTAATAATATTTCACGATTTTACTCTATATTTGATCAAATAAATGCAGCCTTGGTGAGAATTAGAGACTTCTTTCAATAACATTAAAAAAATGTGCCAACCCCAATCATTTGAACAGTAGTATAAAATTATTGACTTTTTAATAACATTTAATTGCATCCTGTTAATATTATATTATATTATATTATTCAAAAGCTAATACTTCTGTTTAAAGTTCATATTTGTGTACATTTGGCCTTATCGGAGTCTATCTGTTTGTAAATGTATTGTAAAGTAGCCTTTACAAATTTTAAGTTTGTAATGCCAGGAAATGTGTTTCACAAGAACAGTGATAATATAACAAGGAAACCATTCATCTCTGCCCTGGCATGTTGATACTCGGAGAAGAGGGTAGATCCACAATACCACCTGATTGTTTTATTTTGAGCTGCTTTTCTCCCAAAGTAGTTCAAATGAACCATGTTTACAGGCCCTGTAAGACACACTTCTACATCTAATTTTGAACACCTCATGCGTGATTGGATTTATATTTGTGATGCCTGTGATTATCTGTAATATACTAATGTAATATACCTTTTTTATTTTATTTTTGCAAATTGATTTCAACTGTCACTTTTTGCCCATGTTGGGGATGGTATGGTGGGATGGGGGTGATAAACAGCAGGCAATTCACAGCTTCTCGTTTGTCTCCTCCCATCAGGCACCTGTGGTGGTAGGTCGCCTCATGCAGACAAAGGCAGAGGGAGGGGGCTGGCTTTCAACCATCCAATAAGAAGCCAGAGAGGCATGATCATGGAAAGCGCAGAGCACTTGAGCTCAGTGACAATTCAAAGCTGAGTGAGGAACCATTCTGCCGCTCACAACTCAACTTGTTTAGGAGCATTGCACTGCTTAGAAAACCCTGAAGATTAGGAATGGCGGTCACTAATTTACACTACATTACCCGGATGAGCAGTGGCTTCAAAGTATACATCTTAGAAGGTAATTATCACATATTATATCTTAATACCGGAGAGTACATTATATGTGTATGTTATCTGCATTTTTTATTTTAATACCAGTTTAAACTTAGAATTACGTTATGTGTGCATGTTATCTGCATTGTTTATTTTAAATCAATAATAATCATTATTATTAGATTTAATGCACAATTTAACATGAAAATGTACCATACAGCTGAAATGTATTATCGTGAACTGTCTAGTCATTTTTCCAAATGCGTTATGCATGTTTTGTTCATGTTGCTTATTTTTATTTAAATATATGTGTAAACAATTCAAAAATTGAGCTATAAATATTTGAAAGTATTCAAATAAGAAACAACTACTGGTTAGTTGAGGAGAGTTAAGATGAAGACATGCTTGATATGTGTTTTAGACTGCAAATGAAAGAGATAAGAAAAAGGATGGGGTACTGTTTTTTTGTCTTTAATCTCCCCTTGAAAAATATCCCTCCCTGAGGCACTAAAAATCAGTCATCAATCAAGGTATAAGGTGTGGTTTACACCCAATCCCCCATCCTCTGTCATGCAGAGTCAACCTGCCTTGTCACAGTCCACTGCTTAGGAGATCTGTGAGTGTGTGTAAGTGAAAGAGGCTTCTGCCAACAATGCCCCCTCATCGTCTAAGCCATTTGAGCATTCAGTAAACGTTATCCGCTTGAAGTCTGATAGCTCCTAATGCTACACTTCATTCATGCAGTGGTAAAATACCTCCGATTTTAATCACCAATCAAATCAACACGGGTCCTGACTGGTCTAATATGTGGTTGATTTGATATCCACAGTCCATGATCTTGTTTTTACGAATTCCTAAAATGTTCAGCAAGTTAGGAGTCAAATAAGTGCTGTAGCAGATGTTCAAATATAAAATCGTATAAATTCTTACAAAGTCTTATATCTTATAAAATCTTACACTGACTCATTAGAGGTAAGTTACTGTGAAGGCGTGCAAGTTACTGTGAAGTTACTGTAAGTCATTATCAGCTGCACAAAATCTCTAACCTTATTCTGGAGTGAATAAAAAGGATGTTGTGAAATAAGAACCAGTATTAGGGGCAATGTTAACATAATGCAATGGACAGGTATACAAATCCTGGTTAAAAATACTTATTTTAATAACACAACAAAAAAAAAAAAGAGAGGGATATTTTTAATAAGCATTATAATTTGAGTATTTATTTAATTACAATTTTTTTTTAACTAAAATTTGTCTGAAGAGTCAGGGTTGTACATATAGGCCTACATGTGTACAGTAGCTCAACGGTTTCCATACTTTCAATTAAGACAATCTATGTTTTTGCAAGTGCAAAGAACTATCTTAGTTTTTTTTGTTTTTTTTACTTCGTTGCGTGGTGGGGGGAAGTATGGTGATTTTATTATATTATATTTCTGTAATTATGTTACGTTCTGTGTAGCTATAATTGTGTGTGTGGGGGGTGTGGTGTGTGTGTGTGTGTGTGTGTGTGTGTGTGTGTGTGTGTGTGTGTTTGTAGTTGTTTGTCCAGTCTTAGGTTGTTTCATGGTTTATCATTTTATAAAAAATTTAAAATCCGACATAACTGGTCATTTTGAGACTAAAAATGGTCAGTGAGCTATTAATGAGCTTTAAAACCATTATCAGTTGTAGCATGTAGCAGATTGTGAACTGTGACTTTAATGATGAGACCTTTGCATGACACTGTTTGTGATATTAGCATGTGAATGGTGATATTTATGTCAGTTTGGATTAGTCTGTTACTATCGTTATGTTGGGTAAACATGCTGTGAGCCACATGCCTTAACCCACAAAGCCTGTTTTGCCCCTCAAAGCAGTATGAACAACAAGTGATATCCTCGTTTGTTCACTGATGTCGTTTTTTCCAAATTTGAATGACATTTACCGTTAGCGGTGAATCAGCTGGGTAGTTCTACAGTAATACTCACAGAGCCAGTTGATCTTGCTCTGCCACTTAACGGAGTTTACATTTAACGGTGGCCCAACAACGTTTTTTCCCACAATTAAGATACACATGCGGTGATGCAATTTCAAGGATTAAGAGTCAGTTGTTTACTTGTTTGCCACACCTTTTCACAAGTAAGGGAATCGGTGACTGGCAATGACCGTGTGAGCACCCCGCAGCAATGCCATTTATCATATCTGAAGTCACACCAGGCTGTGTTCATCTTTTCACAGGACAGCCCAATCTGAGGAGTGAAGACAGATTTCGCCATATGACCAGCGACAGGGTGCGGATGCGCCCTGCACATCCCATGAAGCGCAAACACAGTTCAGAGAAAGGACGGACACTTGAAGAGAGGTAATGACCCGTGCAACATCTAACATGGAACCAATACCCAGTAGATTAAGAGGGACTGAGGAGGAGTTAGTTTGCTCATTTATTTTTCAACTTTCTGTTTCAGAAGAGAGAGGGCCCTTAGCAAGTGTCTGGCCAACAGTGCCCGCAGATCATCTGGGTTCAGTATTCCTGAAAGCCCCACATCCACATGGAGCCCAACGGCCAGCCCCACTCACCTGATCCCCAGCCCAGTGTACTCCACCCCAGTCATGGACGAGCCTCTGGCCCTAATCAAGAAACCGCGCCCAGAACCAGAGAAAACCGAGAGCCAAAAGAAAGCTACAACAGTCAGACAAATACAGGTGATTACTATTACTAATGTTAAATCAACTGAGCTTATGGCATGCTTTAAATTAAAATGCAATGTATTAGTAGATAGTGTTAGTAGTAGAAGTTGTTTTTGTTTTGTTTTGTTTAATCAATCCATTTAATGTACATGTTAAGAAACGAGTGATTTAAAAACAATAATAAAAAATGTGAGGGTTTGTGTGTGTCTATATCGATATATACATATATAAGATGAATAAATTAATATTCTGATTTTTTAATATGATAATATATTTAAACTAATAGTTAAGTTAGTAGATACTATATGTATAAATCAGTAACCTTCATAAGCATGTACATTATTTTGAAAATAATATAAGAAAATAAATGAATTGTATTCAATAATAGCCAAACACTTAAAGTAATTGTACGAACGTGTTATTCCTTAAAAAATACTAACAAATCAGTATTTATCTTAATACGTAAATATATATTTTTAATTATTTTAAAATATGTATTTTTATATAGTATCTGGATACTTAAATATTATAATATATTGTATACCTGTATATCAGTTTTTGGAATAAATTAAAAATTATTTTCAAAACAAATTATCTGTGGAATAAAATTGTATTTAAATGTGTTTAATATAATTATTATCAATTGATTTAAAATAAGAGAATCCAAATGTAATATTCATTACAATGTATAGAAATAATACAACTATGTGATTTACTAGATAATAATATATATATAGTATATATATCACAAACAAGTTATATATCACCATTAAATAACAATTTTATGTTATATGTATGAATATATTAGGATCTTAATACGCATCACCTATGTGGAATAATATTGATTCCAGTTGAATCTAATTATTAATAGTCATAATTGAGAAAAATAATATAATAATAAATACTTTTAAATATATGATAAAAATATGTTTTATACATTATTAATACATTATATGTGGAATAATATTGTATCAATCTCTGTAAATATTTCCAGACATTAGCTAGAGTTCTTGCTGCAGTGTTCAAAACCGCATGCTAATCCATAATTAAAAGACCAATTTGTGGCTGTTCCATCCTCTCATCCCCTCCTTCAGCAGTGCGTGCTGACTGAACACGTTCGATGTATTATACCATCATCTTCTTAGAGTCTATCCTGAGGCCACTGCAGTCTGTTCATCCTCACTCACTATCTATGAGACACAACAGAATGCAGGAATTGGGCACTTTTGTGTTCTTGAGAGAGTGACTCTTTAGAGTGCGGACAGGCCTCTGCCTGTCTCAGATATGCAATCCAGCCGGATTCAGGGAGAAAATGTGAGCAATGGGTGGAGGAATGTTGTCAACAAGTCTCAACACACCAGTGCTGTTGTTGACCTGAAAGTGGCATCAGGGCTGAGAGAGAGAAATAATTTAGAGCCCCTAACCGCAAACATAACTGTCCATCCTGTCCTTTTAATTTCCCATTTTTCCATCAGTTTTATTCATTTGCTATTCCAAAAACTCCATTACAGATGGATGGATGTAAAAATGTATTACGACAAGGATTTGCTGACCTTCGCTGTCTTTTTCAGATACGGCCATCTGTCATCACCTGTGTTTCCTCTGCAACAAGGTCAACAAGTAAAGACTGCTGCACTCACTCCACTAGTAAGCAAAAAGCTGCAAAAGAGCTTGGCGCTCCTCCTTTAACATGTCCGTGCAGATCTTTTCATCAGAGCGAATAGTTTTTGAACATCATCATCTGATTCTGTCTCTCTATAGTTGTTACCCAGCACAGTTATGACAACATTGAAGAGCATTTCCAGAGGAGTCTCGGGATGAACTACCACAGAGCCACCTCCATCAGCGTATCTGTAGATGACCACTTTGCCAAAGCGCTGGGGGATAAATGGCTCAAGCTCAAAGCTTCATCCTCCTCCTGCCATTCATCCTCTTCCTCATCTTCTTCATCTCCACCCAGCAGTCCGACCTTCATCCACTCGCCCGGCTACAGCCAGAGTCCCAAAAGGGCTTGCAAAGATTCAGTCAGTCCTACCACGACCACACCAAACCTATGGTCTGATAAATGAAGAAGAGAGAGGAATTTGATGTAGATATGACAAAATGGACTCAAGATGCATGTGTAGGCCCATGCATTTCTGCTGTAAAAAGCCAAAGGGAGATTGTGCGATGATGAGATGTTGTAAAAGTTGTCATGAGCAGATGAGGAATTGTTAAATCATCTTTAAAAGGGAGATTTTCAAAGTCTGACCTTTTTTGGATCATTCCATGGTAGCTAAGCATTGTTGGAGTTGGCTTTTGTCATTGGTTTTGTGGGTGCCACTGGTTTTTATTTGTTGACTGTGATTGCACTGATTATTACTAGTAACATTTCATCGTCTGTTGTAAGCTTTCTTCTGCAAGCACGTGCATATTTATATTAGACAGTGTACCAGAATCTTGTAACCTAAAAGGAGCACTGAGCAAAACAGACCAAAAATTACTAGGTCAGAAAGTTTCATGTTTTAATTGAAAATAAATGCTTGGAAAAAAGAGGTGGGTAACTGTTTGGCATCTCTATATGAGCTACTGCTGTTCATTTCAATCCTTGTGTAAATTTCAAGCTTTTATACTGTTGTACATATTTGTAATAAACACATTTTTTAAAACGCATTAGTAGTAGAATTTGTTTTGAATTCATGTTTGTAAAAAATTGATTGAAATGTAAATATATTTGTAAAAACATTTAGTAAAAATCTATCCTGAAATGCACATTCCTAGTCTTGTTGTGAACAAATAATAAGCATATGTTCAAAAGTTTGAGGTTTCAGTACTTTTTTTTGTTTGTTTGTTTGTTTTGGTAAAGAAATTGTTTTTATTTAGTAAGGACACTACATTTTATATTTGTTTACAAAATATTTCAAATAAATGCTGTTCTTTTGAACTTTCCATTCATCAAAGAATACTGAAAATGTATCACAGTTTCCATAAAAATATTGAGCAGGAAAAAAATTTCTTATGACAGGGATAAAAAATTATTATGACAGTTATGATGCTGAAATTTCAACTTTGCCATCACATGAATAAATATATTTTAAAAAGTGTTAAAATAAAAAAAAAAATTTTTTTTTTAGTAAATTGAAACATTTTCTTTAATAACCCAATATTACTGTTTTCACTGTATTTTTTATCAAATAAATGCAGTCTTCTTTCAAAAAATTTAAAAAAAAATCTTACAGATCCCAAACTTTTTAACAGTAGCGCAAGTTATTCCAGTGTACATTATATATTTGTCTTTGTAATGACTCATCAAACTTGTAGTAATAACTTGCTCTGCCACTTTTAATAATCAAATAAATTCCTCATAGTTAAACTGATGTTTCACTATCCCAAAGAAAATAATTTAAACTTTTCAAACATTTTAAAAGCAAACAAAAAATACACAGTTATGCTCTTCCTATTGAAGTCGAACAACATTATGGGTCAAACTATTTTCTGAAGTAATCAACATTTCTTTAAGCACAAAGCTAACAGGTTAATGAAGTAGATTGACATGCAGTCATCAATAGGTCTTCAATTTTCAGAAGAGTGTTGACATTAGATTTGTTTCACTCTGTCAAACATCACCTTTCATGCTAAATGCCCTTAGACTTGCAAGGGTCATACAGTAGTTGATTTTATTTTCTCCATCAGAAATCAATAGAGCAAGATGTTGTATGTTTATGTAAATGATTGTTATGGGAAGGTAAAATTAGTCAGAACATTATAAGAACACTTGGGTCATCATTTCAGAGGCCAGATTCAAGTTGCGTTTACCAGCCCATATTTATAAACTTACTTTGCCAGCAGCTAAATTGCAAATAGATTTGACCTCCTTAGATTGTTTATGATAAATAGGAATCAGTTGGAAAACAACTTCCATGCCTGCTAAAAAAAAATATCAACTGCCAGTTAGATCAGATGCAAAACTTGTCAATCACAAGATCAGGTTCAAGAAGCTGAGAAACAGGTTTGAATGAAGATTTGCTGGCACAAAGGTACAGTAAAAGCCATTGAATGGAGTTCAAAGAAGTCTTGTTGTTGCCAAAAGCCCTGCCTTCTATACTCTGTTGCAGGCTTGACTAGAGTCTAGTGTTTCTCAGAGAACAAAATGACTCATGCTCAGTGGCTTAGATCTCAAGGTGTTGCAGTAACATGATGTCCTTGTGGAATGTGGACACCTCAAGGCAGCTTTAAGTCACATGAAAGGTTAGTATAGATGACATCATTGTCTAGCAGAGCAGATCCACACAAAATGTAACCAGCAAGATTAACAATACTATTAACATTATGTTACTTTGGTTTTATTGCTTCATGCATTTGCATGCTTTTATGCCACCTATGTGCACACAGTAGCAGTTAGATTAATAATATGGGTAAATAATCAAGGTCCCATTAGCATGCATTAACTATCATTAACTAACAATGAGCAGTACATTCATTGCAGTATTTATCAGTCTTTGTCAATATTAGACTGTAACTGTTCATTGTTAGATCATTACCTCAGGTTCATTAAAATAATATAAACAGATACAACTTTTTATTTTCATAATGTATTAGTAAATGTTAAATTAACATGAACTAAAATTAATATATGCTTTAGATACATTGTTAGTTCATGTTACCTGATGTAGTTAACAGATGGAACTATTGTACAGTGTTAATTTAGAGTATAGCATCATCTTAGAAGAACATTTTCAACAGTTCAGGAGACATAATGGAAATTGTTTATGTTTCCTTTTAGCATCCACTTTGTCTCAGGTGTCTCTCCTACAATCCATTAGGAGAAATTAGGAGGCACATTTCTCTGGAGAAAATTCTGGGAAACAGGAAAAACCTTAGCAAAATGCTCCATTTAATCCCATTGCAGGATTAGAGGAACATTCTCTTTTCCTACTGGACATTTGATGTATGAAGTGTGCCATAAGTCATGGTATAAATTAACTTTTGAATGAGAAAGAATCCTCTGTTTTGTGCCCAATAAAATTATGAACCATTCACTGTTATTGTGAATAACTCATCGACTCCAATGGAAGATTCTTCTCTTAATTATAAAATAAGTGTAGAAGCTCATAATTGGTCTCTGTAGTTAGCACCATCATGCCCTTTCTTGCAGCTGAAGATCTAAACATGTATTTATGCTGTCGTTTTCGTTCTGTTATCATGCATGTCAACTCTGCTGTAATTGAGCCGCATCCCTCAGGCTACACATACTGTGGCTTGTCGTGGGGTGTTCTTATAATTCCCCAAGTCAAAGGGAGGAGGGTGGGGGTCTGCGTGGGCAACTCTGAATTCTGAATATCATCCTTCAACAATAATCATGGATTGAATCAGCATTTAAAATGGATCAAAAGTTTTCATGAGGTTTTCAGAGGAGAAGCAGGTTTTTAAAATGCCGCACCCTCCTGTCCGTGTCAAAGCATGTGTTGAAACAGATCCCTTCTGACATCAGTCATTGCTTTACATTTTATATTCAGTTCAGGACTAGGGTGGTACCCTAAAGAAGTGTACTAAATAGCAACAAAAAAAAACTACTCACTTTTCAGTCAACAATGTAAAAAATGATTGTACAAGTTAGTTCCAGTCCTGGAATCTGCAAAAAAAAAAAAACTTTCCTAAAGAGGAAAATAGAAAGAGAAAGGTTATGTCAAATGTCAAATTTATCTCTGCCATTGTATTAGAAACATCCTTTCAACAGTGTTTACTGTTTTATTATTATTTATATTTTTAATGCCAAGTTAATATTAAAAGTAATTCAAATCAAAGTATAAAGTATAGTGTTTGTAAAAGTCATTCATTATATATCTCTTATATATATATATATATAGATCTCTTATATATATATTGCTAGATTTACAATGTGTAATAACTGGTGCTTTTAAAATTAATATACTTATATTTTGGCTAAATGTTCACAGTCATAATTTTAGAGATTCTTGAATAAACAAGACTTTCAAGTTTGTGTTAGCTCTACAAGTCATACCCTGGAACGTGTATGTATGTATGTATTTTACTTACTGACTGACTGACTGAATTACTTATTTCTGTGGATTGCTATTGGTATTTTTCAATTAATCTTTTTGCCGGTTACACCAGCTGTCTACAAAGTTACTCTCTTTATGACTGAGCCTTGAATCATTCATTTCAACACACCTGATCTCACTTATGTACTCCTAGGTGCTGTCCTGAGCCAGATTAGCTGGCTAGCCAGTACTTTTCAGTTAGTTGTGTGCATCAATTCTGGGTTTTAGATACCATGAAAGTGGCTTGGCTTTTAGCGGTGTTCATTGCCATAGTAACTTAAACTCCACAGCTAACCTGCTCCATGGGGACAGGTTATATTTTGGGTAAGAGATCTCAAACTGAAATTGGGCCAATCAGATGTGAGCAAAGTGACACATGTCTGACGCAGAAAAGTCACTCTCCCAGTTGTTTCTTTTCCTCCAATTAAAAGGTCACTATAACAGTAAGAAATGATAATTACTTAGATTATTTTATATGATTTATAAATCCTTATTATATATTTATAATTATTATTAATCCATTTACCCAAGCCATTTTAAATTTAACAATCGTTATAAAGCCTTATTTAAAAATTAATATTAATATATACATATCATATGTAATTAATAATCTGTAGAATCAATCGATAATTTTTTAAAAATACTACCCTTGACCTTACAGGTTTGAACGTGCTCTGTCGCTGTTATATTATCACTATTAAACCCGCTGTGCTCACTTCACAAGTTTCATTTGTGTCTGCACTGATAGAGCAAGATCATTTATTTTACTTGTCCTTTTTCATGGACAATCCTTTTCCTTCGGCTAATAGTTTAAATTCCTCACATTCTTCAATCTCTTAACCTTTTAGCAAAGAGTGTTTGAACCTCACTGGGTCTCTCACGAGAAGTAAACACTTGCTCTGTGTTGCCAGGCATGTGATTGGCTGTTCACCACTGATGTTGCACATTCATGTGCACGTGCTCCACAAACTCAGGATCAAAGCCTGAGCTGACAAAAAAAGTTGATGATTTGCATCATGGTACCAACAAAGCCGGATTGGAGTGGTTTGGTTTTGTCAACTTGAAACTAATCCTGTAACTCTGACTTTGTTCAACTACCGTCATGGTACAGGCCCCAGTAGGTGTGTTGTGTTGTGTTGCTCTGAGATGCTCAACAATGCTGTTGTGACTTTGACTGAAACAGTTTTAGATGGCGGATCGGATCTAAAGTAATTGTTAATATTGTCTCTAAAATGTAAGTTACACAATATTAATGTCTTGTTTATTGAGCTGTTATATAAAAGCACTATCACATCTGCACGTGAGCTATGTTTAAATTTTAGACTCGACAATAACACTTTTGCTTGTGTGATTTTGCTATATTCTTATTTAAATTATGTAGACACTTACATGTGTAGACTGGACTTACTGTTCTTAATATTTAGTAATCACACCAAAACATACAAGAGATATGTAATTATTTAAACTTGCGTGTCCAAATTCACTTAAAGCAAGTCCTCGGTTATTTTTATTTACTGTTTGGAGAGAAAGTTGATAGCCAAAGCCTTCTGATTGATGCAGACTCGACCTTTATGTGTTGTGCAGCACTCCCTGCATTATTCCAGTAATTAAATGTTCATGCTTCTGAGTCACTTCCGTAGGATTACAGTTCAAAAAGACATTCAACCAAAACCTTCACATTCCCACCTTCACAGGTCTGACAGACAGGTAAGTCAGCACCACAGTCTGTGACACATCAACTGTCTGCACCTCTTCTGCCTGCTCCGCAGGCTTGGCTGCGTTACCAGGGAGGCCAGGCAACATGTGTGTGATTAATTAACTTTAGGAAAATGTTTGCGGACTAGTCATTTTGCTGTTTTATTTTTTCATATCACTCTTCGCCTTTTTTTCCCTAAAGGCACTTAAGTCAGGGCGGCACAAGCCGAGGCTGTAGTCAGGGATTTTTTTTAAAAGCGTACCATACAGGCCACACCAAGTCTTTTAGGTCACACACACAACTTATGCACAAATACACATGCAGACATTCCTCGCTTCTGAGAAAATTGCTTTGAGTGATCCTACCAATCCTGTTTGGCAAGGGAATGGAGGGAGGGAAGTGGCGGAAATGAGGAGAGATGATGAGGACTGATAGACAGTATGTTCCTTGTGAACTACTTTTAAGGGGTTTATTTGCATGTTGAATCAGGGTTTTTAACTGTTACGGTTCAGCTTTGTTTTACCATGGAAATAATCTGCATATGCCGTTAGTTATTTTGAGAATCTAATGAGGAAATAATGTGTGGGGAAAAAATAAATCTGTGGAAATGCATAAACAAGGTTTACCCTTTGCTTGTGAATTAGGCTATGGCACAATTTTGCTATAATTTGCCAAGTATATTTTCATATGAATAAGCATTTATTCATTAGGAAATGGAATTTGAAACTATTAGATTACATTGATAACGGCATCAAGTTCAGGGATCAGGGGGATCAAGTTCAGAGAGCATAAAACCTGTAATAGGCTATAACAACCCAGGCTATACACTTTGAATATAGATTAGCTATAGGTCTAATTTTCCACCCTATGACTAAATCATTGAGTTTATTTAAATATCAGTAAAGATAATTGCATAGGATTTATGAACAATTCATAAAGAAGGTGGAAAATAAAGGTATAGTTTTTTCCTCTAGCTCAGTCTTTCTTTTTCTCCTTTGTTATTATTTATTGATTATGTAAGATTGAATATTAAAAACATCAGTAAAATGTCATATTATTTCAAAAGAACATTAGAAATAATATTAAATATATATTTAAATGCACAAATTGTTTGATGATGAAAGAGTGTAATCTAAATCTAAAATAAAACATGAAGAAACAAGCACATCTTTTTTATTCTATTATGTTGGGGACTTTCCATTGAACTGTATTGTTTTTATACTGAACTAATGATATTTCTATACCCTAACCCTCACACAAACCTTTTTGAATATTTAGATTTTCATTAAGACTTTATTAAAGCATTTTCCTCATAGGGACTGCTGATCCCCACAACGTGATTTCAGGTTTTACTGACCTCATGTTTATTTACTTTGTTTTACTGTTGTACCTCTACTTTAAAAATAGCATAGATAGTAGATTCAAAGAAGCCGAGGTAAAATAATTAATAGTGAATTTGTGTTTTACTGGCATCTAGTGGTCTTTTTTGCTGTGCTTTTCTGTATAATCTCTGAAAGCTGATAACCAAAGTGTCATACTGTCAAAGATAAACAATTGAGAATTTCAAGTGTGTGGCATTATGGTTAAAAATTTGGTGTATAACTAAAAGGTTACAGGTTCAATCTCCACAAATAATAATCTATAAACCATCACCACTGTGGCAATTCAATGGCTGCATAAAACAGAAAGTCAGCTCAAATTGATAATTAGTCATTATAATAAGCAATGAGTAAATGTCTGTCATCAGTAAATTGATATCAGCCTATTGTGACTCATGATTTAGTTAATAAACTATCACTTGCTTTTTGCAGAACCAAGAGCAAAGCATTACATTAAACAACTAATGCTGGTCAATATCCATCTCACCATTGTTATGTATAAGAGCTCAGCAGATGTTTTAAATTGCAAGAATATGCTTTAGTATATTGGTAAAGGAGTAAATACGAGCATGAAATAAACTAAGAATGAACAAACTGAGCCAACAAGTATTTTAAGTCAATATTTTCATGTTTTTTATCATCCCAGTCCACCTGCTGTGAAAATATTACTGACAGAAATGGCTTGACTGCTTTCAGAGGTCATGTTTGAAAAGGTTTCTGAATAGATTTATTAATGGGAGATGTTGGCAGCAGAGACTCTAGAGAATGGGGTTGCTTTGTCTAAGGCAAGCACTAACATGTTCCCGGCTTATGATTGCAAACCTGTGTAAACTATTGTTAAAATAGACTTGTTTATGTGTGGGAAAAATTCTGCTCACTGTTCTTTTCACTGTTATTGTCTTATCTTAATGAAATGAAGTCTAAGCAATACGGTCTTTTTTAATTGAGCGTCTCCAGATTCATGTTAGCAAGATGTCTAGGTAAAAGACCCTGAAAAATCAGCTAACACCATCTATTTAGCTGTCACTGTGAAATGGAAAAGCCTAAACAATTATACTAAACAGCACCAAGCACATAAAGAAATGAAACCTCCCGCTTGGGTAACCTGTCATTGTACCCTATAATGCAAAGATTGATTTAGATAGACGCCAATGTGTTCTTGTCTTTGTGTTTATAGTTCAGGCCTCCCACAGCTGTTCACATGTCATTATCTGTTATTTCATAAGTGATGTTTTCAGTAGAGGCGGAAAGTATTTCAAAATAATCTTTTATTTACCCTTTCACGTGATATTTAACATCCATTTTTAGCTAGCCATTGTTCACTTTATCTGTGTAATTACAGTAACGGGGCTTTGTAAAATTACATGTAATTGGTGGTTATTTTGGGTGTGGTGATTTGTTCAGTCAGTGTATCAATGTCGTTTTGGACAATTGCGTTGTGTCAATATTCAGGCTTTATGAGTCACATTCAAACCTCCAGTACAACAGCCTTATCACTTTGCATCTCTATTTCCTTAACACATAATAAAAACTATAAATGGATGTAATATTGCACATGAAGACTTCAGAATATTGCCCCCAGCTGGCAGAAAAGTGATGTAATGATTATTGATGATTTTAAAAGATTGGTAAAGGCCACTAGACAAATATAGACTTTGATGATGTGAGGTTTTTAAATTGTAAAATATATTTTAAAATTTATTTAAATTGTTAAAATTATTATTATATATATTTTCATTCAAATACATATTTTCATGGTAATTGAGATGTTATTATTTAATATATTGTGTTATTGTTAATATATTTTAAATAAATGATGTTCTTATTAATAATATTATGCATGCATATTGGATTATATTTATATAAAATGTACACATATAAAACATCATTTAGGCCTATTATATAATATATATTTCCATCACGCTACCGGGTAAAAAAAAAGTTATATATTTTATGGAGAAACAGCTGAGATCCCAGGATTTTTACCAGACATATTTGGTAACTGTTTGAACTTTCAGTCTGTGATTTGACACTGCAACTGCAAACATGTTTCGTGTTATTAACAGAGAGGTTCTCTAAAACTGTAATCATTTTTTTGTTTTTTATTATTTTAACAGTTTACAGTAAACATTATCATCGTGCATTGATTTCTTAGGACATCGTTTTATGCTTGGATGATTACCTAGCATGATCCATTTTAACGTCTTTTCCTCGAAATTTATATCATTTGATGTTCTCAAGTTTCATCCTCACCATCATGTATTGTGCAGTGCCTCCCATTCAGTGTTTGTTTATATTATTTATATATTTATATTTACATACAATTGTATATATATTTCCATTTACCTATTACATGCAACATTCTATTGTGATTAACTGAACTGCACATTTATTTATAAAGCACAGTGGTTTACATATAGCGGCACATTCTTTTGCATTTTTATCCAGTGATCTATATGTCTATGTTATGAGTGAGGAAAAAAAAGAGCAGAGCAGACTGGGCTTCAGAGATCTATGTCACTCAGTTCAGCAGCATTCAACGGAGCAGGAAGAAAACAGCTTATTTTAGCGTCTTCCTGCTCTGCGTCAGGCTGCTAACCTATCAGTGGATGGGCCGAGCAGCCTGCAGACACATGTGGGTGAGACACGCGGCAAAACCAAACTATTTAGTCTGAAGATTCCTTTCCTGTTTTCCTACGCGTCCAGCTTAAATACAGGTTTAAGAGCGCGGTTTGGGGGAAAACAGAACTGCCACTGTGTGCCTGAGAGGATGAAAATCACTTTTCATTTTGCTGTATGTTCCCAGAGAGAGTTCAAATGAGCTGGTTATCTGTTTTGTAAAACCAGAGGCAAATATTATGATTGAAAACTGCTTCGTAGGAGTAAGTTCAAAATGTCAAGGCTGATTTCACAAGACTAACTGCCAGGTTAATGATAAGCAACATCAGTCGCTGAATTAAAAGGAAGAGTGACAAACCTGCCATTTCAGACAAATACAACAACAGGCTCATTTAATTTTGGTCTGGCCTTGATCCAGAACCCTCTTCTGTATTTCACATGGAGCTGCCTGCTGTGGTCTGGACTGAGGTCAGGGTTTTGTGTGGAAACAAAAAATCCTGTAGGGAAAATTCCTCACTCCCCCGTGATTGAGCCAACATGAAGTGTAAAGACACACATGATGTTTATTACTATATACACTATCTTTCAAAAGTTTGGGGTCAGTAAATTTGTACTTTCATTCAGCAAGGGTGCAGTATATTGATGAAAAATGACAGTAAATACTTTTACATTATTACAAAAAATGATATATCTTATAAATGCTGTCCTTTTGAACTTTATATTCATCAAAGAATGCTGGAAAAATATTATGTATGTGAGTATTTTTTTGTTTCAACATTGATAACAATAAGACATTTTTCTTGAGTACCAAATTATCATTATTAACGTGATTTAAAGGATCATAATATGACTGGAAGTAATGGCTGCTGCGGACCAATTTTAACAGTAGTTTTGCTTATAGACTGAGCACTGCTATATTGAAATATCTTTTTCAAGTTGTATATATATATATTATATATATTATATATACTATATATATATATATCATATTAAATCATAATTTAATCATCTTAAATGTTTGTAGCAGCAGACATGATGTCCTCGGGGTCAGCATCATCATATATCTGCACTCAGATATCCATGACAGATCTATTGTAAGCCTTTATAGCCATAATTTAATTACGATGCTTCACCCTGATCTCTTTTTCCTGGTTTGTCACATTTAAATTCTCTTTAAAAAGAAACAATAACCAATATTAAGTACTGTAATGAAGATAAATACCTCTTTAAGAAGCACAGCCAAACGTGAAATGAAGATTGTGGGTCACAGACATGGAAATAATCTCCATGACATTATGTGTTGAAAGTTCCTCAGTCCAGGCCCCTCCGGTCTACCCAAATGGGGTTCAAAGTTTGATCCAAAAATATCTGCCTCTTTCCTTATTTGAGCTGAGAAGGCATTTTCCATATCAAACATGCCATCAATCACTTTAAAACGGTAAATAATTACATGAAGAAAGATGTCAGCAGTCCAGTGTCCTGGCAAAGTTGCTGACGGTCATTAGATGTGTGTCATGGAAAAAAGGAAGTTCATTAGTGACTGATAATGGAAAAAGACATGTTCATAAGTGTTGTGAACTAATACCTGATTAGAGATTGGTAATTGTATAAAGATTCATCCTGTTCTGAGTTTTAAAACAGTTTTCCATTATCTAAGCAAATTATCACAATCAATAAAGGCATGTTAATAAGAACAATTAGGTATAACATACAGCAAAGAGAGCAATAGTACATTATTATTTTAATTTTTTTAATGTATGTTTATTCTAAAGTTTTCTTTTTATGGCCCTCTCACTGTAAAACAAAATAGTATGATCAATACATCATGACAACATACTGTATGTTTTTCTCATCAAAATAAGTTAAGCAATATTCAACTTTTTAAAATAAGTTATACAAGATTCAACTCATGTTTTTAAGTCAGTTTAATATAATTTAAGTTTAAATGACATACAGCTAAGTTGATTGTACTTAAAAATGTAAGGCACAAAATAAATTGCTGCCTTAAATGTACAATCAACTTAGCTGTACAAGTCATTTCAACTTAAATTATGTTGTGGTTTTTACAGTCTAAAACTATTATAATTTTTTTTAGTAACAACTTTGGCTTTCCAGACCTGCTATAAGAGGAGTCTGTGAATGAGCTCTTGTAAAACACAAAGTTATGTAATATTTATTTCACAGCCCATTGCTGTTATATTATACATAAGTATATGGTCAGGTTTCAAAGAGAAAACTAACATAGAGGCACACGTGTCTACATGAGGGCACACATGACGAAATATTAAGTACAATTGGTTATTTGGTGCAAACTTCTGGCTAACCATTAAAAGTCTTTACCTTTCACAGAAGTCTCATGATCTTCTGGAGGTGTGGTCTTCTTTACTCTCCCCTCCTTCTCTAGTAATTATATATAAAAGACAGGACTGAGCTACAGTTAGTTGAGTCGTGGAGTTAAAGGCTAAGAAAGTTTTCAGGGTCATATTTACCTTGTGCGTTTTACACAGGAACTGAGCATTTGTTTATCAGTCAATTTATTGATAACGTAACCGATCGACCAGAAGTCATTCAACACGTTTGGTGAGTACTCTGTGTAGTTACTTTTAAGCTTTATCTGTATTACTACATTTCCATAATTTATTAATTTAATTTATGCATTTAGCAGACGCAGATGCATTCAGGCTATACATTTTTTACCAGTATGTGATTTACATCTGACAGTTTGTGTTGGGTTGCAACAGGTTTGCAAAATTCACCACTATTTATTCAACAGTGGATTTTACCTCCAGGGCAAAGTTGATAGGATGTTAGTAATTTAATAAATCATTAATTTTCATTCATGTCAGCTCACAAGAGCCTGATGTACAATGTTGGTCTTGAGACTTTACTTAGAAATGTAGGCCATCAACTGTCTGTATCTAATATCACTCAGACATGACACTTAAATAATTGGAAAATTAACAAATTATAACTATTCAGAGTATTCTTGTGCATGTAAAATTGATCAGTGAACATCATAACTCTGTGCAAAGTCACAAACACCTGTTTTCAATGAATAATAAGTAATTCAATAGTTCCTTTACTTCTCTAAGAAGCATGTGTTTGTATGAAGCTGAAATTTGCGCATTTGTATTCTGAGTCTCTCTGGATCATCTGATGTCCGAAAGCACTTATATAATAGTTTGTGTTACAAAGTTGCCATCAAATTCAAAAGTATTTTCAGGCACATAATCAAATAGCATGCTTAATGAAGCATTATTAAGCTTCTTTTTTCCAAATGAATATGGCACTTTGTTTTAGAAATTCTTTACTTGACTACTTACACTGGCACACAGTAGAGCTTAATGTCCCTTCAAATGTTTTTTGGAATGTTTAGTCGTGTACTAGGCTGTTTTGTACCCTCAAATCTGTCTCTGTACCACCCCTTCCCCCAAAAATGTCTAAATCAAGGCATATAAAAGTAGTGTGGTTTACTTTAATTGTGTGTTTCTGTTTTGTGCTTTTTTATAGTCAGGTCTTAAAGTCTCTAATTCATCCAGATGTCTCTTTCTTTTCCAGAATGTACCGTCGATCACTGCTAAGATCTAGTCCACAATGGATGTATCTGTCTGTGTAGCCACCCAAAGCCAATGCAAAGCCCTTACTGTTATTAGTATATGTAGCTAACAGTTGCTTTTTACTTTCTGATACTATCATTTTCATTTGTAGAGATAGACAGGGTGTAGACTGTTAATTTTTTTTTAACTTGTATTCTAATTACTTTGGATATTTATTTATTTATTAAGAAGAAATACCTCAATAATCCAGCCCAGTTTGATTCACAATAGGCCAGTAGTGCAGTTACCCTCCAGCAATGGAATCTACTACACTAGCATCCCTAGCAACAGTTACCATGCTAACGGCAGCCTCACAGACAGACATGTCTGGTGTTCTCTGGCTGCTAGTGCTGGGCTTCGTCATCGCTTTTATCCTGGCGTTCTCTGTGGGTGCCAATGATGTAGCCAATTCCTTCGGTACAGCAGTGGGTTCTGGTGTAGTGACCCTGCGCCAGGCCTGCATCCTAGCCACCATCTTTGAGACAGTGGGTGCCATACTTTTGGGGGCAAACGTCAGTGAGACCATCCGTTCGGGTATCATCGATGTTCATATGTACAACGGCTCAGAGGCTGTGCTGATGGCTGGCTCCATCAGTGCCATGTTTGGTGAGTACATACTTAATTTAATGTGATAGTTCACCCCAAAAATAATCTTCTCACCCTCTTGTTCCAAATCACTGACTTTATTTCTTCTGTTTTGCAACCCATGAGAGTTACTGGGTTCTTTTAGTAGTAATAGTAGTCGTACCTTTATTATCCCCTTAGGGAAATTCTGTTTTAGTGGTTTCAACATGCGTTTCACATAGAAAACAATACAACATAGCAACACGAACACAATTATGAGGAAAATATTTTTCTTTTAGACATTTCACTGCTTGTGGTCAAAAGGATTTTTCCTCCTATTTTTAAGAAACACTGGCATCCTAAATCTTCGACCTGAAGGCAATTTGTTCTAGACCTATCATTGGGATACCAAGAAATTTACTTACAATATTTAGGACTTTACTCAGCGAACTCTTTTGTTCCACTGTAGCATTTCCAAACCAGCAAGTGATACAAGAGGTCAAAACACATTCAATAAAAGAATTATAAAACACTTTTAACAATGAAATGCTTACATTATATAATTTAGACCCCATTGACTTGCATTACTCTTTTTTCACCTTCAAATCCTCCTTTCACTCAAAGCCAATACATATTTTAACATATCCAAAATGTCCATCATAGTCACACAAGCTAATGCAATTATGCTGAATGCAGTAAACTGTGAGCATGTCACCTAGGTGGAACTTTATCATGTTGTCATGACTTGTGTTGGTCACGTCAAAAGCTTACAGTATGTTTTTTTTCTGTTACAGGATCTGCTGTTTGGCAGCTTGCAGCTTCCTTCTTGAAACTCCCCATCTCTGGGACACACTGCATTGTGGGAGCCACAATAGGCTTTTCCATGGTTGCTAGAGGTCATCAGGGGGTCAAATGGCTGGAATTGCTTCGCATTGGTATGTGAAACTGAGTATTTCTGAGATTTTGCGAAAGCGTGCTTAGTCAAATTATATTATTCTTTCCTGAAGAATGAGTCAGTTAATGGAAAGAGAATATTTTCCCATGTGACCCCAGAAATCGTAAACGGAAAGACAAATCCAGCATGGTTTAATGCAGATCTCTTAGTTTTATTATTTATTTCACACGACCCAAATGAGATCTATTTATGGAGGAGAACATTTTGGACTATACAGACAGGAAACATGGTCACATGCTTACCCCTGGTGACTTGTTGGGTTTGTTGATACTCGGCACACAGCCCTGAGAAATCTTGGGCCATACAATTTTAAGATAAGAGAGAATAACATCACTGTTAAGATGTTATATTATGCTTATTTGTGTAACCAATTGATACATGTGTTCCAGTTGCCTCTTGGTTTCTTTCACCTCTTCTCTCCGGCATAATGTCTGCCATTCTCTTCTACTTTGTCCGCAAGTTCATCTTGAATAAGGTAAAAAGCAGTTCTGTGCCAATAATGTGCCAGTGTCTGTTTTGGTACTTTTTAATCTCTTGTTGTTTTCAATAAAAAAAAGAACACACGCTTTTTACCATGTGCTAAATGGCAGTATTTCCATGTGTTCCAGGAGGATCCAGTGCCCAATGGTTTAAGAGCATTACCAGTTTTCTATGCTGTTACCATGGGAATCAATCTGTTCTCCATCATGTTTACAGGAGCACCAAGTAAGCTTTTTTTCTCCTCTAAATAAATTATTTAATTTCTTTCTTTTTTTTACTGAATTTGAATTTTCTTTATGAATATCTATGAATTTTCTTTATGAATTGATTTTCCAAAGTCTCCAAATATCATTAAAAGGAGGTTATGTCCGATTTAGCCTTTTGAGGAATATTTTGTTCCCAAATTGTGATCACATGTCATGTTATGATCAGATGCCATGATCACATGTACGCATACAGGACCCGTCCCTCATTTGTCATTAATTAACCCACCGTTAATTTACTTTCACATTCACAAACACATACAAAGGCTGGTGGGTTAAACACAGTACACCATATTGCTAATGAATATAACTATTTGAAAATGTGTACTGTAGCTGTCTGTACAGTTTGTTGATGTAATAATAAAGTTAAGAAATATAATTTTGGCCCAAGTCCAACAATCTGTTCTCATAAGCAAACATCCGGGGGATCATGATGTACTAAAGATTTTTTAAAAAGCCGCTGTGAACCAGCAGTTGACACAGAGTCTGTGTATTAATCAGCGGATCACAGGGCCGCCCTCTTCCTGGTTATCTGAGCCACGCACATGACCATGTTTGATACCGTTAGTGGTTCTGTTCTTTCAAAGGAACTGAAAATTAGCTTAGCTATAATTTCTAATGATAAAAAAGAAACTTTCGCTAGATAGCCTCCCATTTCGACCTCCTTTTAAACAGAAAATTGTATAAATGTTTGCTTATCTCACTGCAGTGTTTTGTCAACACATTGCCTTTCAACAGAATTAATTCTGGAGGATAAACATGCTATCCATGTTTAGCAAAGCAGGACAATGCTCGTTTTGTACACTCATCCACAATTTTTCTTCTTCCATTAAGAATTTTTAATAGATTACTTGTATTTAAAGTTGACTTATTTACACAGTTTCGATTTTGAGCCAAGTTTGAAGTTATGCTAATGCTAATTTAGAGAACACCAAGAACTTTTCAGGAGGAATGTAAGACTTTTCAGAATGAAAATATAGAATATATAGCACTGTTTATCACTAAACGTTAAGTTTTCATCTCTTTCTTCTCTTTATTCTACAGTGTTGGGATTCGATGGGATGCCATGGTGGGGCACTCTGCTGATCTCATTGGGCTGTGCCCTGCTTACTGCTATGGTGGTCTGGTTCATTGTGTGTCCACGGTTAAAGAAGAAGGTGAAAGGTAAATATTTATCACGTCATGTTTGCAATTTTATGACCGTTTTGACTTCAAAAATATGTTTTTTTGCAATCTAATTGACACTTACATTATCAGTACACACTACCATTCAAATGTTCAGGGTCAGTAATGTTTTTTTTTTATAAATGTATACTTTTATTTAGTAATGGTGCATTAAGCATCCTTTGCATGCATTTGGATCCCTCCTCTTAATATCATTATTTCTGTAATTATTTCCTCCTTTTCAGGTCAGAACATTGCCGACACTAGTGGGACACAGTTAATTGAGAAGAAGCCACCCTCAAACGGCCCCGTGGACCATCCTGCCCCACCTCGAAGCTACTCTCCTGTTCCACAGACACCCCCTGCTGACAGCAACAAGGTGGCCTTTGACATCGGAGGTTCAGCAGAAACCGACCTGGACAACAAAGATTTTGACACCAAAGATCTGGATTGCACTCACGGTCAGCCTCTTGAAATGATAAATACATTGAATTAACTGTACTTCTGAATGTGTTTTAATGAACTGATTAAGCTTTACTTTCTCTCTTTTGACTGAAGTACTAATTCTCTAATCTATAATTTTGGTCATCCATTGTAGCTTTAAATGGCAGTGCTGGAATTGCTGTCCCAGACTTGAACGGAAGCCAGTTTCACACCGTACACAAAGATTCTGGAATCTATAAGGATCTACTGCACAAACTTCACTTGGCCAAGGTGGGCGAATGCATGGGAGAGATGGGCGACAAACCCATCCGCCGCAACAACAGTTATACTTCTTACACCATGGCCATCTACGGAATACATGGGTCATTGAAGGACGGGGAGGGAAGCCGGACCGGACTGGATGAAGAGAAAAGGCGCTCGCGGTACGACAGCTATAACAGTTATTGTACTGCAGTGGCTGATGGAGAAGTTGCTGCAGGAGATGGAGGTCTGACAGTGGAGATGGGGGACGAAACCGTCAGAAGAGACTCACTGGAAGAAGAAACGGATGAGAAGGATGAGAAAGAAGAGGAACGAACAAGGGAGAAGAGAGAGGAACGGATGAGCTTGAGATTGACAAGCCAGAGGTGGCCACACTCTTCCAGTTCCTGCAGATTCTCACTGCCTGCTTTGGATCGTTTGCACATGGTGGAAATGGTGTTAGGTATGAGAGACATAATAAACCTTTTTTTTTCATATTTTATCCAAAAAAATTCAAAATAAAAATTAACTTCAAGTAAATTTAGCCGTCACAGCATTATAATATTGAGTATGAAATATGGAAATTAATTTTGAGATTTGCTAAATATTACATTTAACATTAACAATAATTTTTTTGTATAATAGTATCTAAATGTAAAAATAGCACACCTAAATATCGAATGTCAGCCTATAACTGATATGGCATAGATACATCACCATTCAAATGTTTGCAGTCTGTGAGATATATGTATCTGTAATACTTTCAATCAGTAAGGAGCCATTAAATTAATCAAAAGTCACCGTAAAGACATTTATAATGTTACAAAATATTGCAATCTATTTCAGATATTTGCTGTTCTTTTGGGGAAAAAATTTAATACTGTTTGCACAAAAACATTAAGCAGCACAACTGTTTTCAACATTAATAATAATAAAAAATTCTCTTGAGAACCAAATTAGCATTTTAGAATGATTTCTGAGGAAATGTGACATTGAAGACTGGAGTAATGGCTGCTAAAAAATTTAGCTTTGCCATCACAGGATAAATTTCATTTGAAAATATATTAAAACACATATTAAAAAACATAAAAACATCTTACCAACCCTTAAAGTGTACTTGGTAGTGTATATTTTGCATTTCTGACCTTTTTCCACATTGCTTTATAATGAGGACAGTGCTAATCATTCCTTTCTTACAGTAATGCGATTGGGCCTCTCGTTGCACTCTGGCTGATTTATGAAAGTGCTTCTGTAGCACCCAGTGCTCCTACACCAATTTGGTTGCTCCTGTATGGTGGAGTGGGTATCTGTACAGGCCTTTGGATTTGGGGTCGGCGGGTCATACAAACCATGGGCAAAGACCTGACTCCCATCACTCCCTCCAGGTAACAAGCATCTAATACCCTGACGTTTCGTACCTCCTCTGAGCAGAAACTGATAAGAGTGCTTATTTGTGGGATCAGACTTTATAGTTCAGTTTTATCACCGTGGTTCTCATGGGGATTAAGGGCCTGGTTCCCACTGTCTTATCTCTGTTGACTTTGCAGTGTAAACAAACAGTTTAACTCCTTGTCTCATGGAATGTCCCTCAAGTGCCACATTTGTCTTGTCTTTAGTATTGACATTTTGACAATGCCACAGTACTTTTTCCACTCAAACAGTCCTTTGCTGTGTTTAAGGATGCTTATAGAGCTTATTATAATCATCATGTCTGTCTCGCAGCGGATTTAGCATTGAGCTCGCCTCTGCTGTAACTGTGGTTGTCGCTTCCAACATCGGACTCCCAGTCAGCACCACCCATTGCAAGGTGGATTACTTACTAGTGGATTAAATCCATACAGTTAGAATTTGTAATAACAAATGTCCAATTCTATTATCTTTTTGTTTGTGTGTTTATGAACAGGTTGGATCAGTGGTGTCAGTTGGCTGGCTCCGATCCAGGAAGGCCGTTGATTGGCATCTGTTCCGGAATATTTTTATTGCATGGTTTGTGACTGTGCCAATTTCTGGCATCATCAGTGCTGCTATAATGGCACTCTTCTATTATGTTATATTGCCTCTGACCTAATGTTTTATGTTAAACCATTTACTCCTTGAAAATACTTACACTTTTGTGCAAAAACGGGCCTCAACTATGGAATGCCTCTTCATCCTGTCCCATCATATGTACTGTACATAGCAAATCAAAGACTGTGTATGTTTGCACATCACACTCTTACTCTGTGATTTTTGTACATGTTTAAAGTGCTTAATAGTGTTAGGAAATGATCTTTTAGCTGTAAAATGTGTGAAATATGTAGTATAGCAATGATTATTTAGTTTTCCTTGGGGCCTCACATATTTTTTTAAAGAAAAATATTGTTAGTCTAGACTCTAGACTAAAATTCAGTTTCAACTTTTGACAATGAAAATGTATACTCTAAGCTGTAGGGCAGTATTTTATTTATTTTTAAAAAGTATATAAATGTATACTTGCATGATGTAAAAAAAAAAAAATGCAGCTGACATTTGCATGTTTATTTCAACCTGTAAATAAATCACAGTTTGTACAAAACATTATAAATTATGCTTTTTTTTACTAAAACTGTGAGAAACCTGTTTTCAATGCAGTATTGAAATTCCATGTTTATTAAAGCAAGTGTATTTAAGAAAAGTATTTTGAGAAAAATAATAATATCCCATATAATGGAGATTGCTGAAAATGATTCCATAAATCTTTCATAGATCCACAAATGGTTCCTTTAAAGTCCTACCAAACAAAAAAGGTTTATTACATTTGACAAGACATAAATTATTACAAGAATATTCGATCTGTGGACATGCACTGCTGTCTTTTCCTCATAAATGCTGAAATAGGAAATGACTAGAAGCCAAATAATGGCTGTGACTGTAGATTAGGGTTAACCCTAACCCTGTATTCCTCTTGTATGAGATTGCTGAACAAATGTCATAATTTCAATGAATGAGAAGTTGCAGTATCGTATATGCCCTTTGATATGCTTAAGACAATAGGTTACGTTTATTCAACACAAATGTAATGTTTTCAAGAACTATTTCTGAAGCATTTATCATTTATACAAATATAAATTCTTCTTATTTTCCATTATTTAATGCAAATTTGACAGCTCTGGTCAGTTGAAAGGGTGGATTCTGTGGATATTGTGCCTTCACGTTTTTAAGTACCACAGACAGGCTTATAATATTGCCTCTTCAATCAAATCTACGGTGGCCGAGAAGTGCTAAACAAATCACAATTCTGAAAACAAAATAGCAAATTACAAACGCAAATGCAAGTCTAAAAAACAAAATAACAATTCAGAAAACACAACAACAATTCAGAAAACATTATAACAAGTCAGAAAACACAATGACAAATTCGAAAACAAAATAATAAGTTAGAAAACACAACGACAAATCCAAAAACAAATTAACAAATCAGAAAACACAATGACAAATCAGACAAACCGGAAGAGGTAGGTAACGTTATAGTTTGAGACAGCGCCATTGGTTTGGGATTACTCACCGCTGACTGGACGAGACATCTGTCAATCAACGTATACAGGGAGAACCAGCTGAAGAACAGCAGAGTCGTGGTAGAAAGTTCGGAGATGGTATTAAAGTAGCTCAGTTTAAATGTATTGTATGAATTGCCCTTCCTCTGGAATAAAAAAAAATAAAATAAACGGGGTGTTAATATGTACATTTAGTTAAAGTGGCTGTAAATCATCAGCTCCAGTGGCGCAGATGGATAAGTGCGTGCCCTTGGCTTTTTGACGCGATCGACCCGGGTTCGATCCCGCCTTTTGCCGAACTTTTTTTTCCTCCCTTTTCAAATCTCGTATTAGCAATGGATTCTATTTACACTAAGTGAAAATAGCAGTATTTTTAGCAATATGCTACTTACACTAAGTGCAAATACCTATTTACAATGTTAAAACAGCAGGATTTCTGCTATCAAGTATACTACTTGTTGCAAGTAGTGGCAATTATCTGCACTTCAGTATTGTAGTACATTATAAAACAGTATGCAATAATAACGTATTGAGTGTAAATTATCATTTTATTTATTAAATGGATGCCACCTTATTGGTACAATAAAGCCCTCCCTACACCTACCCTAACCCTACCCGATACTTTATTTTCAACTTTTTGATTATTTCCTTAATTTTTATTGAAAATAAATGCCTTTACAATGTGATAAGAGATTTGAAAAGGGAGGAAAAAAAAAAAGTTCGGCAAAAGGCAGGATCGAACCCTGGTCGATCGCGTCAAAAATTCAATGACACTGCTTATACATCTGCGCCACTGGAGCTGATGTTCTACAGTCACTTTTAACTAAATGTTAATAGACACCCCGTATTTTTTATTCCAGTGTAAGGGCAATTCATACAATACATTTAAACTGAGCTACTTTAATACCATCTCCGAACTTTCTACCAGGACTCTGCTGTTCTTCGGCTGGTTCTTCCCTGTATACGTTGATTGACAGATGTCTCGTCCAGTCAGCGGTGGGTAATCCCAAACCAATGGCGCTGTCTCAAACTATAACGTTACCTACCTCTTCCGGTTTGTCTGATTTGTCATTGTGTTTTCTGATTTGTGTTTTCTGATTTGTTCATTTCGGATTTGTCGTTGTGTTTTCTGACTTGTTTTTTTGTTTTCGAATTTGTTATTGTGTTTTCTGACTTGTTATTTTGTTTTCTGAATTGTTGTTGTGCTTTCTGAATTGTTATTTTGTTTTTTAGACTTGCATTTGCATTTGCGTTTGTAATTTGTTATTTTGTTTTCAGAATTGTGATTTGTTTAGCACTTCTCTGTCAACGTAAAAATCTGTTAAAAATCCTTCTAAGTGTCTCAAAAGAAATGTCATTCCAATCCAGAAGAGGCAGACTTTTCCACGCACTACACTCAGGAGCGAGCGAACCCGGAAGCGGAAATAACATCAAACTGCGTTTTGAGACCGTCGTGCGTGTTTCAGACGTATAGTGCAGTTTCGGGGATAAAGAAAAGAGTGAACTTTTCAAAGTGTGTTATTATTGTGGTGTGCACGTAATTCGTGTACACTAAGCTAGTTTTTGCATAATTAGGAACATACATGAGTGCTGTGTAGTGTATTTAGCCGTTTGTTTTTCCGCTAGCACCTGCTGTGCTGGTTGATAAAATAATTTTCATTTTGACCGCGTTTACAGTAATAAGAAGTCATGGCCGATGTTACTGCACGTAGTTTGCAGTATGAATATAAAGCGGTAAGAGTCTTATGAGAGCTATAATAATATTTTTAACGAGTTTGATATGTTTACTAAGCGCGCTTAAACGGGTGTGTTTTATTGTGCGCGTGCTGGAACTCACTTGCTGTATTTTAAAAACCTGTCGAGTTGCCTACGTAGATAGCATTGTTGGGTCAACAAAGTAGCAGTAAATGTTCCGTTTAGTTTTGAATTAAATAGTCTTTTAGCAGAATACAAGCGCATGAAGCACGTTCGTGCTTGTAATGTTTACAAATGCAGTCTAGGTAGGCTGCTCGCTAGGATTTGAAACGCAGCCGTTGAACCGATCGTAAGGGTTTGTGTTTTTCTTCCCAGAACTCCAACTTGGTGTTGCAAGCGGACAGATCTCTGATCGACCGCACCCGCAGAGATGAGCCCACCGGAGAGGTGCTGTCTCTGGTCGGCAAACTGGAGGGGACAAAGATGGGAGACAGGAGTCAAAGAACCAAACCGCAGATGCTGGAGGAGAGGAGAGCAAAGTGAGTCTGATCAGAAACGCATAGCGTTTACTTGCGTGCATTCATTCATTGTGTCATGGTCTTTGAATCGTTTAAACAAGTTTTATTTCATTGTATGATACAGGAGAAGAAAGAGAGACGAAGACAGACACGACATAAACAAGATGAAGGGCTTCACACTGCTGTCTGAGGGGATTGATGAGATGGTGGGCATTGTGTACAAGCCCAAGACCAAAGAGACCAGAGAAACTTATGAAATCCTCCTCAGCTTCATTCAGGCAGCCCTTGGAGATCAGGTAAGATCACCGCCCCTGTTTACATGTGATATGAATATAATTTTTTTTATGTAACTACTGTGGGATTTACTAGGGATGCACCATTTTCATGCGCAAAAATATTTGGCCAACAAATTCTATACTGTTTTGTCTAAAGAGTAAATATTAAAATGATGCACCAAAAACTAACAATTTCATTACAATAACTCATTATAATATACAATATGATATTCTCTAGGTATATTGCTAATTTGCTCAGATTGCTTTAATGTTTTATATATATATAGGGTGATCTAGTATATGTGGCCGTATATATTTTTTTTTTTTTGTACTCTTACTTTATTTTTTTTAGGGTTATTTAAATTGTTCAAAAGTTTGAATCAGTAAGTGTTTGTTTTTGTTTAAATAACTTCATACTTTTATTTCATTACGGACAAATTTAAAAACTCTTTATATTGTTACAAAAGATTTGTTTCAAATAAATGCTGGTCTTTTGATTTTCTATTCATACAATAAACCCTTAAAACCGTGTCGTTTCTGCAAAATATTAATCACACGCTGTTTCCACATTGATAATAATAAAGGCATGTTTTTTTTAATCACAAATCAGCCTAACAGTTTTTTTTTTTCAATGATTCTGAAGGATCTTGTGACACTGAGGACTGGAGTAATGGCTGCTGAAAATTTAGCTTTGCATCACATGAATAAATAAATTGCTTTTTAAAATGAAATTTAAAATTTTTGTATTTTTGCTCAAAAGATGACTATTGATGATGGGGTGGGAAGGGGAGGCGCGGTTATTGTAATTGTTAAAAAAAACCATTAGAATCGGGTCCGTCCCAAACGCCCAACTGGGGGTTGTTTGGTAACTCTATTTTTTTATTTTATTTTATTTATACTTTCTTTCTGTATGTAAACAGAACCATTGAGTGTAATATGTTATCACTGGTTATCATTGTTTAAACATGTTATGGCTTTGTGAATTCACAAAAATGAATTAATAATAATAATAAATGTGGTGTGATGTTTATATGTTGGCGTGGATGTAAACAGTGGATTGCATTAGGTTAAAGTACCACATCATAAATTACTGCTCTTTTTCTCTCCTTTAAGCCGAGGGATATCCTGTGTGGAGCAGCAGACGAGGTGTTGGCTGTGCTGAAGAATGACAAGATGAGAGACAAAGAAAGGAGGAGGGAGGTGGAGCAGTTGCTGGGGCCTACTGACGACACACGCTACCACGTCCTGGTCAACCTGGGCAAGAAGATCTCTGACTATGGTGGAGACAAAGAGCTCCAGAATATGGGTAAATAATTTAGCTCCAGTCTGAGTCCAAACTCTTCTCATCATGATGTTCAGCAAGGTCACACCTCTCTTCTCTTTTTTGCAGATGACAACATTGATGAAACCTATGGAGTCAATGTGCAGTTTGAGTCTGATGAGGAGGTGAGATTCTACATGATGGTTGTTGGTGGTCTGATTGTATTTTTTTAGCTCTTGAGGTGACACCAGCATGTATTTGTTTGTGTAGGAGGGCGATGAGGACCAGTACGGAGAGGTTCGGGATGAAGGCTCTGATGACAGCGAGGGAGTGGAGGCAGATGAGAGCAGCACCCTGACTGCTAACGTAAGTCACATGTCCCATGTGTTTCTGCACACCTTGTCATAGAGCAGTGGTTCTCAACCAGGAGTTGTCTTCAACAAAGGGGGGATTTGGAGTTGGAAATGCTTGAGAACCACTGACAGAGTCAAAAATCCAACCTAACATGTTCTTGTCTCTTTAGCTGGGAAACACAGGCGACGTAATGATGACCAAAAAGAAGGATCTTCACCCCAGAGACATTGATGCCTTCTGGCTTCAGCGACAGCTCAGCCGCTTCTACAATGATGCCATCGTGTCTCAGAAGAAAGCAGATGAGGTCTTGGAGATCCTTAAGGTGGGTAATGTTCCAAATCCTTGGAGACCGAGAGATTTGAATGCGTATGTCTTCCTGTGTGGCTGATTCATTCCTCCCTTTGGTCAGACTGCCAGTGATGACAGAGAGTGTGAGAACCAACTGGTGCTGCTTTTGGGCTTCAACACATTCGACTTCATCAAGGTCCTCCGCCAGCACAGACGAATGAGTAAGTAGATCACAATAGTCTGGATTGTGTCGGATTAAATAGACTATGATTTCTGAGAATATGGTTCAAATATGACTTGGTGCAAACAGTTTGAAGGTTTACAATGTTATAAAAAGCATTGTGTCATTTTGCTCTTTTTTTTTGTCATATCCAGTCCTGTACTGCACCATGTTAGCCAGTGCTCAAAGTGAGGCTGAGAAGGAAAAGATCATGAATAAAATGGAAGCTGATCAGGATCTTTCCAAAGTTCTTTACCAGCTGCAGGAGACTGAAAAAGAGGACATCATCAGGGTCAGAACTTCCCCTCCTTATTTAGTTGGTTTAGCTGAGTGTTTGAGATTTAGCAGTTTAAAGAAGGATAGCCATTTGTAAGCTTATGATCTTGTGTTTCCTTAAAGGAGGAGCGATCTCGCCGGGAGAGAGTTAGAAAGTCTCGTGTGGATGATCTGGAGTCTATGGACATTGATCATGGAGAGGTAAAAGCCTTTTTTTTTTTTAGTTACTACTTCAAGCGCATTTTAATTTGATGACCCAATGTTCATGTACTGTCTTAGTTATATTATTCCTGTGTTCTTTGTCTCTAGGCTATGACCTCGAGGCAACTACTAGATCTGGAAGATCTGGCCTTCACTCAGGGCAGTCACTTCATGGCCAACAAGCGCTGCCAGCTGCCTGATGGCTCCTTCCGCAAACAGAGGAAGGGTTACGAGGAAGTCCATGTGCCCGCTCTCAAACCCAAAGTCTTTGGTGATGATGAGGTATTTTCCTCTATTTTGTGAGACATTTTCCTATAGTGGGGATAAAAAGGTTGTTCTGTGGGGGATTTCTGGTTGTTTGGTTATTACATCAAATTACCACACAAGAATACACTGCCGTTCAAAAGTTTGAGGTCAGTTAGATTTTTAATGTTTTTGAAAGAAGTCTGTTTTGCTTACAGTTATAACAGTTAACTATTTAATTTTTTTAATTTATATTTTAAAAATGTAATTTATTCTTGGAAGGCAAGCTGAATTTTCAGCAACCATTAATGCAGTCGTCAGTGTCACCAGATCCCTTCAGAATCGTTCTATTATGATTTGCTGCTCAAGAAACAATTCTTATCAATGTTAAAATTGGGTACTGCTTAGTATTTTTGTGAAACCAAAAAGTGAGTCATTTTTCAGGACTTTTTGATGAATGAAAGAACCGCATTTATTTGAATATCGTAATTTTACAGTTAATATAATGTCCCTTTCTGATCATGTTAAGGCTACTGTTGTAGTTTAAAGGGGACATTACACACACATTTTCGCCAATCTCATGTTAATCTTGAGTACCTATATAGTACTATTGTATCCTTCATATCTCCAAAAAGCATTTAGTTTTATCAGATTTATAAAAGAAAAATACAGCTTTACGATTCTCTCCAGAAACAGCCGAGCTCCTGGAGGCGCGCCGTGGGCGGTGCTAAAGAGTGACGAGCACTTGGGCGCCGGATGCCAACAAAACAGACATTTGATGCAGGTTCACCTACCGTCTGCAGTTCTGAATCATGACCGGGATCTTTTATAGCTGGGACTTGTTTATACAACATTTGCCTACAAACACGCTTGGGAAACTGCATTGCTGCTCTGGAAAAACAAACTGCATCCACTGTTTACATAACGTTGGGTTCTTTAGGAAGCTGAACAAAGTTATGTTTCCCTTACAACCAAAAACACACTTCTTCAGAGACATTCTTCCTGAGCGAGTCCCGTGCAGCGCTGCCGCTGGATGAAGCGCGTTGATGGGCGCGATCTCGCTTTTGCTCTGGTCGATGCGTGCGCGGGCACGCTCTTCCGGAGAAATGCCCATGTAAGGAGTTCTACCCTTGTCTACGTCATGAAGAGCCACGATCGGGAAAAAAACTCTCTGAAACTTGTACGAAACCGGAAGTAAGATTTTTAGCACAGAAATACTGTCATACGTCCAAATTGTTTTTTGAAATCTTGTCCATGCTTAGCATGAGAATCTAACTCTTTAAACCTTATAAACAACTCTGATGCATTAAACAGCAAATTGTACCCCCCCCCCCCCCCCCCTTTATTTCTTCAAAAAAATGTATATATATATATTTTTTTTTTTCACTGATCCCACTGATCACTGAACTTTTGAACAGTAGTGTAAATAGCAATGTATTATGAATTACTGGTTGATTGGCTCTATGTAATTTCACTATTGTCTCACAAGGATTCCCTCCTTTTTTTTCTCAGACGTTGATGGCTATTGAGAAGCTGCCCAAATATGCCCAAGCTGGATTCGAAGGATTCAAAACCTTGAATCGCATACAGAGTAAACTCTTCAAAACCACAATGGAGACGGATGAGAACCTGCTGGTTTGCGCTCCAACGGTTAGTCTACTGATAAAGGCGCAACTGTCCAGTCGCAGGCTTAAAATGAACATCTCCATTAAGAACAATGTGACATAAATATGATGTAATATAGGCCTTAACTTGAATTGTACATTTAGCCGTAAGATATTTACCATAAGGAGACTCAAGCTTTTGTTTTTCATCTCTCTGTTTGATCTGTAGGGTGCTGGCAAAACTAATGTTGCTCTCATGGCAATGCTCAGAGAGATCGGAAAGCATATTAACATGGATGGCACTATCAATGTTGATGATTTTAAAATAATCTACATCGCTCCCATGCGCTCACTGGTACAGGAGATGGTGGGCAGCTTTGGCAAGGTAAGACTACATTATGCTTTTCCCCACCATTTCCTGTAATTTAGTATCTTTTAAATGAGTAGCTATGAATAGAATTACATTGAACATTTTCAAATTTATATTTGTTTAAAATCGTGAAAGTATTTAATGTCCCTAAAACATGTCCCTAAAAAATGCCTCATTCATTCATAAAACATTTGTTGCTCTGTCTACAGCGCTTGGCTAGCTATGGCATCACTGTTTCTGAGCTGACCGGAGACCATCAGCTGTGTAAGGAGGAAATAAATGCCACCCAGATTATTGTGTGCACCCCAGAGAAATGGGACATCATCACCCGGAAAGGAGGAGATCGCACATATACGCAGCTTGTGCGCCTTATCATTATCGTAAGTAATCTAGTAGAGTCATATTCCCTTTTGTAAAGTGTTTCTTTCATGTTTTTCCAAGTCAATGTGTTCTGTCATACAGGATGAGATCCACTTGCTGCATGATGACCGTGGCCCTGTTCTGGAATCCCTGATTGCTCGAACCATCCGCAATGTGGAACTGACACAGGAAGATGTGAGGCTAATTGGCCTCAGTGCCACACTGCCCAACTATGAGGATGTGGCGACCTGCCTTCGTGTGGATCCATCCAAGGGGCTCTTCTATTTCGACAACAGGTGAGAAATTAACTGATGTGGAGAAATAGTGTTCTGCAGCAGTATGTGGATAACATTGAATAGGTTTTTGGTATAATAAAATATGTATTTTGGACGTTTTTCTCTTATTAGTTTCCGGCCTGTGCCTCTGGAACAAACCTATGTAGGAATTACAGAAAAGAAGGCTATCAAACGTTTCCAGATTATGAATGAGATCGTCTATGAGAAGATCATGGAACATGCTGGAAAGAATCAGGTGAAACTGAACACAATAACCTGACTGGTTCTTTGTAATCAAATATATCCTAACATTTGTTCAGTCACCCTTCTGTTTCCTGAACATTTCATTCTTTTTTTTCCTAGGTGTTGGTGTTTGTGCACTCGAGAAAGGAGACCGGAAAGACGGCACGTGCGATCAGGGACATGTGTTTGGAGAAGGACACACTGGGGTTGTTCCTAAGAGAGGGTTCAGCCTCCACTGAGGTCCTTAGGACTGAAGCAGAGCAGTGCAAGGTCAGCTCACAACTACCACAAAAGTGCTGTACATCACATACGACCTCAAACTGATGTACTCTCGAAATAAGACCTACAAAGAAATATTCATGCTTGGCTTATGTTTTAAGAGTGTAGTACTCTCACTTTCATTTAGCACATTTTTCCAAAGGCAAGTGTATTGTCTTGCAAACAGAATATGACAAACTATTATAGTTTTAATTAATTATAATTGCAAAAATAAATCATAATTTGTAATATAAGTTGTAGTGATTTTTATGACCGCAACAGTAAATTATAATTAGCTATAATTTATAATAAATTATTATATTATTCGATAATTTATAAAGTATTTACAGAAATAATGACAATTTTCAAACTGGTTTCAGACATTTCCCTTGTCTGTTGTTGTTTGGTAAACATTTAATCCTACCCCAAACTCACACCATTGTTTGAGCTGATTTGATGTCCAGTAGCTAGTAGTGCAGAAATTTTTTTTTTTTAGAAAAAAAAACAATATTCTTCTTCTGAGATTAGTACAATAAAAAGTCCCCAGATTCATGGTCTGGTTGTAACTGAACACGCATTTATTGTGTACTGATTTTGATGACCATTTGTTTACTTTCTGTTGACAGAACCTGGAGCTGAAAGATCTATTGCCGTATAGTTTTGCTATTCACCATGCTGGAATGACCAGAGTGGACAGAACGTTGGTAGAGGATCTGTTTGCTGACCGTCATATTCAGGTTAGTTTGAAATTCAGCAATGTCAAGAACGTTTTTGATTGTTTCTTATTTTGAAACGGAGAGCATTGAACCGTGAATGTGTGTTTCGTAGGTATTGGTGTCTACAGCCACTCTGGCCTGGGGTGTGAACTTGCCAGCGCACACTGTCATCATCAAAGGCACACAGGTGTACAGCCCAGAGAAAGGCAGATGGACAGAGCTGGGAGCCCTGGATATCCTACAGGTCAGTAGTATTTCTACACATACTTTGTATTGCAATGAGTTAAATAGACGACAAGTAATGTCTTGACTCCCACTCAACCTTTGTGACGCAGATGCTGGGTCGTGCTGGCAGGCCGCAGTATGACTCTAAGGGAGAGGGTATTTTGATCACTTCACATGGAGAGCTGCAGTATTACCTGTCCCTGCTCAATCAGCAGCTGCCCATCGAGAGCCAGATGGTGACCAAACTACCCGACATGCTCAATGCAGAGATAGTGTTGGGCAATGTGCAGAATGCCAAGGTGAGGTTTAAATGTACATGCAAATGTTCATTAGTCAGCCATTTTTTGTTTTCTAGCATTAATATTTTTATTGGTGAACCTTTAAGAACTTTCACAAGTTTTGATTAAATTAGGTTATAAAACTAAATGATATGAGGGACAAAATACAAATATTTAGAAATATATAGACCCTTATTATATTGTGAAATGAATATTAAATATGATAGACAATTCAATTTTTTTTCAAAATTTAAAAAACTTTTATATTATAATTTTATATACATTTAGTTTTACACATTTGTTTCCAAAATTGAAAAAGTAGTTTTTATATTGTCATTTAAGCATATTGAAAAAAAAATTATTACATTGAAAATATGTAGTATTGCACATACCTATTATTAGTATTCCTCTGTAAGCATCTGTTGCTCTGTTACTGTTTTCAGGATGCTGTAAATTGGCTGGGTTACACATACCTTTATGTTCGGATGTTGCGGAACCCCACTCTATATGCCGTCTCCCATGACGACCGCAGCATTGACCCCCTGCTGGAGCGACGCAGGATGGACCTGGTGCACACGGCAGCCACTGTCTTGGAGAAGAACAACTTGGTCAAATATGACAAGAGATCTGGCAACTTTCAGGTACACTCAGTTTGTCATATTAACCCACTTTATGCACGATCAATTCTGAGGTTGTACCAGCTTGAAATACCCAACCCAGCATAATGGATTTCAGCAGGGCTTTCTGAACACATCAATTAACTTTTAAATGACAGCAACAGATGTGGTTTAAATTATGTTTAATTTGTTCTGTTGTAGGTGACAGACCTGGGCCGCATTGCCAGTCATTTCTACATCACCCACGAGTCCATAATGACTTACAACCAGCTGCTGAAGCCTACACTGAGTGAGATTGAGCTCTTCAGGGTGTTCTCGCTCTCCTCTGAGTTCAGAAACATCACCGTCAGAGAGGTACGTGCCTTATCTAATTAAACCAGCTAAAACATTTGAACAAACCTCTACCACCAGGATCTAATCAACATGGTTGTGATGTTCTGATTGACAGGAAGAAAAACTTGAGCTTCAGAAACTGCTTGAGAGAGTCCCTATTCCAGTGAAGGAAAGCATTGAAGAGCCCAGTGCAAAGGTAAATGCATTTTAAGATATAGCGTCAAATACAGATATGCAGTCTTATGATTGTTTCTCTTAAATTTAATGTTACATCTGTTTCTCAGATTAATGTGCTGCTGCAGGCATATATTTCTCAGCTCAAACTGGAGGGCTTTGCTCTCATGGCTGACATGGTCTATGTGACACAGGTTAGTGACATTATCCTGTCTTGTGTAAAGGCCCTTCACAATCAGAGAATATGCATATATTTTCTGTATTAATGTTCTATTTGATTCTACAGAGTGCTGGCAGGCTGATGAGGGCCATTTTTGAGATTGTCCTGAGCAGAGGCTGGGCCCAACTTACCGATAAGACTTTGAACCTTTGCAAGATGATCGACAAAAGGATGTAAGCTGTCAAGATGCTGCTGATTTTGCCACTTAAATGTATTGTTTATTATCCAATGTGATGCTCACGCTGTTGGTTTTTTTTCCTTCAAGGTGGCAGTCGATGTCTCCCTTGCGCCAGTTCCGTAAGCTTCCAGAGGAGGTCATCAAAAAGATTGAGAAGAAGAACTTTCCCTTTGAGCGCCTCTATGATCTGAACCACAACGAAATTGGTGAATAGTGGTTATCAGTACATTGTGCTAGTCAAGTATTGACTTTATGTGCCAGTGTCTCTGAAAGTGCCATTTTATGTAATTGTCTCATGATCTGAGTTTAAACCTTTCAGGTGAGTTGATCCGCATGCCAAAGATGGGGAAGACCATTCATAAGTATGTCCATCAGTTCCCAAAGCTGGACCTGGCAGTTCATCTGCAGCCCATCACACGCTCCACTCTGAAAGTGGAGCTCACCATCACACCAGATTTTCAGTGGGACGACAAGGTCAGTCTTAAAATAGATCAGTAAATGACTATTAATGATATGAGTTTTATTTTTACAAGAATAAATAATTACATATAAATTAATAGAAATATTTAACTTTTTATATATGTATATTTTATACAACAACAGCAATTTTTTTTTCATTTAAGCATTTTGACATTGAGCTAGCAACTAAATGTCTTTTGCTTTCAGATACACGGCTCATCTGAGGCCTTCTGGATCTTAGTGGAGGATGTGGACAGTGAGGTCGTTCTTCATCATGAGTACTTCCTCCTGAAGGCCAAGTATGCTCAGGATGAGCATCTTGTCACTTTCTTTGTGCCCGTGTTTGAGCCGCTGCCACCACAGTACTTCATTCGCATAGCTTCAGACCGTTGGCTGTGTAAGTTTACAACTTAATACTGCAGAACAAATTACTAAACCATATTAAAAATGTAAAATGCTAATTCATTATGGCATTGACGTAGTGACCAAAATCCATAGTACTGTTTGTAAGGATAATAAAGCATTTGAGGTATTAAAGAAGTCTGAAGATTTTTTTCTCTCTCTTTTTCAAGCATGTGAGACACAGCTGCCCGTTTCTTTCCGTCACCTGATCCTGCCTGAGAAATATCCTCCCCCCACCGAGCTGCTGGACCTGCAGCCATTGCCCGTGTCTGCTCTAAGAAACACAGCCTTCGAGAGCCTCTACCAGAAGTTTCCCTTTTTTAACCCAATCCAGACCCAAGGTACCTGCCTTTAAAGACCATCCACAACACACTATATATTTGACTGAGATCTTGAAACTACCTTTTAAATGAAACCATTCTTATTTTCCTCAGTGTTCAATGCCGTGTACAACAGCGATGATAACGTATTTGTTGGCGCCCCCACTGGCAGCGGGAAGACCATATGTGCTGAGTTTGCCATTCTTAGGATGCTCCTACACAACTCAGAGGGCCGCTGTGTCTACATCACACCCATGGAGGCTCTGGCCGAACAGGTATGTTCATAAATATCTGCCTTTCTGGAAATAAATGTCATAATGTAAAGTTTCTATAAAATTCAAGAGATTCAGTGAAATGAGGAATTAAATTGAATGATTGCGACATAATTTTTTTTGTACAGGTCTTTATTGACTGGCATCAGAAGTTCCAGGAGACTTTGAATAAGAAGGTTGTCCTGCTCACCGGTGAGACGAGCACTGACCTCAAGCTGCTGGGTAAAGGCGACATCATCGTCAGCACCCCAGACAAGTGGGACATCCTATCCCGCCGCTGGAAACAGAGGAAGAATGTGCAGAACGTTAGTCTCTTCCTTGTAGACGAGATTCATCTCATTGGAGGTGACAATGGAGTAAGTGTTTGTTTATTCTGGTTTCTAAACTATAATAATGAGCTGTTAAGTCACCAGAGATCATTTGTTTTGTTTTATTTTAAATTTTCTGTCTCTTGTAGCCTGTGCTGGAGGTGATTTGCTCCAGAATGAGGTACATCTCCTCTCAGATTGAGCGGCCCATCCGTATCGTGGCCCTCAGCTCCTCTCTGTCCAATGCTAAAGATGTGGCCCACTGGCTTGGCTGCAGCACTACGGCCACCTTCAACTTCCACCCTAATGTCAGGCCGGTTCCTCTTGAACTTCACATCCAGGTTGGTCTGAATCTCTGTACCTTAATTTTATGTTTAGGCACAATCTTGACCCTGTTACATTTGGTGAAGTTTTGTTCAGTGTTCCTCACTGCTTTTTCCCCCTCCTTAGGGCTTCAACGTGAGTCACACACAGACTCGTCTGCTGTCCATGGCTAAACCAGTGTATCACGCCATAATGAAACATTCCCCATCCAAGCCAGTGCTGGTGTTCGTGCCATCAAGACGTCAGACTCGTCTCACCGCTATTGATATCCTCACCTTCTGTGCTGCAGACGTGGTCCCACAAAGGTTCTGGGAGAAGATCTATTTCACATCTCTACACTAATATAGACTCTTATTTGATCAGCTTCTTTCCTGAGTGACATCAGGCATCTGACCTCTATCCTCATTTATATCCCTGTAGGTTCCTGCACTCAACTGAGAAGGACCTGGCTCCATTCATGGAGAATCTCTCTGATGTTACACTGAAGGAGACCCTCTCTAATGGGGTGGGGTACCTTCATGAGGGCCTTTCACCTACAGAGCGCAGGATTGTGGAGCATCTCTTCAATTCTGGTAGGACACATGAAGCCTAATGTTTTGTAAAATTAGTATAATCTGTTTGAAACCCTTCCAGAGTAATATTGTTAATGTTATGTTAGAAAATGAATATATAGGTTTGCTCAAAAACAGCCCAAATTTGTGAGTCATGTGTTACAAGTTCAAAGAAATTGAAATCAATGGAGTTAATTTAGGTAGTTCTCAGATTAATTGTTCTTAATTTCATATAATGACATGAATAATATATTGAAATAAAATTTCCAATGAATATTGATAAAAAAAATGTCTTACATCACACTGGTTTTGCTGTAGTTCATCTAGTCGTCTTTTTAAACAAAGGGTAGATGTAGTAATAACATGGTAATAACACAAACACTATCAAAATTTGAAATTCACTCAAGTTATTAATCACGTAAAATATGGTTTTAGTTGAAAAAAAAACAGGTTATGACTGTTTCTAAGCTTACATTCCACCGGGTTCAAATGGACACAGGAATGCAAATATCATATATAGTTTTTGAATGAATTATGAGGTTAATTGAGCTAAAAGAAGTGTTGCCCCCTTCTGCCCCCTGCTCTCTCATGCCAGGTGCCATTCAGGTGATGGTGGCGTCTCGTTCTCTCTGCTGGGGCACCAACATTTCTGCCCACCTGGTGATTGTCATGGACACGCAGTACTACAACGGGAAAATCCATGCGTAAGTGTTTTCTCATCCTTAGAGGGCTTAATTGATTGATGCCATCACCAGTATTTACTCTGTGCATGTGTATTGCTCATAAATGTCTTTCTCCAATTAGATATGTGGACTATCCAATCTATGATGTGCTCCAGATGGTAGGAAAGGCTAACCGTCCTCTCCAGGATGATGAGGGCCGGTGTGTTATCATGTGTCAAGGGTCCAAAAAGGTAAAGCTTAAATTAATCCACATATTTTCTTGTCTTAAGATTTTTGGTTACCTCTTAATAATTTTGAACCACCTTGTTCTTTAGGACTTCTTCAAGAAGTTCCTCTACGAGCCTCTGCCTGTGGAGTCTCACCTGGACCACTGTCTTCACGACCATTTCAATGCTGAGATCGTCACCAAGACGGTGGAGAACAAACAGGACGCTGTAGACTACATGACCTGGACGTTTCTGTATCGCCGCATGACCCAGAACCCCAACTACTACAACCTGCAGGGTGAAGAACCACAATCCTTCAAATGCCCACAATTTTCACTACAGCAGGACAAATGGACTTGAAATTCAAAATCTAGACTTTATGCTACAAAATGTAGAGTTTGTTGCAACAGGAATGCATGTGAAAATAAGTCAAGCAACAATGTAATTGTAACTTTTTTTTTTTAGTGCATCAGAGACTAAAATATCTTTGTTTTACAGGTATGTCTCATCGTCACCTGTCAGATCATCTGTCTGAGCTGGTGGAAAACACCTTGCAAGATCTGGAGCAGTCCAAGTGCATCAGCATCGAGGATGAGATGGATGTGGCACCTCTGAATCTGGGCATGATCGCAGCCTATTACTACATAAACTACACCACCATTGGTGAGGACTCTCTCTGTTTAACACACTTCATTAAAGTCACAATGAAACAAGTAGCGACAGATCTTCTCTCTTGTATTGTGACTTACATCCAAGTGTAATGGATTATTGAAAAAGGATGTAGGGTTGGGATTTCGTACCGACTTTAAACAATCACTAAGCTTCTTGATTGTCTTGCCACATCCATCTCATCTGATGCAACTGTTATGTTTGTCCTCTCTCCAGAGCTGTTCAGTATGTCCCTAAATGCCAAGACAAAGGTCCGTGGCCTCATCGAGATCATCTCCAATGCTGCGGAGTATAAAAACATTCCCATCAGGCACCATGAAGACACCCTGCTGCGGCAGGTGAGTAAAAACGCACTTTCCTTTTATGACTGAGTATAATATGAACTCTTGAACAGACTGCATCAGAGCTCTCCGTTTACATTTTTGTTTTTTACTTTATCAGCTGGCTCAGAAAGTTCCTCACAAACTGAACAACCCCAAGTTCAACGACCCTCATGTGAAGACCAACCTGCTGCTCCAGGCTCATTTGTCCCGCATGCAGCTGAGCGCTGAGCTCCAGTCAGATACTGAGGAGATCCTCAGCAAAGTGAGGGGAAACACTGAGCACATAGTGAACCTCTTTTGCAGCTCAACAAAAAAGATTTTTAGTGGCCCCAGTCCATTCAAATTTCAATTCATAATTAAATGCATTTTTGTATGCGTTTAAAATTTTTGAATGTAAAGGTTTTAGTTTAATATATTTCCAAATGTTGTTGAAATAAGTCTCGTATGCTCTCCAATTCTGCATATGTTTGATCAAAATATAATAAAACAGTAATATTGTGAAATATTCTTACAGTTCAAAATAACTTCCATTAGACCTTTTTAAATGTAATTTATTCCTGATGGCAAAGCCTTTAGTCCAGTCTTGTCACATGATACTTCAGAAATCATTGTAATATGCTGATTCGTGCTCAAGAAACAATATTACTGTTTTTACTGTATTTTTGATCAAATAAATGCAGCCTTTGTGAGCACGGGAAAAAAAACAAGTGTAAAATTGTGACCAGTAGTGTATAAATGAAACATTTTCACCAAATGAATACATAACAGTATTAATTTTTAATTGTATTTTTTAAATAATGTACATGTTTAAATGAAATGTTTCCTAAGTCTTTCTGCTGTTCTCTTGCCCGTGTTTTCAGGCTGTGCGACTGATCCAGGCCTGTGTGGACGTGCTCTCCAGTAACGGCTGGTTGAGTCCAGCGCTGGCTGCCATGGAGCTGGCTCAGATGGTCACACAAGCCATGTGGTCCAAAGACTCGTACCTCAAACAACTACCCCACTTCACTTCTGAACACATCAAGCGCTGCATGGACAAGGTGAGAACTGGGTCTGAGAGGGTTGGGAATCATCTAAACGCTGAACTTCCATCTTTTGGTTGTGTGTCTCTTATCTGTTTTGTTGAACGTATATAGGGTGTGGAGAGCATCTTCGACATCATGGAGATGGAAGACGAGGATCGCACTGGTCTTCTGCAGCTTACAGATGTACAAATGGCGGACGTGGCACGCTTCTGTAACCGCTATCCCAACATTGAGCTGTCATACGAAGTGACTGACAAAGACAACATCAAGAGGTACGAACTGAACTCAAAATGCAAAAGGCTTCAGTTGAAAATGCGTAACCTTGTGTGGGTGTACATTTAATAATTTTTAGTATGGATCACTGAAGATATAAATGATCTTTTTGTGCTTACAGTGGAAGTCCAGTGGTCGTCCAAGTGCAGTTGGAGCGAGAAGAGGAAGTTACAGGTCCTGTCATTGCTCCTCTGTTCCCTCAGGTGAGTTTCTATTGACAAACCCCATGTTTACAATAATGTTCAAAAGTTTTGAATCGGTTATGTTTTTAAATAGTGTCTTGCTCACCCAGGCTGCATTTACTTACATCAAAAATACAGTAAAAACAAAAACTCTGTATCTTGAAATATAACTGCACTGTTAAATGATTTCTGTTTAAATAAAGTTTAAAATGTAATGTATGAATTTTCAACAGCCAATACTCCAGTCTTCAGAAATCATTCTAAAATGCTGAATTAATGCTCAAGAAACATTTTCTCAGTAGTAATTTAACCTTATAATATTGTTGTGGAAAACTGATAAATTTTTTCAGGATTCTTTGATGAATAGAAAGTTCAAAAGAACAGCATTTATTTTAAATAGAAGTAAAAAACAATCTTTAACAAAAAACAAAAAGTCTTTATTATGACTTTTGATCAATTTAACGCATCTTTGCTGAATAAGTTAATTTCTTTAAAAAAAAAGTTACTGACCCCAATCTTGCAATAAGATATGTTTCAAAATGATGTTGTTTATTTTATAGAAATGCAGCATTACTTCATGACATTGTGTTTGTTTTGTGCAGAAACGTGAAGAAGGCTGGTGGGTTGTTATTGGAGACCCCAAATCGAATAGTCTCATCTCAATCAAGAGGCTAACTCTTCAACAGAAGGCCAAGGTCAGTCCTGCTTTTTTTTGTCCAAGGCAGTAGTGCATTACTTCTGTCTTTTACAACCCTCTAATTGTAGTATTAAAAAAAAAAAAAAAAAAGTCTTGTGAGAACTGTTAATGATATGGAGTCTATTTTCTTCCCTCAGGTGAAACTTGACTTTGTGGCACCTGTTGTTGGTGTGCACAACTACACACTGTACTTCATGAGCGATGCCTACATGGGCTGCGACCAGGAATACAAGTTCAGCATGGAGGTTAATGAAGCAGACAGTGAGGGGGAAAGTGACAGTGATTAATCCCAGATTAGTCATAGTGGATGGTTATATCATGTTAAAGCAGTTTAAGTGTTTTTTATGTTTTTTTGAAGAATATTGTGACCGTTTAATTCATTGTGATTTAAATAAAGATGTACATTAGAGATTTTGTTTTGCACTTTTATTAAAAGACCATTAGAAGAAATCATTGAGGTCATTAATGTATATTAACAGTGTAAGAATAACTGCATTAAATAAAGAAATGGCTCATTCATGGTCAGTGTTTAGATATGGGGATTCAGTGAGCTTGTTAAAGCAGTGTCTCCAAACACATTTGTGTATGAAGCCTTAAGGTAGTGGACGTAGTTCTGCAGGCTGCGGTTGGCACTGTTCACTTGTTCCAACTGGTTCTTCATGTCTTGAAGTTTGCACTGAAATCGCTTCTCCATCTGAAAAATTAACCCCAAACTGTTTCTAGTAGGTCTTAATGTAAGCGCAATTATGAATATTTGACATGTAAGGAAAATGCAAGGAAAATATAAACAAGCGAAGCATCAGTGGCATGTTGCTGATTCCCACAAACATTGACTCGTCTCAGTTTTTGACTTCAATGACCTTTCCAGTGGTTCATGCTTACCGGATAATGATTTTTAGAATTTTGCAGAGATTGATGGGGTTGAATAAAAGCAATGTTATCACAGTGGCTTTTGCTTGTTTCACGCTACAAAGAGATATCTAGCTACTTAAATATTTTAGAGAAATAACAGATTAACTAAGTTTTCTAGGGGGGAAATATGATTAACAAAAAAAGTGAAGACAAAACAATTACGCACTTAAAAGAGAAGCCTAGAAGCAACTCTAAAAACTTGCTTCATAGACTTCCATTATCAGTATGTTTCTACTGAGCCTCTAAAGCAGGGGTGTCAAACTCAATTCCTGGAGGGCCGGAGCCCTGCAGAGTTTAGATTCAACCCTAATTAAACACACCTGATCCAACTAATCAAGTCCTTCAGGCTTATTTGAAATCTACATGGTATGTGTTGGAGCAGGGTTGGAACAAAACTCTGCAGGGCTCTCCAGGAATTGCGTTTGACACCCCTGCTCTAAAGGGACATTATATTTCAATGCTTTGCAGAGAATTTTAGTTTAACGCTTTAATGATTTCTGTATTTTCCAAATGTGGTGTTGTCGTGGAGCTTGTTTAGTATTGTGCAATGGAAAGTTTCAGGGCTCAAAGTCTGCTGGCGAACACTTACATCCTCTTTGCTGAGGCGCAGCTGACCCAGCTCCTTTTTAGCCAGGCTCAGCTGGCTCTCCAAATCCAGCATTTTAGACTGAGCTGAGCGTTCTTTGGACAGCACCCGCTCCAGGCTCTGGTCCACCTGTGAACAAAGACTCAACTTGAAAAGCATGTATACACTAACCTCATACAGGTGCAACATCTGTAGCATCAAAATGAAATTGCTGTGGACTGTGACCTGTCTCTGCGCCTCCTCCCTGGCCTGCTCCAGCAGTCTGTGGAGGGAGTCACACTCTCTGCTCCTCTCCTCCAGACGCAGCTGAGTGTTGTGGATGGTCTCTTCACGCTTAGCCACAACCTGAAGCAGATCCCTGTTCTGAGTGCTCACATCGTCCATCTTCCTGTGTGAACCAAGAAGAGCGAATGATACAAAAATGTGACCGTCGTTGAAATACTGGTAGGAAATTTAACTTAAAAGTATTTAGCTTCAACTGTCTTTGTGTCAATTGGGTGTTTATGTTAAAAGACCCAATCAAATGTTATTAATTTATTATTTTATTTTTCGAATTATTTTCTGCTAATATTTCCTTTTAAATTTAAAAGTAGCTTTCTAGACAGTGGCAGGAGAGCAGAATATATTAGATAAATTAGTAATATAATGATATAAATAATATTTGGGTTATTTTATAAAAGATGGAAATTTAAATATAATAATAATTTGACAACAGGTCTTTTAAAAATGTTATTATATTATAGCAGGGAGATAATGCCAGTCCATACTATATATATATATATATATATATATATATATATATTATATATATATATAATATATATTTAATATTTGATCATGATTTCTGAGGTCTTTTAAAAATATATTTATGATATTATATTTCCTTTTATAATAAGCATTTCAGCTGCTATTATAAAAGAAAAGGACATTAAATCTAATTATCAATTAGTCATAATTTCTTTTAAAAATATTATAAATAATTAAATTACATATATTTATATATTATGATTAGAGCAGATGTGCAGCAGACCTTTCAGTGCTTTCTATGGAGCGTTTCAGCTGCATGTTTTCTTCAAGTACAAATAAGTTCTTCTCCTGGAGATTCTCTATTTTACAACTCTGCAGCTCCATCTACATACAAAAAAAGAAAATGCATCATGAAATGAAAAACCCTTCTGATTTCACTAATATTTGTGGTGTGAACATGAGTACACATGTGTGATCACCTTGATTCTGAGCTCAGACAGAGTGCTGTTCTGCTCTGTATTTCTCCTGTCCTGGATATGCATGTTCTCTCTGACCTCCCTGAACTCATCCTCCGAGTGCTTCAGAGCTTCACGCAGCATCTCCATTTCCTTCAGACGAGCCTGGAGCTGCTTGCGGCCCTGTTCCATCTCTCTTTCCATCTCCTCGCGGTCACTCTGTGCTTCCTTCTCCACCATCTCCAGCCTCAAAGAGTATTCCTCTGACTCCAAACGTGTCTTTTGCAACTGCAAGAATTACGAAGGGTTAATGTACTATGTTTCAGTGAAGATGGACTGTAATGAGCTGTGAGGGTGATATGTTAAAAGCACCTGACTCTTGTAACCCTCAACCAGACTCTCAAAGTCTCTGAGAGAAATTTTCAGCCGCTGTACCTCCGACTGAGTCAAAGACAGCCTGTCCTCTGTGGCTGACAGAGTGCTCTAAAAGATGAGACATGCAAGACAAAGCACAAAAAATCTAAATCAGAGCTTAAATGGCTTTGGATGAATAAGAAAAGTCTAGATCTAGACAGATTTTTTTAGATTTATTGCCTTGAGTCTCTGGTTTTCCAGTTTGGTAGCTGTGCTCTCTGAGGTGAGGGAGTGTAGACGGCTGAGAAGCCCCTCTCTCTCTGTGCAGGACTTCTCCTCACAACTGTGCAGCTGTTCACTCAACTCAGTGAGGCGACTGCAAATACGACAATTGGGTAAATATCAGGAAACTTGACAAAAAAACAACTTTTATATTGAGTTTATATAATATTTCAATCCTCAAAAGACAAAAACAAGAAATTATACTTTAAATAAAGAAAAGCTGTTCAAAACCATTTTATTCAGAGTAATTCTCATTATATATATAATATATATATCATATTACTAATATATATAATAATTTCATTAAGTAATATTAAGTGTATAAGTAAGTGACTTATTATAAGTAAAAAAAAAGGCAAATGTCACAAAATTCCCAAAAAAAATTAAAGGGATAGTTCACCCAAAACGAAAATTCTGTCATTAATTACACACCATCATGTTGTTCCAAACCCGTAAGACCTTCGTTCATCTTCGGAAACACAAATTAAGTATTTTTGATGGAATCTGAGAGCTGTCCGACCCTCCCATAGACAGCAAGGGAACAACCACGGTCAAGGCACAGAAACGTAGCAAGGACATCATTAAAATAATCCATGTGACATCAGGGGTTAAACCGTAATTTTACAAAGCTACAAGAAATTTTTCTTGTGCGCAAAGAAAACAAAAATAATGACTTATTCAACAATTTGTCTCTCGCAGCACCATATAGCGCCATTGGAGAGTATCCGCCAGCTGACACAGAACAGAATACGCTGTTTACGTCCAGTGGTTACTCTCCAAATGGCAACAGGGTGATGCAGAGGAGACGAGATTGGGAATAAAGTCGTTGTATTTTGTTTCTTTGCGAAACACCCAAAAAAGTATTCTCGTAGCTTCGTATAATTGCGGATGAACCACTGATGTCACATGGATTATTTTACAGACCTCCTTGCTACGACTCTGGACGTGGATTAATTTCAGTGTATGCTGTCTAGTGGGTTTCAGACAGCATTCAGTTCCACAAACATATCTATTTGTGTTCCGAAGATGAACGAAGGACTTAAGGGTTGGAACGAACATGAGGTGAGTAATGAATGAGGGGTCCGAAATTTTCATTTGGGGAATTAAACCTTTAAGCAAGAACTGTGGGAAATTGAATCTGAAATGTTTCTTGAACACAAAATCAGCATATTAGAATGATTTCTGAAGGATCATGAGACACTGAAGACTGGAGTAATGGCTGCTGAAAACTCAGCATTGCCGTCACAAGAATAAATTACATTTGAAAGTTATTTTAAACTGTAATAAAAATTATAATCTTAAAGATCATTGTTTAAATGTATTTTAATGTAATATGGTAAAATGTAATACATTATGCTAAAAAGAATGAATGGATGAAATAAAGATAATATGGATAAAGTAAATTGAGTAAAATGCTCAAAAACATGTTTGGCTGAGCTTCAGTGAACACTTAAAGCAAATGAAGAAAGAGTCTCTGACTTATTTAAGGTGGTGATCTCCAACTCCAGCTGGTTTTTCTCTCTGTTCTGTTTGGAGTAACGCTGCCGAAGCTCCTCAGCAGTGGAGAGAGCCTCTGCTAACTGAGCTTCCTGAAGAGATGACAGAAACCGCTTGGTTCATACTGGCCAACTGCATAAAAATCAGTCTTTCAAACAAACTGTAAAATGTGAGAATGTCCAGTCAAGTGAATACATGAGCCAGCAGTGCCATATTAAAATAAAGGACTTTGGGAGAATTATTTAAGCAATTAGCACTTTGTAAACCACGAAGGTCTACAGAATCTTTCTATAAATTTTATGAAACCCTGTAGCACAGTTCATTTATTGTTCTTCTGTACAGTACCTTGTCCAGGAGTTGTGCAGCTGTATTCACACTTTGTTCAGCCTGTTTCCTCTGGTCCTCCAAGGTCTGTTTGTGGACGTCTCTGTCTCCTTCACAGTGCTGCTTCAACTCTCTCATCTGCTCCAGCAGGCCTTGCACCTCCTCCTGTTGATGCTGCAGTGTCCCTTCCAGCCTCTGTGCCACAGTACAGTACATGCTTACATGATGTTCCACTTTACATCAATGAAAACCACAACTAAGGTAAAAATCCAAGTAGGGTTACTTGAATCTGAGCCTCCAGCCGATTATTTTCAGCTTCTTTCTTGTGCAGCTGATTCTGCAAGCGACTGCGGGTGGATTCAAGAACCTTTGAAAGCTCTCCTGCAGTCCTCAGATGCTCCTGTGATGACAATAACAAAACACCTTCTATAAAAATCACCTGCAACACAGGAGCAAATCTGATGCAAATTCACTATATGCAAGTATTCAGAAATGCAGAAGAGGTATTAAAACATGTCATAGAGGAATGTTACACAAATTAATAGAAAAATAAGAGAATTAGTGAGATATAATTATTACCTTTTCATTTTCAAAATTCTCAGCCATCTGATTGGCCGCTCTTTCTCTGTTGTTGAGTTTAGTCTCAAGTTTCTAAAAGAGAACGTTACTATAATACTATCAACAAAGTATTTCTAAATGGCTTAAGAAAAAATGAAGTCTTTCAAATGAAGTTTTTAAAAAGTCTCGTTTGTTCATTAAGGCTGCATTTATTTGATCAAAAATACTGTAAAAACTGAAATATTGAGACATATTATAACCATTTAAAATAATTGTTTTCTGTTTTATGTATTCTAAAAAAGAAAAAAAAACAATTCCTGTGACGGCCGATTTGGTGCCTGAAAAACGTTTTTAATTATTATCAATGTTGAAAACAGTGTGCTGCTCAATATTTTTGTGGAAAACATGATAAATTTTTTCCAGATTCTTTGATGAATAGAAATGTCAGCATGTATTTTTACAAGAGACATTTTGTTTGTAAAATAGTATTTAACTGCGACGTTTAGATCATGTAACACATACGTTTGGAATAAAAGTATGTGTATCGGCTCACAACATTATATATACAGTGCCCTCCACTAATACTGGCACCCTTGTTAAATATGAGCAAAGGCATCTGTGAAAATAAATCTGCAAAGCTTTCATTCAAAAAAAAATAAATCATAAAATTCTAGCCTATCATAGAAGTAAAACAATTGATAGTGGTGGGAACTCACATTATGAAATAAATGTTTTTCTCCAATGCATGATGGCCACAATTATTGGCACCCCTAGAGGTATATAAAACCCATTCATATTTACTTTTTTTTTTTAGCACACCAGGGTGACTAGAAGAATGAAATTGTCCAGCCATGACTTCCTGTTCCACGGGATTATAAATATGAGGAACACAAAGGCCAAATTCCCTTAATCATCCATCACAAAGAGTAAAACCAAAGAATATAGTTCTGATGTGCAGAACAAGGTTGTTGAGCTTCACAAAATAGAAAGTGGCTGTAAGAAAAAAGCATTAAAAATCCCCATTTCCACCATCAGGGCAATAATTAAGAAGTTCCAATCAACTAAAGATATTACAAATCTGCCTGTAAGAGGACGTGTGTCTATATCGTCCTAATGCACTGTGAGGAGGAGAGTTTGAGTGGCTAAAGACCCTCTAATGATTACAGCTGGAGAATTGCAGAGATTAGTTCCAAACAGCCCCTACATCAGCACGTGTTGGTTGGGAGAGTTTCACGAAAAATCCTCCTCGCTCATCCAAAAACAAACTCCAGCATATTCAGTTGTCAGACACGACTGGAACTTCAAACGGGACTGGGTTCTATGGTCAGATGAAACAAAAAAAAAAGAGCTTTTTAGCAGCAAACACTCAAGATGGGTTTAGTGCAAACAGGGATAAAAAGTACCCCATGTGTAGAATTAAATATACTGCTGTATTTTTAATGTTGTGGTCCTATATTTCTGCTGGAGGTCCTGGAAATCTTGTTTAGACACATGGCATCATTGATTCTATAAAATACCAACAGATAAAAAAATCAAAATGTGACTGACTTTGTTAGAAATCTTATAATGGGCCGTGGCTGGATCTTCCATCAGGACAATGATCAAAAACAAACATCAAAATCAACACAAAAATGTGTCACTGAGCACAAAAAGTAGCTTCTCCCATGGCTGTCTCAGTTCCATGACCTGAACCCTGTAGAAAATGAGTGTGGTGAACTGAAGAGAAGAAGCAACAACATGGAGCTGCGAATCTGAAGGATCTGGAGAGATTCTGGATGAAGGAGTGTTCTCTAAACTCATCAGGCATTATAGGAGAAAACTCAAGAGCTGTTATCTTGGGAAAAGGACGCTGCAATAATCGGGTGCCAATAATTGTGGCCAACATGAACAAGAGAAAAAACCTTTTAATACTCGAAAATTTCCCCCTATCTTCCATGTTTTACTGCGCACTGAGTAGGTAAGAATTTTGTTAATTTTTGAATGTTAGTTTATTAGATAAAAGGATCAATGATGCAGAATATTTCACAGCCACTTGCTTAATTTACCAAAGGTGAATATATGTGGAGGTCACTGCAAAATACACGTGTTAATGCTCATTCTAAAAAATTATATTCTTTAAAACAAACACTTTGTCCCAATTTTAAACTTGCACTCTATTCATTTGCTGCTGTTTCTTTAAAAAATTAATTAAAAAAACTAACACTTGCTTTCTAAACTTTTTGTATTATATCTGTTTTCTTTTCATTTAATATACAATTAACAAAAGCAAAAAAAGACATCTAACACTAGCTTGCTCTATTATTTTACTATTATATCGGTTTTCTTTATTATATTATTTTTAAAAATCTGCACGAGTACTGCTTGAGATTAACGAGACTTGTAGATAGGCAATTCTATATCATTGGCCTCCTTTGTTGATTTGATTGTGCCATTGTCTTAAACTGTAAGTCGCTTTGGATAAAAGCGTCTGCATAAAGGACTTAAAATGGAATGACAATGTAACAATGTGTTTGTGTATTAGATATATAATATATATAATTATGAGATACACAACACCACGCTGTATATAGCGAGAGAGAGAGAAAGAGAGCAAAAAATGTTGGTGTTAGTTTACAAACCCTTTTCTCAGCCTCAGAATCAGCTAGTTTTCTCATTAGCATCTCCCTCTCATCAGACAACCTCAATGCATCTGTCTGTGGTGAAAAGGACAGACGAAACAAACTTTTGTTTTGTTTACAAAAAAGTGCATATACACAATACTGCAGAACCAACAGTCTGACACAAATATGACACAAATTTAGTTTAACGGAAGTTCTTTTTGTACCTCCCGTCCATGCTGTTCCCTCAAAAGCCGTCTGAGAGTGCGATTTGTCTCCACAAACGTGTCTAACTTTTGCTCTAGTAGCTCATGTTGACGACCCAACTGATCAGAGTGTGTCTTTGACTGTTTTTTGTCCTGAATACACAAAGTTTTTTTTTTTTTTTTTCAAGAGAAAGGATTTCAGAGGTAATTCCAAAGTTTGGAGTTTGGCAACCTTCTTACCTTCTTAAGTTTGCCTAGGGTTTCCCTCAGAGCTGTCACTTGTTTGGCTACAGCCTGGCCGTCTATCTCAGCTTCCACCAGTTTCCTCAGCAAAGTTTCTATCTCCTGATATGGAGGTCCTATTTCTGATCTGCTCACATAAATCATACATTTTAAGCATTTAGGCCACAACCAAAAAAAAAAACTGATGTGTCAATTAATCTGAAAGAATTATACCTCATATGTCCAGACTCTGCCTGCGTCCCATCTACAGTGCTACGTAGATCAGCATTCTCGCGCTTTGACCTCCTCAAGTCCTTACTGGCTTCTTCAAGTCTTTCCTCATGCTGATCAGTCAAATGCCGACAGGCACTCGACTGCTGTGACTGGTGCTTTAAGTGGTCCTCTGTCTGCCGTAACCTTACCTGTGAAGATTTTAACATTCAAATCCACAATGTTGTTCGACATGAATCCATCTTATAGTCATGATTATTTACAATCCATACCTCACTTTTTATACAGTCAACCTCTGACATTAGACTTTCAATTTTTCTCTCATATTTGCCAATTACGCCTCTCACATCGTCCTCTTCACTGGACAGGTCAGTGAGCCGCAGAGGATGAGAGGAAGGGGTGGTCTCCAAACAACGAGTAGCCCCCTGATGGGAATTTTTGTTATTACAGTACAGTCACTCATAGTCACAATTAAAAAAAAAAGACTCATTATAAATTACTTGTGCTGGTTAATAAGGGAGAATAGGAGTAAACAAACCTCCCATTTGTATTCTCTTCGTCTTGATACCTTTCCAGGAGGAACCCATGGAGCTCGGACCTTACACTGCAGTGATGTGTAAAGTGCTCACGGACTGCTGAACCAAGAGTTGTGATGAGTGATTTCACGGTCTCTGTAAATCAAACGAGGTTGATTTAAAGGGATAGTTCACCTTCAGTTGCTGGTCCCCATCTAAGTATTTTTTCCCTCCATACTATGTAAGTCAATGGGGACCAGCAACTGAAGGTGAACTATCCGTATAAATTGGAATGGTAAATGGCATCTATTCTGACCTGGCTTTTCTGTGGACTCTTCTTTAGGTGGACATGCACAGATGTTGAGTCTGAGACATGAACATGGACGGGTGGAGAAGACGACCGTGTTTTCATCCCTTTGATTCAGTTGGGCGATCTTTATTTGTCTTAAGAATATGAAAAAGTTCACAAGAAGTGTATCATAAAAGTGAAAGAAAAATAAAACATAAGTGTTATTAATCATACATGTAGCTTATATATTTTAAACAAAAAAAACTCTTTGTCCTCAGTCAAGTCTGTTTGTTTTACTAATCCTCTTCTCTGTTTATTCACAGCATATTTATACGGTCAGTTAAATAATCCTGATCGATGAAAACTTATGTATTTTAAACGATTAATGTGATATGAATAAAAAAATACCACTAACCTTAATACAAGTATGCAACGTTGCGTCCCGTGTAATGTTGTTTGAAAGACCCGGTAGACTTTCGCATGGATAACAATAGCCGCCAATCGGAGACGCGTCTGACGCCCTAAGTCCCGCCTTCAACGTTCTGTTTTGAATCTGATTGGCTGGTTCGAAATTTAAGCGTCAAAGAATTGAGAAGCGTGTTTAACGCCCAGCAAACTTGATCTTGAGTTTATTGGGTTTCTATGCCAACGACGCGTTACTATGTACACCTCAGTTTTTAGCCTGTCCGTGAAATTTTCTCAGAAATTGCTGTTTTATACAGTCTGATGTGGTGCCATTAGAATGAACAGTGTGTATTTTAATTTGTAGGTGTGTCTTACCTGACATGCGTTAGCTTCATTTCGAAAAATGCATGACAGACTACAGACTAACCAGCTGACAACCATCTGCTTGAGATTTTTACTTTATTTCACTGACAAATATTTATCACTTTTGTCATCAAAAGATGATGCATAGGCAAAAGTTCTTGGTTAACTGGACACTCCAAATGTCCAAAGCAACTTTCACATAACCATTACGCTGTAAAATCACATTTTAAGTTAAACCCCTTGAGAACCCAAGGACGAAACACATCAATATGAACATTCAGTAAACCACAGCTTCAAACCTCAGATTGGACATTTATGAACAGAGAACAGTAAGCCAAACAGAGGTAGACGCAAGCATCTACATGATCTATCAGGGCTGAGCTCATCTGCTTAGGTAACCTGAACACCACATGATGAGAGTGGCAGCACTTCAATATTGCAAAAGGAAGAAAATAAATTCAAAACAACAAGAAACAGTAATGTGTAATAAAAAAAAAAAAAAAAAACTGTCATTTGTTGAAAAAAAGACTAAATCACTAGATTATAAATTTGTCGATAATCTGATTTCAAGCTTCAAGCTAGTTCACAAAGATGGAAAAAATTGGATGATTTCAGAACAATCCTAAAACCCATTCACAATCTCTACAGATTATATGAGGTTGTTTTACTTTAAATAGCATTTGGTTCAGGTTGCGCTTTGCTTCACAAAGTAAAAGAAAACACTATGAGAGAACAATACATAAATTAGTTTAGTTAGTAAACAAAAAATGGAGGGGGGGGGGGGGCGGAAGACGACCATTAGATGAGTCAAAGTTTGTTTTTTAAAGTTGGTGTGGTATCAAGGCTTCAAGTTGGTGCAGCGATGACAGAAGCTTTGATTTTATGACACTCCTTGTGTGGCCTTCTGCACATGTCGGTACCAGTTCTTCACCTTGGTATTTTCCATCATATCATCAAATGCCTGAAGGCCTTCCATAACCCTCAGAACACCAAACACGGCCTGCGTGAAAACAAAGTGAAGAAGTCTTTTCCACCCTCCACAGATAATTAAAATATGTTTAGTAAATTAAACACAAAACAAATATTAGCAGCATAACTTTTTAAACTCTGGCGTGCTGAATAATGGCTGCCTGAAACTCAGCTAGTCATCAAAATAATACCCCCCCAATTACCCCATGATTTGACATAAAGCATAATTTACCCAAAATTAATTATTGTATTATTTCACAATATTACTGTTTTTACTAGGGATGTAATGATTAACCGCGTGCTGGTCGAAAATCGATTCAAATGTGGCGATTCAGATCGGTTGAGATGCCAAACAAATCGAGAAACAATTGGAGTAGGAGGTATAAGAAGGAGCTCTGAGGGGAACTGACTATCATTAGAAAAGTTTACGTGGTATTTTCCTTTCATCTTGCCTCTGAACAATGCATGTTAAAGTAGGGTTCATAAGCCAGCTCTGCTTTGTTTACAGCGGTACCCCAGGAAACACTGTATCATTGCTGTTCATAAGCGCCAACTGCTGTCAGAGAGTGCATCTGCATCTCATTCAGAAAACTTTAGAACCGTAGTGTATTTATATATTTTGAATAAGATTTTAGACTGAGAGAGAAACACATACCAGATCTGCAAGGTTGGGTTGATCGCCTCCCATTAATTTCTTGTTTTTTCCAATGGCTGCCACCCAATCATTGACAGCCTTGTAGAGATCCTGTCTCACATCATCTTGCAGATGGTGTCTGTGTAGTATGAGGTTAACCTTTATTATCAAAACATTTTTGACAAATATCTTATGTAAAATGCACTGCCCTCAAAAACCTACTTCTTTTTCAATCTCTTTGAAATGATCCACATGGCAGCAGCTCCAAAATACTTTGCAAAGAATCCCTCAAATGTGCCAAATTTGCCTTCTCGTACTATGTAGTCAAAGGATGCAAGGGCTTCAGTCGGCGTACGGTAAACATTTGGGGAAATTAGGTGCACCAGCCACTCATCTGCCCATTTCCGCCATTTAATCTCCTCTCTGGCCAAAAAGTGTTATTAAAAAGCTCATACAATAATTAATACAATAATGTAAATTCAATTTTAAAAAGTTAATAAAGCAATCACTTTCAGACATAACTGATTTGCTTTACTTTCTGGTGTCTTTTCCTGGATATAGATGATCAGCATCTGTGTCTCGCACCATGACCCAGTATTTATTGCCAAACTCTATCACATCTTTTCCACTGTCATTTTTTGCCTTCATCTCAGGATAACATGCGAGAATCTCCGATATAGTTTTTTCCCTAAAAGAAGCAGTGAACAGACAATCAAAATGTGCATTTATATTTACATTTATTTGCCTAACGCAAAGCAACTATTACAAAACTGAATACAGTGCTCAAAAGTTCACTCTCAATCAATCCCCCTACAACTTTAGGAAAATATTAAATTGTCAATTTCTAATTAATACTGTTTGTCGGAAGAATAACCATATTTGGGGACCATAAAAAATAAACAAACAAACAAAAACTTTTCTAAATGAATATAATACACAAATATACCAATGTACCAAATATACCAATATGTTTATGCTACAAATGAAGTCATTTAAAGCGCTTAAAACAAATACATTTTAACATCCATAGATTTGATACTCCAAGATACTCACTTGCTGACCAGGTATGTCTTCAAAACACTAACTATTACAGAAGAATCGTTGAGTTGCTGTTGAGATATAAACAAAGAGAGGAACTTGATGAGCTGAGGCATCATATATCAGGAAGAGGATATCGATCATAATCAGAAAGACAGATGAATAGCTACATACCACCGTCTCGTTCACCATCAGGATGGGAACTTTTCTATAAGTGGACCACTTGACCTCCTGTCGCATAACGGGATTGACCTCCACAACTTCATATGGCAGACCATGATAATCCAGGAAGGCTCGCACCTTGCTGCAAAACGGACAGGTTTTATACTGATACAGAGTCAACTTCAGATCTGTCCCCAGCTCAGGAGCCTAATAAAAACAAGTTAATAAAACCATAGTGAGCAAACAAACCCAAAAAATAAGGGCACATTTGAACACTTTCATCCAAAAATACTGCCTGAACTGGATACTTACATTTGATTTTTCCTCTGCAAGGTGACGCTGTAGCGTGAGTTTGACGGTCTGGTACAAGCCGAAACCACCCCCGAGCAGGAAAGCGCATCCCAGGACTCGCCCACTGCCACGCACCGGCGCAGCGAGCGAAAGTCTGGATCTAAATCCTGCTCCGCCGGTACCGTAAGCTCTTCCTTGGCATCTCATGGAGATTCTCGGCATTAATGCTGCGGTGTTTGTTACCCGGCATGTCGGCGTGTCTAAAACTAACCGGCCGACCTTACTAAGCGTTCTCGCACAGGTCGCCGCCATCATGATTTTACATAAACTCCCACAAGTACGGCAAGCGCGATGGCAAATGCTACAAGAGAATACAAGAGCCGTTTCCCAGGAGAAAGTTTACTTCCTCTAGGGGGCGCGAGAGGACCAAACACAGAATGCCCCATTAATCCGCATTAAAATCTTTTCTTTTGGTATTAAAATCGTTTATTTGTAATTAGAGATATTTCTTTACAAAATTTACTTTATATAATAGTTTTTATATATGAATTTGTTTGAAATACAAATAAAAAATATGCTTCAATAATCTCTACCAATAAATTAAGGAGATAAAATAAATATTCGATAATCATCGTACTCGAGGCAACATCTGGACATCTTATCCCCACTTACTTTAATTAAACTTCAATTGTAGTACAAATGGAACCTTAACATTTTCATCTGTTTTTGAATTTACCCGGAGTAGCCTATTGTGATGTTCTAGAGTAGCCTACCTATTAAACAAGTACAGTATTTAAAATATACAGTCTTTATGTTGTTTTTACATCAATTTGGAAATGAACTGTGAAATTATTACATTATAAAATATATTGAAAACTTAAAACGTGTTTTTAATCACAATCTATTTGTTTTTCATCGACAGCACTATGTGTGTTTTATATGTGTTAGACAGAAAGTGTGATTATTAGCCTATATATATCTGAAAAAAGAAAAGCTCCTTTCATTGTCAGTTTGTATAGTGGATTTATTAGCTTGTGATTAGTTAACTTGTAAGAAGCAATTTTATGAAGTTAGAACAGAGAACTTAGCAGAAGTCTTTTCTTTACAGTAAACTATGCCTAGATTCAGACCCAAGGAGACGGATAGGGGACTCCAGCCACAATCACTGTTTTGAGAGTGCAGCCAGGGAAGTTACACAGGGAACGTCAGTGAGGGCAGCAGCAAAGTCACATGGCGTTTGTCATGTGACTTTATATCGCTTCATTAAGAAGGCGAGGGTGACAGGTGCGCTCTAAACGGGATATATCGGGGAAGTCGTGGCCTGATGGTTAGAGAATCGGACTCATAACCCAAAGGTTGTGGGTTTGAGTCTCGTACCGGCAGGGATTGTAGGTGGGGGAAGTGAATGTACAGCGCTCTCTCCCACCTTCAATACCACGACTGAGGTGCCTTTGAGCAAGGCACTGAACCCCCAACTGCTCCCCGGGCGCCACAGCATAAATGGCTGCCCACTGCTCTGGGTGCGTGTTCACGGTGTGTGTGTTCACTGCTGTGTGTGTGTGCACTTTGGATGGGTAAATGCGGAGCACTAATTCCGAGTATGGGGTCACCATACTTGGCCACATGTAACGTCACTTTCATATCGCATTTCGGAGTGAAAACAATCATGGCCGCCATATTGAAGGTTGTGTCCAATCAAGTGCCAAACTGCCACTTTCAAAGGGCCCTTCGGAATAATGATTTCGAGGGGACAACATGGACACTTCGTACTCCCATGATCCTTTGCGCAGATTCTTTGCATGATTGTATTTGCCTCCGTGTGGGCACGTGATGTGAGAAACAGAAACAGTTGTTTGGTCCCCTACACCCTTCAACCCATCGAAGCTCTCACTCCGGAGGGTAAACCCTTAGAAGGGATTAGAGCGTAGGGATGAGCCCTTTCAAATGGTACGCAGGGAGTGAGTGAAGGCACATCTAGGACAGGATACCGGCCAGCCAGTAAACTGTTCACGGCAGAGCAGGAGACCATATTGTCGGAGTACCTCCTCAGGGCTGCTGACTTATATTATGGTTTAAGTCCCAAAGAGGTAATATAATACATTGCTGAAATTGTTATGTTTCATGATTATTTGTGTAGAATGAACAGTTTTTTTAGCTTATGTTGACATACTGTAGCCTATATATGTTTACAATTTTTAATTCACACAAATGCTTTAATACAGGTTCGCAAATATGCCTATGAACTGGCAAAGGCTCACAACTGCAAGCACCCCAAGTCATGGGATGAGCGTGGAATGGTTGGGGCTGACTGTTAGATGGTTTCCTGAAAAGGCACCAAAGCCTTTCCCTGAGACAGCCACAAGCCACAAGCTTAGCTAGGGCAACAAGCTTTAATAAAACCAATGTGTCCAAGTTTTTCAACAATCTGGCAGAGGTATTTCAAAAACATTATTTCACTACCAAGGATATCTGGAATATGGATGAGACAGGGGTCACCACTGTTCAGAAACCGGAGAAGATTCTTGCCAGAAGAGGCCAAAAGCAAGTGGGGGCAGTAACATCTGGAGAGTGTGGAACACTTGCCACTGTGACATGTGCAGTAAATGCACTGGGGAATGCAATCCCTCCACACTTTGTGTTATCCAGGGTAAACTTCCACCCTCATTTCATTAGGGATGGACCCCCTGGCTGTATAGGAACAGCAAACAAATCAGGATGGATGCAGGATGAAGATTTTCTTGAGTTCTTGCGGCACTTCCAAACCCATACAAGAGCCTCTCCAACACAGAAGGTCTTGCTGATCCTCGACAATCATCACTACCACATGTTTTTGCGAGGTATACTTTTGTCTGGAATCTGGCATTATTCTCCTCTCCAACCCCCTGCACTGTTCCAGTGTGTTCGCAGTGTGTTTGGCCCTTTCAAGAAGATGGTTTACACCTTCTCTGACAGCTGGATGAGGCATCATCCTGGAACAACCATGTCCATTTACGACATACCAGCAATTGTAAGGGATTCTTTCCCAATGGCTGCCACACCATCAAATATCCAGGCTGGCTTCAGGTGCACAGGCATTTGGCCCTTCATCAGGGAAATTTTCAGCGATGCTGATTTTGCACCATCCTGCTTCACTGACCGTCCACACAATCTTGAGACATCAGTCACTGGTCCAGCTTCCACAGTGTCCATCGCCTCCACTGTGTCTGCAGCTGGACAGTTCTCCATCTCCTCCGTGCCTGCCACTGCACCACCTTCCTTCTCCTCCACCGTGTCTGGGGATGGGCAGTTCTCCATCTCCTCCGTGCCTGCCACTGCACCACATTCCTTCTCCTCCACCGTGTCTGGGGATGGGCAGTTCTCCATCTCCTCCGTGCCTGCCACTGCACCACATTCCTTCTCCTCCACCGTGTCTGGGGATGGGCATTTCTCCATCTCCTCCGTGCCTGCCACTGCACCACCTTCCATCATCTCCTCCGTGCCTGCCACTGCATCACCTTCCTTCGCCTCCACCGTGCGTGCCACTGCATCCATCTCTGGGACACCCTACATCGCCTTAAATGTACCTACAATTGGGCCTTTCTCCACCACTTCCACTGTGCCTATCCCTGGGCCAAGTTCCTTTGCCTCCACCATGCCTGCTGCTGGAACATCTTCCTTGATCATTGAGGATTTTTTTGCCTATCTTGGTGAGGCCATTCCCAAAAGAAGGGCCCCGAAAGATAACTAAGACCAGAAAAAGGAGAACGACTGAAATTCTTACAGACACACCTGTCAGGAATTCCTTTGAGGAAGAGCAGGAGAAGGCACCCGTCTCCAAAGTAAAATGAAAGATCTTTGCAACAAAGGAGAAAATGGTAAAGAAAGGAAAGAAGTACACAAAAGAAAATGAGGATAAGACTGTGGAGGAAGAATGTAACTTGTGAAGAGAAGCAGAACAAAACATCTTCCTCTAAAGTAAAGCAAAAGGTCTCTGCAGAAAAGGAAAAAAGAGGAAAAGAAAGAAGAGTACAAAAGAAAATGTTGAGGAAAGTGAGGAAGAGGAAGAGGAAGAGTAAGAATTCTGCATTGTCTGCCTGGAGAGCTATTCAAAATCGAAGGAGGTATGGCTGTCTTGTGTGTCTTGCCATTCCTGGGCACACTTGGCCTGCACTGATGGCAGTGACATACATGTGCCACAACTGTGAATCAGACTAGAGTTTAACATGCAGCTTAATTAAGTATGGCAAATCATTATGTCATTGTTTACGGAAATTATTTGTGTTACACATGAAACAGTGTAGCTTTTAAATCTTTATAAAAATACAACGAATGTTATCTCCACATGATCACATTGTTAATATGTCAATATTTTGTACCATTTCATTAAAGTTTGGTTAAAGACTGTTCTTGACTCATCAGCTGATTAATGTATTTGAGTAAAATATATATTTAAATAATTAAAATCTAGTTCCCACTAGAATAGTTGCCTTGTCTTCTGCAAAAATTGAAATAGACTTTTGCTTTTTGAATGCATATGATGCCAGACATCTAAAAGAAGTTGAAAACTTCTTGAAAAAAAAATCTTAATTAATGTTATTAAATACTACAGTAAAGTGATTACTTTGAGGTAGGCTTTTATTTAAGATACATTGGGTTAATTTGACTTATATTTCAGTGTTACAATTGCCCCCAAACACTGTTACAATCTACCACCACCAAGGGGGCAAATGTAACACTCTGACTTCTTGCATTAGTTTTAATTTATAGGCTTGTCCTTATTCTGAAAATATATAAATTTTGTATCATTAGTTCACCTATATTTCTTCTTGTATAAAAAGATGACTAGTGTGTTGCAAGTAGTCTGTGATTTATGAAGGAAAATGTAAAACATTACATTTCCCCCGTCTCCGAACTTACTTATTCATTAATTATTAATTAATAAATTTTCTAGAATACCTGCATTGCAGGATAAATTATGTGTTATTATTAGGGACAATATTTATAAAACAAAACAAGGACATGTTTACAGGCTTGGGCCAGGAGGTCTCTTATCTGTTAGCATTCCCATTCACCTTAAAGACAGTTGCTTAAGACTTTATTTACACAGATTTGTTAAATCCAAGTTTTGTGTCATTTAAAAATGATTTGAAATTTGTATTTTCATCTTTAAAGAAACTGAAAAAAAGGAATGCCCTAAAACTCTCTAAATACTTTGATTAACCCCCTTAAGTTTAAAATAAATTCATATTTTTTTTATTAACCAATTATTAAATTTACTAGCAACACGAAAAAAATACAGAGAAAAAAAGCCATTTCATGATTTTAAGGACCCTATTAGCCAGTTTCGGACACTGATAAAACATTTACTATAATATAGTCAAATATTAGCTGTATATATAACATCAATGCTCTTTTAAGCCAGATGATGTAGTTACAGCATCTACCGGCAGGGACTAACAGGGACTAACACGCAAACAAGCCAAACTTTGATTCTTTGAGTCCCCAGCAAGAGGCATATTAACAATTTCTTTTCAGGCATTTTACCATAAAATTATTGATTTGGAAGAATAAGTCACATTTCATTCTTTGTTTCTTTCTCTCAGTCGCTGTGTTTCATACTTTGTGTGTATGAGTTCTGTAGTGATATGTTAACTGGCAAAAGGAAAATGTTCTGTGTCAGGAAAAGGGGGACTCAGCATTGTTTAACTGATGTTATAAACAAAGGAAAAGCTTTTAAGAATGTGCAGACAGTTGTTTACAGCATGTTATAATCGATGTGTCATTAGACAATAAAGAGGATGCAGAATTTTTGTGGTATCCTCTTTGGCAATAGGTTGTGTATCTGTCACCATTGGTCTTCCAGTTAGAGGTCTAATAGATAAAGCTATTGCCGTTGACATATATTACTTTAATGCTATATAACAGATTCATATTGCAAGACTTGTGACTAATACAATTGTGAATGTCTAGAAATGATATATATTTTAATAGAATCATTCCAAAATTGGACATTTTTATCTCGAGAGAGAAGTTTCCCATCTACATGTAACGTTTCTTCATGGTTCCATTGCCAGTGTCCTGAGGCCGTGTGGAACATTAAAGTGAACAGCTCCAACAGTACCTCTCCAACACCACCCTGTCCTGTCTTTGTGTGGAGTTGGATCTCTGTGTGTTCAGACAGAAGCTGTGCTTCCTTCTCTGCCTTTCTATTACTTCTCATTCTACAACACACAGTTCTTACTAGTTAGGGAGTGTTTATAAATGCAGGGGTCCTTGACAGGGTAACGAGTTTTTTTTTTTAAAAAGAAGCCTTTTATGTTCACCAAGACTGCATTTATTTGATCAAAAACACAATAATGTTATTACAATTTAAAATTATGTTTTTGATTTTAAATATACAAACCGATTCCAAAAAAGTTGGGACACTGCTACAAATTGTGAATAAACACAGAATGCAATGATGTGGAAGTTTCAAATTTCAATATTTTATTCAGAATACAACATAGATGACATATCAAATGTTTAAACTGAGAAAATGTATAATTTTAAGGGAAAAAAATAAGTTGATTTTAAATTTCATAACTTCAACACATCTCAAAAAAGTTGGGACAAAGCCATGTTTACCACTGTGTGGCATCCACTCTTCTTTTTATAACAGTCTGCAAAACGTCTGGGGACTGAGAAGACAAGTTGCTCAAGATACCAATTCAATACGAAATAGGAATGTTGATCCCCATATCTTTCTAATAGCAGGCGTCTAGTATTCTCAAAGCTGGCTTAGGTCCTCTCTTAGTCGCATCTTCCTCTTTATGATGCGCCAATTGTTTTCTATGGGTGAAAGATCTGGACAGCAGGCTGGTTATTTCAGTACCCGGATCCTTCTTCTACGCAGCCATGATGTTGTAATTGATGCAGTATGTGGTCTGGCATTGTCATGTTGGAAAATGCAAGGTCTTCCCTGAAAGAGACGACGTCTGGATGGGAGCATATGTTGTTCTAGAAATTGGATATACATTTCAGCATTGATGGTACACATTCCAGATGTGTAAGCTGCCCATGCCACACGCACTCATGCAACCCATACCATCAGAGATGCAGGCTTCTGAATTGAGTGCTGATAACAACTTGGGTTGTCCTTTTCTTCTTTAGTCCGGATGACATGGCGTCCCTTTTTTCCAAAAAGAACTTCAAATTTTGATTCGTCTGACCACAGAACAGTTTTCCACTTTGCCACAGTCCATTTTAAATGAGCCTTGGCCCAGAGAAAACGCCTGCGCTTCTGGATCATGTTTAGATATGGCTTCTTTTTTGACCTATAGAGTCTTAGCCGGCAACGGCGAATGGCACAGTGGATTGTGTTCACCGACAGTGTTTTCTGGAAGTATTCCTGAGCCCCTGTTGTGATTTCCATTACAGTAGCATTCTTGATTGTGATGCAGTGCCGTCTAAGGGCCCGCAGATCACGGGCATCCAGTATGGTTTTTCCGGCCTTGACCCTTACGCACAGTGATTGTTCCAGATTCTCTGAATATTTGGATGATATTATGCATTGTAGATGATGATAACTTCAAACTCTTTGCAATTTTTCTCTGAGAAACTCCTTTCTGATATTGCTCCACTATTTTTTGCCGCAGTATTGGGGGAATTGGTGATCCTCTGCCCATCTTGACTTCTGAGAGATACTGCCACTCTGAGAGGCTCTTTTTTTTACCCAATCATGTTGCCAATTGACCTTTAATAAGTTGCAAATTGGTCCTCCAGTTGTTCCTTATATGTACATTTAACTTTTGCCTCTTATTGCTACCTGTCCCAACTATTTTTGATGGGTAGTTCTCATGAAATCCAAAATGCGCCAATATTTGGCATGACATTTCAAAATGTCCCACTTTCAACATTTGATATGTTATCTAAAATTTGATATGTGAATAAAATATAAGTTTATGAGAATTGTAAATTATTCCATTCCTTTTTTAACTCACAATTTGTACAGTGTCCCAACATTTTTGGAATTGGGTTTGTACATTGTAGAAAATGCTTTTATTTTATTTTCACCAGCCATTACTACCAGTCCGCTGTCAGTCGTCGACATCTTTCAGAAACTCAACATCGAGTTGTGGGGCCTAAGAAACATTTCTACCATATCATCACATGGTTGGAAAACAGTTGAATCAGGATTCTTTGATGACTATAAAGTTCAAACAAACAGTATTTATTGCATCCATGCTGAATATTTTTTTCTTTCAAAATATTACTGACCCTAAACATTTAAACAGACATTTAATTGTTCATGCTCATTTCCCCAATTTTTATATATAGATTACCGTTTCTGTCATTTAACAAGAAATTTTCGTTTTAAATGCTAATACTCCAAATATCTAGTGCTAAACATATAATTCTTTAGTACTATTTTTCATACTGTAAATTTATGTTTTAACTATAATGCAATTAATATTAGTTATCAGTGTTTTCCTTTTTTAGTGGATAAATATTATACTCATATATATATTACTAAAACATGGATACAATTGAGTGTTGTATTGTAACATTTCAAAATGTTTTATATCTCCTTGGTCTGTGTTTGAACTCTTAAAAACATCATACCTGAGAGGTAGTGTTTCAACATCCAAGTTGTTCACAAGACAACTTGCATGTCTGGACGTGAATGGAATGACATGAATGTAGGCAAGACATGTTAGTGCATATTCTATGTGAATTCTAAATGTCACCAGACTCTAACGTGCTGCACAGACTACAGAATGCAACTGAAGTGCATAAATCTGAGACGAATTTTATATAGAAACTGCTTTTGTGCACACGTCTTTGTGGTGAGGTATGGTGCTCTTGTGCAAATACAGTTGTCTCTGTGGACTTTATTGCAGTTCCTCTAGGCATCTCTTTTCAAAGGTTGAGCGTTTGCTGTCTCCATGGCAACCACATCTCTCTATGGCTGCGTAAGATATCCTCTGCATTTCAAAACAGTTCCCACAGTCTGTGCTTTCATAATAGAGTGCCACCTCCCCGTGGTCCTCAACTATGCTGCTGTTAGATAATCATCACATGCAACCCTTCAGTACCGAATCGTATTGGTATTTATACTTTTTTATCCCGTTACATGACAGCATTATACAAATGATTCCAGCATTTACATTTGTGCACATCCCTTTACTCGCATAGAGTACAAGGCAAATGTCTTATATACTGTTATGGTTAAGGATGTTTTTAGTATAGGACAGCTGTTTGTGGTCGAAAAGCTTTGTGACCTAGATTTAATGATAGGGCATTGCAAATTTTTTCAACTCTTTAATGGATCTGAGTGTATGTCTGCCATTTATATGTATGTATATGTGTGTGTGTCTGTGTGTTTTGTAGGATCCAAACCCAGACTCCCAGCTGCACAGGTCACTGGGCAGACTGGTCACACGAGCGAGAACACACTCTAGGCACTTTTTTTGTTGCTCCAACAAAACGGACAGAGCACATGAGCCAGAAATCACTTTTCCACTGCCGAACCGCTCTCAGATACACAAACACAGGGTCTCTAAGGGGCACGTCAGGGGAAAAGCACAGCAGAACGCAGAAAACACCCATCCAAACTCATCTTTATCTTCGTGAGCTGGAAAAAAGGAGTGTGAGCAACAGCCTTGGACTGAATGTGGACCTTAAGAGGGAGGGAGAGACACCGTTCTGCAGAGATGCTGCATTTTAAACTAAGATCTACCTGCATACCTACATTGCATGTATGGGTGTGGGTGTTTACATGGTTAGGAGATTGTTAGAGAGCGAGACAATGTGCAAAAGGAAGCGCTGGGAGGAGGTCGAGTCATTCAGATTTCTTACCGTCTCCTGATGCGAGAGAATTAGATGACAGCAGAGTGTTAGTGACAGCTGCAGCAAGTTCCTGTTTGTGCTGCATAACTAGTAAAGAGAAATACAGAGAGAGGCGACTAGTTTTTGTGTGCGAAAGAGCGCGCGCCTGTGCACTCACTCTGGAAAGGGAACGGTTGAAAGGGAGAGAGTGAGAGAGAGGGAGTTGTGTATCAATGAGAGAGCAGACAAGGGGGAGCAGCATTCCCCTAATATGAAGCAGGCGCCTGGACACAGCCCTTCACACCCCCCCCCCCCCCCCCCCCCCCCCCCCCCCCACCCCCCCCCCCCCCCCCCCCCCCCCCCTCTTTCCATCGGGTAAGATGGAGCCCAAATCTCTGTTCAGCCTGCATAAAGCCCTGGCTCAGCCTGTGAAGATGTGCATGTTTGATTTCCCTGTCTCCATCCTGGATGATCTGGTAAGAGAGAGAGACTGCAGTCATTTCGTTCTGATTCACCTGGTGCGAGTTGGTGTCTGTGTGTGCTTGTGTTTTCATTTAGCATAAGTATGTGCTCACCCTTTGGCTGTTTTCTGCTGTTTTTATGCATGTTGGCTTAGAGCCAGTGAGGACTTTAAGTGACGGTCTTTCTTTCATGGTAAAAAGCATGTCAGTTCTTGCTGTTCCTCATCATTAAACGTGTTACAACTAATCGATAACGGCGTCTGGAGTTAGTTGTGAATGTCTTGCACTCAATAGTGAGCTCTACTTTTGGCATGCTGAACAGGATGTTGTTGCTATGCTCCCCGTGGCTGTTTTCTTTTCTTTGTTCTGTGGCACATTTCGGCCAGAGATGTTCAAAGATGATGTGTTACTTTTGCTAAGTGGCAAGCGTTTTTATGTGTCAGCAGTTCTGCAGGTGTGAGTACGCCTCTAGGTTACTGAGACATTCTTTATCGCATATTATATGGTAGGGTGACCATACGTGCCATTCGTGCCATATCTAGGTTTTGGCTTTGTTTGTGTGTGCAGACCGATCGGTGTATGACATCAAAATACCATACAGACGGTTCCTTATGCTTTCAAAATGCTCTAGAGGTATTTTGATGTCATACACCGATCGGTCTGCACATGCAAACAAAGCCAAAACCTAGATATTTTAGGCAATATAGAAATCCTGGCCAGGACGCGTCCTGGGAAAATGGCACGTATGGTCACCCTATTATATGGTCCACTTCAGTACTGCACTGTAACTGCTTCAAGTTTTATGAGTCATCTTGAAATGGATGTGATCCACTGTTGGTTCTGTGGGTTTTGTTTTGGATTTGTTTGAATAAATGTCAATGAAATGTTATAAAGAGCAACCGGGTTAATGACATGATGCTCATTTTTGTCCACATATATTAATTCATTTAAAAAGATGTAAGAATGCACTTCATACTACAGGATGAGCATGTTTAAAATTTCTAAATTAAAATTCATCTCGATTTTTTTTTTTGAAGGGCAAAACGTAAAAAAATTTAATAAAATAAAAAAATACCAGGGTGACAAAACTAAATTCTGAAACACCTCTGCAATTCTTGAAAATAAATTTGGCATCTTTTATTCTAATGTATTAGAAAAATATATATAATGTAATTTGTTTTTTATTATATATTTATCATGATTATTTATTCATTAATAAGCTGCTATATTTGGAGAAAAAAGGAAATGCTTGAACAGTAGTTCTTGCATCTTTTATTATACTTTCGTATAACATTTCTTAAATAATCTTACAGCATTTTGAAATCATAATAAAATTTATTTGCGATATTTATTCATTCACGCCATCAGATTATTGTAAAAAACAAACATTTTTATTTACAATTATTTACTTCTCTCGAAATAATACCTTAGATGTGTACGTTCAAAGTGTAAGGAAAATATTACTTTTGTTATAGAATTGAAACTTTTCCTAAAAATAGCATACTTTTTAAAGGTTTTTAACACGACTTGGCACTTGTGTTTTAAGCTGATTTTTAAAAGATGTTTCTTTTTCTTTATGGACACTCTTATATGTCATTGACCAGTTCTTAACAAAGTCATAATTTGTGTCTCAGTAAACACCTTAAATAGATTCCATTTATTTCAGAACTTAATAAACTCACTAAACTAAAGATTCATTCACATCAGTACGCATGGCACAATACCTTTTCTATTAATGAACATAATCTTTTCAGCAGCGATATTTGGTGACAGTGTTATCAGATTCACTTGTATCTGTGTGTCAGCCAGTAACTGTCTGTACTCATTTGTGACTGGACAGGGCTTTTGATATAGCTTTATATTTGGCCTCAGTGGTGAGGAGAAAGCACTTTTAAATGCCAAGTTCTGAGTGTCAAAGCGCCTTAGAATCGGAATGGAGCTCCAGAGAATACAGCAGGGTAATAAACTGAGCCACAGAATGGTGTTTCTGTGGCACTCAAGAAAGGAAAGTATGTGAGCTCTCAGTGTGAAAAAGAATCTAAAGTTTACTACGTTGGGCCAGTGAATTAAGTTCTTGGCCTATTTTTAAAAAAGAAGTTTGGTGACATTCAATACTTAAAGCTGTTGTTTTTGTTGTTTTTACTCCCATATTGAGAACTGTTTCACACTGGCCTGTTATAAGAACATCATTCTTTTAAGCCACATAGACATGCATTGGCAAGGTCTGGCCTCTTGAACATCAGTATCCACCTGTGTGTGCAGTCTGTGTTTGTGGGTCAGGTTTTGTCTAGGGTAGACCTTTGACAGTCCATACTGCAGCTTATTCTATAGCCAAGAACTGTCCGTTTAACTAATGGCATGGCAGTGTCTGCAAATGACTTGTACAGAAAAGCAGTTTAAACTATAGACTCAGAATAAGAGATTAATGACTGAGAATAAAGTACAGACAAAATGTAGACTATTTCATTTACATAATTAGCAGAATAAACCATGGAAATCTAGTTTTCCTGTTATACCTAAAAAACTAACAAAAACAAACGAACAAAACACCTCTAAACAGCCTTCAAAGTGTTGATGTTGTTAACCTGTGGCAAATCCAGTGATTATTTCATATTATTTAATTATTTCTTATCAGTCTGGTACCTTGACTTTGTTTGAATTTATTTCCAAAAGAACTGATTTATACCTGTGTGAAATCAGACTACTTCATATTAATCATATTGTAGTAAAAATTGATAGTAGTAAAATTGAATCTAAAATCATTTTTGTAACTGGGTAAAAAGGATAGCAAATCCTTTATAAAAAGATAGCAAAAGTTTTATTTTAGATACGTTTTTACAATGACATCCTGTGAACACCAGAATTTGCTTTCACATGGTTTGATTTCTTGTTGGAACAGAAAGTTGTCCCACAGGTTTTAGGTTTGTTTGATTGCTTCACTTGCAGTTTCATTTTGTGTGGGAATTCTACTGAATTCCCAGAGCAGCCTGTGCATCATAGCCCTTACAAATGATTTCACAGTAATCTTGAGGGTGTTAATAGAAGAGCTTATGACAAAAACCTCAGCAAACGTTATAGTGTTCAGTGAGAGACAGTTGAGAGAGTGAGAGTGGTGTTACGCCGTTCCCTGTGTATTGATACAGCTGTTTGAGTCCACACATGTTGGACAGGGTCAGTGTTTTGGGGTCAGCCGAATGGCAAAGGAGAACTTTGCACTTCGTATCTGTCACAAGATTGAGGATCTCTTACAGTTTAAGCTACAAAGACTCAATTGAGAAGGTGATGTGTTGGAAAGACAGGATTGATCAACTTGTTCAACTGATACGCTGGTGTGGCTTGGGTTGTGTGTTCGCGAATGAAGCTCTTTACTGTGATTTGGAAGGTTTAGAGGAAAGAAAACAGGTAAGAACTGTTTATTTCCTGTAATAGTCTGCAAATTTATCTAGTTCATCTTTCCAGATCTGGTTTTAACAGATCTACACTCTTAAAAATAAAGGTGCTTCACGATGCCATAGAAGAACCTTTTTGTCTAAAAGGTTCCATAAAGAACCTTTAACACCTGAAGAACCTTTCTGTTTCACAAAAGGTTCTTTGTGGCGAAAGAAGGTTCTTCAGATTATAAAAAGGTAAGAAAGAGATGGTTCTTTAAAGAACCTTTGACTGAATGGTTCTTTGTGGAACCAAAGATGGTTCTTCTATGGCATCGCTTGAAGAACCTTTTGAAGCACCTTTATTTTTAAGAGTGTAGTTATATTAATGTAGTTCAAATTAACGTTTTATAATTACATTATTATATTTATTCATATTTCATGGTGTTTGTAGTGTTATTAGGCAGGTTACTAATTTGTAGGATTATTTACAAAGGCTTTATAAAAAATATTCAAGCTTAGTTCCTGGAGCATGCACAGTGATTTCTTCTAAACATAGTGGGCAAGTACTAGAGAAATCTGTTCAAGTCGGTACAAACTACAGTTTGACATGTCCTTAAGGCGGTAGCGTTTGTGTGTGGGTGTGAATGGATACCAATGAGTGACAAGCTGCTTCCTGCTCATTTTAAACCATTCTTGGCTATGTTAGTATCTTTCAGGTGCTTTCCACAGCCTGAGAAGTGCATACCTTATTCTCATAGTATACATAGTAGACATAGTAAAGAAAGAAAGGTTAAGAAATCAAATTTAGCTTCTTAGTGTTGTAAGCACTTCAAAATCAATAAAACGGTATTGATTGCTTTCCCTCGATAAGTTACCACAGTGTAATTGTGTATCTGGTTGAAATTATGAGTATATGCAAAAAAGGTGAGTGAAAATTTTTTTGCAGGCTCATTACATTTGTCCCTATTTGAAGTTGTAGACTCTCAAAGTACATGTCCTTTCTCAGCATGACACAGGCTTGTTAGGAGAGGAGGCTGGGTTCAGGGTGAACACTGTTTGCTAACACTTATGTGAGAACCCCGATGGCCTTGATTCCCGACAGTAGGAAGGATAATAGAAATGTTCTTTAGCCCTGTTTAAGTGTCCAATAGAAAGGGGTTTCCAGATTCTATAATCACCTGGTTTTTGACAGTGAGTCGCTGGGCAAAAGGACAAAAGAGATCAAATAATAAATAAAGCTTCTCCAAAGATTTCTATACCATGCTGGTGCTGTTAGAGAAAAACAAGCTATTATCTATCATTCTCAGCAGAGAGCAGCACAAATAGTGGTTGTGCAACTGAGTTCGAGCTGTGACAGAGATGGCCTTAGCCTAAGTATACATGTTACAGCAATCCCAAATTTTTGGTGTCATGGGTCATTATTTCTGTTAAAGAAAAATATTGCATGGACATTTAGGTCCATATATATATTTGTTAAAAACAGTAATTTGTGAAATATTACTACAATTTAAAACTATTTTAATATATTTTAAAATGTTATTTATTCTTGTGATGGCAAAGCTTAATTGTTCAGCATCATTACTCCAGTCTTCAGTGTCACATGATCCTTCAGAAATCATTCTAATATGCAGATTTGCAGCTCAAGAAACATTTCTGATTATCAATGTTGAAAACAGCTGTGCTGCTTGATATTTTTGTGGAAACATGACATTTCTTCAGGGTTATCTGATGAATAGTTGAAAAGAAAAGCATTTCTTTGGAATATAAATATTTTGTAATGTTAGGTGTTTTTTCTGTCACTTTTGATCAATTTAATGGACCTTTGCAGAATTTAAAAAAAAAAAACTTTGAAAACTTTGAATGGTATAGTACAGCAGAAAATAATGGGCTGTTATGTAGTTATTGGTTAATTCTAAGGACAACATTCTACTGAAAAAAAGTACTAAATGCCTTAAATGCAATATAATATGACACTAGTTCTCTCACAGTTTGGATTGATAGTTTACAGAGTGCATGAATAAATGTGAATAGTATATTATGTATTTATGTATTCTGTGTTTTTGTTGCAAGATTTATTTGGATGGTGTTTCAAACCCGAGAGTTCTGAAGCATAGAAAATTACAGTATATAATAAATCTGTGTGATCTCTCTTCATGGCAGCCGAGCATAACTAACAACTGTTTCAATTCAACTAGAGATCCCAGGGTTATTCACATCCAGTTCAGTTTGTGCTGATTATGGCTGCAAATCTAACAGAAGTAGCCAGTGGAAATATTAGTAAAAGCTTATGTGAATCCTAAATAAAGCTAAAAGTAATTGTAGTGTAATTGAGTTTAAGGTGCAAACATATTTACACTTAGCTGGCTCTTATTCATCCCAATAGTACCGGTGTTCTGACGATTTGTGCTACCCTGTCAGATCTTGCTACCTCCCATTAAAACAGATGGTAGCATAATTCGATAGCGAAAAGTGCTACCTATCAGATTTTGCTTCCAGCATGATATTAATAAGGCATGAGGCTTTATTAACATGTACACCTACCCCAACCCTAAACCTACCCTTACAGTAGGATAAATACAGTGTTGGTAGCATAATCTGATAAGTAGCATTATTTGTCAGAACACCGGCAGTTTTGTACTTTATACTGACACCTATGGGCCTGGCTGCTCTATGGATATTGAGTTTGTTATATTGTTTGCTTTGTTTCATTAAAGGGGTCATGAACTGCCTTTTTTATTATTTTGTACTGTTCTCTGAGGTACACTTATAATGTTATCAAGATTTTTATATCATAAACATCATTTAGAAGTAATAGGCTGTTTTGACCCCCTCATCGGAATTAAGATCCGTTGAATAGGTTTAACACCGAGTGTGACTCGGAAGTAACTATGCCCACTGCTATATCTGGATATCAGTTGGTATGTTTGACTAGCATTCAGTAATATTTGGCGCTGCTGTGATTTAGGTTAAAAATGCATATCCAATGACCTGTAATAGCAGACAAAGCAATAGTGACCACATAATAAAAACAGTTACTCACACTTGTGTGGTGCGATGTTACTGTCAGATCCAATATAGTCGGCACAGCATGGTCTTTATTTTCAAGCTTTCGGGAAAAGCCTGCATCGAATTGTGCCGGGTTTATAAAGAATCTTCTTAAAATGAAGTGAAAGGAAAACGATTTCTTACTGACGATGATGTCCGGAACTTCAATTAAAATACCACGTGTTGCATTGAAACCTACGATGGCGCAAGTCGAGGGGTCCTTAAACGTGAAACTGATGAAGTATTAGCATTAACGAACTGTCATCAAGTCATGTGGTTTAGCGTACGCAGCCAATGAGCTTGCTGCTTTACATTTAAATGGCTGGTAGCATTCGCTGGAGCATTGCAGCGACGCTTCAGAGCCTCTGAAACCCTCCACCTCCCCCGCCTCCACCTGTATAGATAGCTACGGGTGATTTTATGCTATTTGTCAGCCCGCAGAGTCTGAATAATACAGAACCATATCGGCAAGTATTGGCAGTAGCATGGCCTGTACTGGCGTGCAGCGAGCAGTAGCAAAATCTACTAATACAGCAAAACTCATAGCAGCAGCAGGTAGGGCAGATTTATTCCACCAACCACCAAAGACATAAACACTGTAAGCCATTACAGTAAAAACTTCACAAGAGTTGTCTGCAGAAATAAAAAGTCATCCACTTTCCTAATGTTGGGCATCAGAAGGCAGGAATGCAAAGACTGTTTTTTACAACTTGGCATATCACAGCATCTTCTTGTCTTCAGAAGCATCTTTATCGGTTTGGTTTGTTGAGACCTGCGTGCCTCTCTCGTATTTACTACGGCCTGCGCCCGAAATCGGTGGGCGGGGCTAAGCAGGCAGTGATGTTGAAGCAGGCGTTGATCTTCTTCTGTGAAGGCAGGGTTTAGCCACATTATTAAAGGGGTCATATGATGAGATTTAAAATTGTTCCTTTCTCTTTGGAGTGTAACAAGCTCTTAGTGCATAAAGAAGATATGTAAAGTTGCAAAGACTAAAGTCTCAAAATCCAAAGAGATATTTCTTTATAAAAGTTAAGAGTCAGCCAAAAACGGCTGGTTCTAACACGCCCCCACATACCTAAGTCACAATGTGGGAAGATTTGCATAACGTCGCCCAAATGTTCACGTAAAGAAAGAAGGCATAGCTTTTATTCTTGCTGTAGTTTTGTTGTTTCCGCCGCCGCCATGTTGTGAATATGCTTTGTGTTTCATTGTGAAAGCGAAAACTACTTTGTTTAGCCTTCCAAAATAGGACGATATCCGCTTTGTTCTTGCATGGAGCATGGACGAAGCGGAGTCAAGCCCGGGGTCGTCATATGTGGTTGCTGCAAGCCCGCCGGCCGCACCGTTCTCAACCCCGCCGCCTCAGCTCAAGCCGGCCTCCCGCTCACTCCGGCTCGTGTGGACGCTGTGTTCGTTGTGAAAGCGATAACTACTTTGTTTGGCCTTCATTTTTAAAGTTTAGGACACAACTTATTTTTTGTTATTATTATCCAGGTTAAGTTGATTTACAGTCACTGGTCCGAACCAGTTAACCCACATATTCAGAGTGTTGCAGCCCATTTTAGGGGTAGGACTGTTTCATGATTGGTAGAGTAGACTTACAATTGCTGTTTGACTCACAGTCTGTATATACGTCAGTATGTTTTTAGATTAAAGAATTGCCATGCGCTCAACGCGAGTTTGAGCAGTGTAGAGTAGCGCTTGTTGTGTGTCATTTCTCCGATCACAAATGCAGACATGTTTTATGTTTACGCGGCGCGATGCAACGCAGTATAAGTCATTATAATCCGTAATTTTATAATTCGTCCCCACTGGATGCAACAAATGCCACGTTTATAATGGGTTTTAATGTTGTCTTGTCGCTCCGGCCGGACATGGCATCAACAGTATGGTGAGGGGCGTAACAGTTCCGTCACATGCTTGAGGTATTCGGCCAATCCCAACACCACTGGATTGCTGGCTAATCAGAGCACACCTCGCTTTTCAGACCGATGAGATTTGTAAAAATCGACGCGTTTCAAAAAAGGCGTGGGCATAGAGGAGAAACAATAATGTACAGATGTGGAAAATAATGTGTTTGTAACCTTTAAAACGCATAAAACACATTCATTACACCAAAACACAAACAATAAATGTCTTTTAGAAACTCAATGGCCCCTTTAAGTCATAAACTGGCACATTCCACAACCTGTCGTTTTGGCAGATTGGCCTCAAATAAGCAGTTTTTAAACTAACAAGAAAGTTTTGAGTTCTGAAACTTACAGGATGTTTTTATAGTACAATGACTTTTTATATGTCAAAAGATCAAGGGAATTTTTGTTTCTCAGTTCATGACCCCTTTAAGGTGTTCTTTTATGTTTATGCTTTGTAACGTGCCGCTAATACTGGCTATACATATTATTGTTGCTACTATAATCAGTAGTAAACAAATGCATGACATGGATGGTCATGGCCTGACATGGAGAATGAAATAGCTTTTTCTAAAAGATTGATCTCTCCTATATATTTATATATATTACTTAAGTGCACTTTTAAGTTAAGTAATATTTAAGGATCTCCACAGCTTCCAACACAGAGACTTAGCATTTTCCTTCAGACAGCTGTCCTTTCAGATTTCACGATATAATCATAATGGTTACCTCAGTGAAAACACCATCACCCCAAGCAGATGTCTCACACAGTTGCTGCTCTTTCTCGCAAAACACTATTCCTCTGGAGTGTTTCACTTTCCTTAGGAGCTTTGCGTCAGTGTTGCAGCCATCCTCCAAGAGTAAGTTACTAGTATTTTCCAACAGAGGGCGCAATTAGTATGCATTAATGCCAGGGTTAGAGCATTGGGAAGAAGATCATGCTGGAGTTGTTTGTTTTTGTGGTAACTAGGCTTGTAGCTCAACAAGGTTGAGGTTGAAACATGAATAACCTACATATACAGATATTCATATACAATTTAGCTGTCCAAAAAAAGGATGGATCAGGAAGAAAATGTATTAACATGAGCCAGGTGTCCTGAAATTTTATCCGGCCTGGATGAAAAATCCACTTTGTTCCAATTTGATCTGTAGACAGTAGAAGAGTTAAATGCACTGATTATTACTGTTGTTTTTGTTTTTTAGATTATTGATACACTTTAATTTATTTGAGCAAATCCTTTTTATTCACAAATACCTTTAATGTTTAAGCCATAAATTAAATAATGAATCATCAGTTTAATTACCGCCACATAATTATTTCAGTTGCATTCGTTTATTTATGGCACATGAAGTTATAATCAAGCGATTTAAAAGTGATATTTTTAGTAGCTCACAACAGAGTTTCCCGGAACTTGACATCACGATTAGTCATAGAAGGGGCGGGGCCACGTGTTTGCTCAGGGAGGCTGAGCTCGCGCAAAGGGGCGGGGCCTAGCGGCTCAGGGTATTCCCTTCACCCAAAGTGATGCAGACAAGCACTCGTTCCTACAGCAGAAATCTGGATGACAGAATATGGAGTAAAAATAATACATCGTAAACAGAGGTGATAGTCTTTCAGTAATGGTCTACATTACGGGGATACAGTCGGACGCCCTTGGTGTCAAACCCACGTCCCTGGACGAGCTATTTGAATCTAGCACATGGAAAATTAAAAACATTTGGGATGGGGTGAAGCTGGAGTTTTGTGGAGGTGAGGATCGCAGCCGGAGGAGCTGTTATATTGCCCCTGATTATGCACCCTTGTGTTCTTCTTAAAAGTAGTTGTAACCCACTATGTGGACCACTGATCGCTTGGCCTGTGCTGGAGGTAATGTGATTTAAACCAACATGATTCTTTCTTGTATGTGTGTGTGTGTGCATACATGCATACACACGTAGATAGATAACTCTTATCAAATAAATATTAATACCATAGTATTAATATATTAAATATTAGAAATATATTAGAAATGTCATTTCATTTTGTTAATATCAACAAAATGAATATATTATATAATATATATTGTCTTGTGTGTATTTCTGCTTTGAAATTCTTGTGTTTGTTATATATATATGTTTTTTTTAGGTTTCTTCCCCTGTTTTTTTCTAAACATTTTCCAGCATGTAGTGTGTATAGATTGCTGAGCTGGCATGAGTGTTTTTGTCGTGCTTTGCTAGTGTTTCTCTCTTTTGTAGAAAACTTGCAGCTTAGATACTTTCAAATAAGAAAGAAAGATTTCAAATACTTTTGCTCATCTGCAACTTCAGTTACAAATTCTTCTGACTTTATATGATCTTTGTCTTGTATATGTCTTAGACTGCTCAGAAGCTGCATCTGATGCGGCATATATATGACAAGACAGAATAAATGCATTTACAGAAATCTCTTGTTCTCGATGGCCTAACTGAAGTAAAGCAAAAATCCGCCATGATCTTGGCAAGAGCACCGGCACACTCTGCTTTCCTCTTATTCACTCCGTCTCCAACTTTCCCCTCTCTAAATTCTCCCCAAAAAGGGCTGTGGAAATAAAAGTCAAATGAGAATCACGTCCCCTTCAGGTATTAAATGAAAACACAGCTTCAGGATGATTTAGTTAAGGATGTGGAAAGAAATACTGTAATATGGAATTCATTATCTGGGAATTTTGCTGACCTGTTAATACAATCCGATGTTACTGATGCTGTTATTTCTAGAGTTTGTTTATGATGAGATTGCCCACAGTAGTGCAGATATGTCAGCTGAGAATGAATGATTTTATTTGAGAACCTCTTATATAATACGTGACAACACATTTACTTGTCAGATGTGATGAAAGACTTTCATTATTGATTTCCTATTCGTGACTTCTCAAGCTCTCCAGCGCAAAATATTTTTCTTGGTTGTTTTTGAACACAAGTTTTTTTTTATCACCATGGCAGTCACACATTTTTTATGGTTGCTAGGTTGTTATTCTAAACTTCTGACTATGGTTTGTGAACAACGTGTCCTCTTTTTATCTTGCATTTCAATGCCAACAGCACAATGTTGAGACTTAAACAGCATTTCACACCAAAACTTGTTTACCACATTGAAGTTTTACTCCAGTCATGCACAAAAAGAAGGTTCCAGTGTGTCAACAGCTGCTAACCTTCACTGGACTAAATCTAATCTGCTCTCATTACACAATTAGTGATGGTTAAATCTCCCATTCCACCCAGCATAGCACTAGAGCGCTTCTCCTTTGTGGACGCATTTGCTTCGATTTGTGGGTGCTCTTTGTTTTTCTTCCTCATTACAGAAATCATCATTTCTTTTACAACCATTTTAATGTGAAAATGGTTGACTCATCTACCTACAAACGTCTAAAAAGTTGGCTAGGGTAACCATGAGTGATGGATGGAGTTGCAAGTAACTTTGCTATAAATCCTACTTTCTTATCTCTTTCTCTCCCATCCTCTTTCATTAATTCATGGGTTGTAAAAAAAATAGCACCGCATGCCAGGCACTTATCTCTGCTTTTAGTGATTCAAGCCTGCAGATGGCTTGGCAAGAGCTCAGAGTTGGTTACATCAGCCCTGAAGACCTAAACCAAATCAGCCAGATGTAAAAGTACTCTTGTATAATGGATCATTACAAGCTCAGTACATAGATCAGCTAATCTCTTAACATAACAGCTGCCATAAAGGATCCAGTGTACGATCTTGTGTAAGAGCACTTTAATGCTGTGTTATTGTCAGAAACAGTAACACAGCACTTGTAGCAAAATGAGTCAGGGAAATTGTAACAATCATTTTGAAAGAGTGATTGATTGGTAGTTTGTTTGCACATTAGCTTGATCGACTTGAAAAATACTATTTGTAATTGTAGCTTGATTTGAGCAACAGAAGCTATTTTTTTCTCATTTTCATGTTTCATATTTTGTTATCATCTTGACAGGTTAAAGAATTTAGACTTTATCAAGTGGATAGACTTTGATACTTATAGAAAATTGCTTCTGAGGCATTTATCCAAGATGTCTGTTAAGTGACTTGCCTTTGAATAAATAAATAAAGTAATTTTTAAATGTGGTCCAAGATACTGTCAGCCTTTAAGTTAAAAAATAAATAAAATACAACACACTACCGATCAAAAGTTTGGGATCAGTAAAATGTTTTTAATGTTTTTGAAAAAAGACACCAAAACTGCATTTATTTGATCCAAAATACAGTAAAACACTGTAATAGTGAAATATTATTACAATTTGAAATAACAGTCCCCTGTTTTTAGAATTTTTTAGCATCCATTATTCCAGTCTTCAGGGTCTCATGATCCTTCAGAAATCATTCTAACATGCTGATTTAGTGCTCAAGAAACATTTCTTATTATTATCAATGTTGAAAACAGTTGCGCTGCTTAATGTTTTTGTAGAAACCATGATAATTTTTTTTTCAGGATTCTTTGAGGAATAAAAATTTCAAAAGAACCGTATTTATTTGAAATATAAATCATTCTTATAAATGTCTTTACTGTCACTTCAATCAATTTTTCCATTTTTACTGAATAAAAGTTAACATAACTTACTGATCCAAACATCACTATTGTTAAGGTATGCTTTGATTGTTTACCAGTGAACAACGGTCAAAGAATTGACTGGCACTTTTGTCACTGGGTTTTCACTTTAATACATTTTGTCATTGTTTTCCTGTGTTTGTTAAAAGTGTTTACAAATTCAGCATTTTTCTAAAAGTGGCCTTTGTGTGATAGATTGAATGCAGAACGTCATAATGGCTGACCATTGTGTAATGAGGAGGACAGACAGGGGTTACATTGACACATACAGAGATGCTTTTGTCGTGAAAGATCTCTTGAATGGAAAGAGAGGGATGAGAGGGTGGCATAGTGGGATGAAGTGTGATGAAGAGAAAACATGGATGTGAGAGGCAGGAAAGGAGAAAGTGGCAGAGTAAAAAGGCAGGAATAGGTAGGAGAGCACTGATGTAATTAAACAATTGTACAAGACGTAAAATACAAATACTCAGTACACCACTGTTAAATCAGGTTTGTTAGGTTAAATTTAGAAAAGCAGCTCAACTAGTAGAGCATGGTGCTACCGATGCCAAGGTCATGAGTTCAGTTCCCAGGGGACACACATACTGATAAATAGCTTGAATGCACTGTAAATAACTTTAAATAAATGGTCTGCAAAAAAAATGTGTAAGATTAAATATGTGAAAATTCATAATTTATTCTTTATACGAAAAAGGTGCCAGGACATTTATAACAAATCACCTTTTGTGTTCCAAACAAAAAATAATTCTGACCAAAATATACATTTTGTTTACATATGTTGTTTTTCAAATGTAATGTAGACAAATGCACTTCTGCAGTGTGCAGAAATGATCTGCTCTCAGAATAATACCACACATTCCTTATATCTACATCTGCTATATACCAGAGCCAGACGGCAACCACACTCAGCAGTTCTGAGCTGCACTCCGGCAAAGTCGGGTAAATCTTTTTCCAAGACTTATATTTGAGAATTCCTTCCTTATCTCTGCTAATCTTACTCTGAAGTGCTGGAGCTGATTTCACAAAAACCTTGGCACAACCAAAACACAGGCAAAAAAAAAAAAAGGGGACAGCAGCATCCAGTTATTATTACCAACAACATCCAAGCCGGAAAAATACTGATAAAGCCTTTTAGCAAATGAAAAATATTCTCATAAAGCTCATAAGAGGTTAATTATTATAGCTCAATGATGCTTTTTCCCATTGTTTTGGTGAAAGTTGATGCTCAGTAAAATCAACAATATTACAAAATATTTTTTAAATGAATGATTTACAATTTATAATAATGTTTTTCTATTGTAATATATTTAAAAATGTAATTTATTTTTGTGATGGCAAATTTTCAGCAGTCATTACTCCAGTTTTCAGTGTCAGATTATCCTTCAAAAATCATTCTATTATGCTGCTTTGGTGCTCAAAAGACATTTCTCATTAATGTTAAACAGTTTATTGTGGAAATCATGATATATTTTTTCAGGATTCTTTGATAAATAAAAAGTTCAAAAGAACAACATTAATTTGAAATAGACTTTTTTGTAACAATGTAAAAGTCTTGACAGTCAATTTAACACATCCTTGCTGAATAAAAGGCATTAATTTATTTATTTTTTTATTTGTGACGCCATTGTATTTAACGAATAAACATGGAGTTTCAATATTTTAAATTTGTGTGGCATTTTTATGCTGACTGTCACGTCATTTGCGTAACTCTCATACTTGGAGCGCCTGGTTCGAATTCAGAAGAAGTCAGCGGGAGGTGATTAAAAAAAAGAAAAGGTTGGAAACTTCCAGAATAAGGCAGACGAGAAGAGAAATCACCTTTTCACCTTTCTCTGCCTTTTTCCACTGTTTTCAGCAGTGAATCTGGCCATCACTCTGTACTGAGGTTTAATGCGCTGTAACCGAGTGTGCTGAAAAACCTACTGAGCAATGCCAAAATACACAGACTGCTGCTTCGCTCTACGTATCCAGTCTCTCTCTAGGTTAATAACTCGTACAGGACTGTGCATCTTGAGAAAACATATAAAACCTAACCCAAATCCATAACCCTCACGGCACAAATGAGCATTATTATTTTTATACAGAAAAGAGATTTGGTCAGAGCTTACAGTGGCTTAAGCTGTTATCTGTTCTGGGCATTTATAAATAATGTATTATGAGATCAAATCATTCCCAGAGACAGTATTTGTCACAGCTATGTGTCCGACCCGGCCAAGGCAATAAAAGCAAACATGTGGTGAGGTATTTAGACAATGTTATGACACATAATAAAAATATGAATGAATGCTAGCCTTTTGAAGCCAGGCTTATAATGATCAGCAGGAGGACAAGCAGATTGATCACTGCTGCTTCAAATTCCTTTCATCTGACCTCATCGGTTTACTTTCTCATTTTATATTCTTACAGCAAAGGTTGTTCCTAGCATTTCAGATGCACTGCTTTTCAATTTTATGCCAGACAGACACCTTTGACTGTTGCGAGAGGTCTCACTGTTTTTCAGCATTTCACGCAATGAGCAGCGCATTCACACAACACTTTCCTTTGCTTAAAAACAGCATTTTTATAACTTGACAAGAAATGTCTTGTGTGAAAGGCCATGTCAAGTTAATATCACTGTCTATTTTTAACATATTTAATCTTGTTAAGAAAACTTGATTGTTTCATAATGTAAGTTAAAGAGGACACGTAATAGGGTTTGTCCTCTAACATCTTTTAACCTCTCCCTGATTTTGACTGGAACAAATTCTGCATTGTTTTTGTTTTCTTAACGTTGTTTGTGAAGGATGCAGCTGTCTAGGAAGCTGTTATGCAGTATCTTTTCAGCACTCTTTGTCTTTTCACAGGAAACCCCGTGGCTTTAGTGGATCAGAGGCAGTCGAGGGGTTCACAGAGCAGAGTTTGAGGAGTGTTTAATGCATTCTGTCATAGTTTGGCTTTTTTGTGACTTTGATCACCTCATACAATAACATTTTAAGCAAATGTAATTAAGTAAAATGCAAGCCTGTGATTAGTGATAAACAATATTTTTTCACCATATAAACGTTTGTTATGCTTTCTCTGGCAGTCTGTAGTTGTGAGGTGGATTTTCCCTTAGAAAGTACAGTTGAGTGTAGATTCTGTTTCTGTTTTGAAATGTCAGATGTCAAAGACAGACCTTTATAGTGCTCTGGTGTTGTGTCAGGCCCGGGTTTTTTTCCAGGTCTGTGTGGCTGATCCTACTATTGCCCACTAGTTTGAACCTGAGTCAGAGGGGCTTTCCAAAGTGTACGAGAATTCTTTTATTGTTTTGGTGAGGTGGTTTACTTCCCCTTTTCTTTATTTTTTTTATAAAGTTCATCTTTATAATATAGCCTAATATAATATGATATGATATGATATGATATGATATGATTTAATATAATAATGGCTGCCCATCCAGGGTGTTTCCTTGCCCACAGCCTTAGATAGATTGATAATATAAGAATAACCTCCCCTACTTCGTTTTCTTCATTTACTTACACCAAGTTCATCTTTTAATATAATCTAAAATGTCCAAATACTCTGAGATCTCCATCGCCGTCATTGTTTGTAATCATCAGAGGGAAATTGTCTCGCATGCAGACGACATCTAACATCTTGTGTCTTTTACAGGTTTGTGCAACATTTCTGAAAGCGAAAGAAGCGTTGTTCCTTTTTTTGCCCATTGATGCACTTCCGAAATGCCACAGCAACGATATTTGACAGACACTGTTATGTGTTGTGCGTGTTTGTGTGTTTGTTACCATAGCTACTCCTGGACAGAGCCCTGGGGTTGGGTTATCTGTTTAAGCAGTCATCTCCATGCACTGACTCACACCCACACTTACACAGGATACACCCTCACATGATTGGCTCGCTGCCAACGGCAAAGCTCACGGTCACTTCCCACAGCTCCCTGGGAGTTCCCTCTTACTTTCCATAATGATGTCAGGAACAGTACTTGAGTTAGAAGCCTTTTGCAAATTACTGACTGCAGAGTTTCTCAACTTAGCGTTATATATGAGGACCCTACTGAATGAAAGTATAGAGTTATATTCTTAGTTTTTATGATCGATTATGTCAATCTTTGTTGGTCGGAGAGAGAATGTAGACTCAAATGAAAAATTTAGACCATTTGTTTGCAGAATAAATCACAGGTGGTACATATGTTTGCAATGACAGTGATAACCAAAAACGCTTGCATCATGCTTCATCCATGTCAGTAGGTTTCAGCATAAAGTCTGAGACCACTGTCGTACTGGCCAGCGAAAGCTGCTTAGTGCACATTTAAAGGACTGGGATATCCATGTGACAGTGACTGATAAAGAGCCACACTCTTAGTGTTAAGGCTGTGTGTGCAATAAGGAAATGAGCAGTAATCCCCAACTCACTCTTAAAAGCCCTGCTGTTAGAACAGTATGACCTTGCAAATTCACCAAATAAATGCAGTGAGAGGAACAGCACTTGAATCAGTCATCTTTGCTGCCTTTAGTTATTATAAGATGCTCTGTGTGAGAATGAATGGTAGAATGTACCTTTGTATTGACTTATTACATGACACTCTGGAATACTTGATTCTGATTGGTTAATTGCATTTGGCAGTGAAATATTTGTGCATAATGACCACAAAATTATATATTTAAAAATGTTCTGCTTTGTACTTATAGAGTAGTCTTTTTCTTCTGATCACATAATCAGATAATTTCACCTCAAATCAGTATTTGATTATTTTATTTAATGTTTATTTAATATTGCATTATTTTAATAAGTAATATAATATACATTATTTTAATAAGTAAGATAATTATCAAAAAGCTGGTCTTTATCGCAAAATTGACCTGTCAAGATTATACAATACCTCAACGCCCATTTTTATTTTATTTTATTTTTTTTATGATGAAATGGCGTTATTCAGCAAGGAGCATTAAAGATCAAAAGTGACAGTACAAACATTTTTTAACATTTCAAAAGATCTTAATTTCATATAATTGCTTTTCCTTTGAACTTTCTATCAAATAATCCTGAAAGAAAATAGGAATTTTTGTTTCCACAAATAAGGTAAGCAGCACAACCGAGCTTCAACATTGATATCAAAGAAAGCAAATGGAAATTGAGCATCAAATCAGCATATTAAATTGATTTCTGAAGGATCATGAGACATTGAAGACAGGAATAATGGTTGCTGAAAATCCAGCTTTGCTTCACAGGAATAAATAACATTTTAAAATATATAAACATATACAACTTTATTTTAAATCATAAAACTTTTACACAATTCTACTGTTTTTTTTAATTAAATAAATGCATCCTTGGTGAGCAAAATATTGAAAAACATCAAAAAAATCTTACCGACCCCAAAAGGTTGAAAGGTTGTGTGTGTTGTAATCAAAGAAAATGTTTAATGAATATAATGACCAGAATACTCAACCCTTCTCTTTATCTGTAGAGCTCAGTTCAGGAGATTGGAGAGGAGGTAGAAGACGGTGCCATCTATACCATCACACTCCGAAAGGTGCAGCTCCACCAGACGGCTAGTAAGGGGCAGCGATGGCTGGGCGTGGAGACAGACTCTGCCCTCAGTTTGTACGAGACATGCAAGGGTCGGACCATTAAGGCTGGCACACTGGAGAAACTGGTGGAGTACATGGTTTCGGCTTTCAAAGGGAAGGACTATACATACGTCACTATTTTCCTCTGCACCTACCGAGCTTTTGCCACCACCAAACAAGTTCTGGACCTGCTGCTTAACAGGTAAACAGGCCATCAACCCCAAGCACTTTTGGAAATATAAATTAATTCATTATAATGTTACTTAAAATGAATTCTTATCTATCTTAGGTATGCCAAACTGCATGATCAGCCAGTCTCAGGCAAGCCAAAACTCTCTCCAGAGGACTACACAGAGCTTAAAAAGTAAGCATTTACATTGTTCAGCTAAACCAAATTAATTTAGCTGCTGTTAAAATTTGCAAGTTTGTGAATTTTAACCATATAGGTACCATAGCGGATATCAGACGATATTTATTTGTTTTGTCTATATTGTTTATACTGTATATCGGACGATATTGGACATTTAATTGTGCATGCTTATTTTTCTATTTTAAATGTATACTACTTTTAAGTCATCAAAACATGACATAAAAATAATAAGTGGCTTATTGATATTGCAGAGAATTTTAATATTGATGCATCCATATTTATAAATGTACATGGCAGTACGGTCTCATCTATCCTGGGTGCGTGGCTGGATCAGTACTCTGAGGATTTCTGGAGCCCTCCAGACCACGAATGCCTGCAGAGCCTCATATCTTACTTGCAGCTTAACTTCTCTGGATCGGACATGGAGAGACGAGCCCATAACCTGCTGGAACTCTTTCAGCATCGGCAACACACCGAGGTTGAGCTTGAAGGTATTGATGATGAACTAACCCTTTGAATCCTGTATTAAAAGCTAAACAACTAAAAAGGAGTTTTCCAAACTGACTGTATGACAACTTGTCTCTTCTTTGCAGGTGATCTGTGCACCTGCCCCTTTGCCACACCAGAGGAGAGCAGCTTGGATGATGAATTCTCCCCCTCACACTTCACATCCTTCAGTCCTGCCCTAGTCGCTGAGCAGTTAACAGTCATGGATGCGGTAAGAGATCAAGAAATCGTCAGTCTTTTCTAATGGCAGAAGTAATCTAGTGGTTGAGGATCAGAGCTGGTGGTTAGAAAGTTGGCTGCAAAGGAGTAAGCAAACTGAAGAGAGAATAAGGACAATCCTGCACCACACCCTTTGTACAAGGTGCTCAACCCAGTGTTTTATGGGGCCTGTTTATGCACAAAGTATATGCCATTCAGCATGTTGTATATGCCATTCAGCATGATTAAGGTCAGCTGAGAGAATTAAACCTGGGAAAATGATTTACTTAAGTCATTACATGCCATAAATGTAAATAAAGTTGTCCTGCAAAACATTCTCAAGGCTCAAATCAAATTAAACAGGTGAATGTAACTGAACTCTTTGTTTTTCGTAGGAGCTGTTTAAGAGGGTTGTTCCCTACCATTGTTTGGGTGGCATATGGTCCCAGCGGGATAAGAAGGGCAAAGAGCACCTGGCACCCACCATCCGTGCCACTGTTGCTCAGTTCAACAGTGTGACCAACTGTGTGATTGCCACCTGCTTGGATAACAGGTCTCTCAGACCCTTTCAAAGAGCGAAGCGCATTGAACACTGGATAGAAGTGGCCAGGGTGAGGCACCATTTTAACAGTGGTTTTGTCATGGGATATAGTCAGAGGCACAAAAATGCCTCTCTACCTACATTTTTGCAAAACTCCAAAAACATATACAATTCACTGCAGTTTCACACAAATCATGATTACCGATTTTGATTATTGATAAATAAAAACTTATTTGCTCAGTTCCTTGCACAATGCTATGTTATGATCTTAAACTCTTTTACCATAGTACATAATATGTAAACAAATATATTTCGACATTTTCATCACATAGCCAGCTCCATACAGTATATATGGCTTTTCTGACATAGTCGCCATAGGCACAGTTTTCCAATAAACTTGGGTTGCAAAAGGGGTATGCACTGCATCCAAAATTATATTGAAGAAGAAACTCAAATGGGGGACCACAATTTTAATTACTAAACCTAGGAATGCCCTTGTGACCACTCAGCAACTGCATAGCAACTCTAAAAATCTCTCAAAACACCTAGCTACCACATATAAATGCTCTATAACACTCACAACACCTAGCAATCTAATAGCAATGCCTTGCCATTGTAAATGCAGGGTATGATTTTATTCTCAAGCAGTCCATAAGTGTTATAGTTCATGAACATCTGTTTGTTTGTCTTGACATCAGAAATGCCGTATCCTGAAGAGCTTCTCCTCTCTGAAAGCCATCCTGTCTGCCTTGCAGAGTAATGCCATCCACAGACTGAGGAGAACCTGGGATGATGTGTCCCGGTAGGAGTTTGAATGGATTTTTGTCAGTAATGATTATACAGAGTCAATGATAATATTTTAGCATTAGCCGCTGATTAATAGTAACATTCTTTGTGCTACCTGCTTATATGTTCATACAAACAAACCTCTAGTTAAAGCTCAACTTTCTTTATGAAAGACTTGATTTATAGTGGGGCATTTGGTGATAAAAGAGCAGAAAAGTTTTAATGCTAGTTAATTACAGTGTTTGGATTTCACATAGATGCAACAGATTATGACTCAACCAATTTTCTTCTGCTTACAGGGAAAGCTATCGCACTTTCCAGGAGCTGTCAGAAATTTTCTCAGATGACAATAATTATTCCCTCAGCAGAGAGCTTCTCATTAAGGTGAGTAAAATGGTTGTTGAAGGGGTCTGCGTGTGTTTTGCTCACAGTTGTTCCCAAAATGTTCCCAAAAATTCTGCCATCGCAACAAAGTAATTCTCTAACACACATCTTAACTATACCAAGTGGTGAAAATACACACTGAAATGAATAGATAAGTATAATAATAATAATAATAAACTAAACAGTCACACTTGTCATAATATAATACTGTTTTGATCTGTTTACTAATTGCAATGGTTACTATTTACTATTTTCATAGTGTAATTTTTGGTTAATTATACTAAAACCAGTTTGGGTCAGTTTGACCCGCAAACATCACAATAATTATTAATAGTAAATGGAACTTGCAACAATTAAAAAAAAACCTACACAATAGTATTGTCCCTGTTTGTTGTTTTTTAAAGATCATAACAATTGATTCAGTGATATCTTGACCACTGAACTAGGAAATGTTTCTATTTCAAAAATCTGGTCACGTTATAAGTCACACGTTCAAACACCCCGCGTTTTTCAAATTTCTAAAAGTGCACTATAAGCCACCAACGTTCGCTGTATCTGTTGTTGGTGGAAGACAGGATGTGGTTATATCAGACTGTCATCCACAGGAAAGCTCAGTGACTTAACCAGTGTTTTCATTGCCTGTAAAACCATGTTTCTATAGCAGCCACAAGGTAAACAGAAAAGCCGTATTCAGTTGCATAGTATCTGCAGCGTGCTCAAGGCTTGGCTCTCTATGGCCTTTGTTGCACTTTTCACTAGTTGACATGCTTCTGCATTTGATAGATGTCTTGAAAAGAATCCATTAATGATAAAAGCATTATGCAACTTTGAACAGAGGGGATCTTGAACAGTAATTATGTACTCAGCTCTGCGGTTAGTCATACATGTTGTGTAAGGTAAGACTTGTTTTCAGAGAATATACCTTTATTTTTAAAAAATTAGAAGGATTTTGTCAGGATCATGTCCAGTTTTTGCCATCACAGGAATACATTAAAAATATATTAAATATATATTAACATAGAAATATTATTTTAAATTGTAATATAATTCACAGTATTTTTGATCAGATAAATGCAGCTTTGGTGAGCATAAGAGACTTTAATCAAAAACATTAAAAAGTCTTAATAACCCTAAACTCATTCATTCATTCTCTGAAAATCAGTCTTACAGAACTTTACTTATAATCAAGTAAATTAATCTTGTTTTAATTTAAATGTATCTTGTTTGGTTAGTGAAATTGACTCAGATAGACCTTGTTGTGGCAACCTGACGTTCCATGGCACACAAATGTATAGAAGGAGAAGGAAACCAAGCATGATAAAAGCTTTCCTTTACGTACATTCAACATTAGAAAGCAAACTAGAGCAGAACACCAGAAAGCATCCTTGGTATGTGTGCTGGGGCCAAGAAACAAAACAGTTGCTGCTGTTCTTTATGAGGGAATTCCTGGGATGAGGTCATAGGCCTTTTGTATGGCCAGATAAACGCCCCTCCTTAATACCTAAGGGCTTCCCCAGGGTGTTAGCTGGCACTATCACTAAACACCATACAGTCAAACTCCACGTCCATTCTGCATCATGGTATATCATGACAGTGCAGTCTTAAGATTCCACTTTGACAGCCTTATCTGCCTGCAAGTTATACTGCTGCTAATACAGCGTCAATGTAAATGCTTTCCCTTTTGAAACCCAAAATGATGATTTGAAACGGATGTCTCCACAGGAGGGCACCTCCAAATCTGCCATCGTCGAGATTAACCACAAAGGAGCCCAGAGAAGACACCAGCAACAAAGAGACATGGTATGTACAGGAATAAATGTCACATAATGTCAGGTGAACTTGCTATTTATTGAGCAACAATGCCCTCTTATGGTCAAAATGGGTCAGATATTCCATTTGTAGAGCTACAGAATAAGCTGTCCTGAATGGAATGTAAACTGTCTGTATTTTACTCAATGTAAATTGTAAACTGTATGTTTATTTATTTTTATTTCTGCTGTTTAGGGTGTTGTACAGGGAACTATTCCATACCTTGGCACTTTTCTGACTGATCTAGTCATGTTAGATACTGCTATGAAAGACCATCTTGAGGTGAGTATTCAGTGGAGCTATGTAATATTTTTAGTAATTAGTAAATATCCTTTTATTTCTTTTAGTTCACTTATATATATATTTTTTTAGGTTGGGCTGATCAACTTTGAGAAGAGAAAGAAGGTGAGTCGCAGAGGAATACAATATTGTTGGAATCAATTTAATTTTTTTTCCACTTAATGAACGATAAAATAAGTAACGAACCCGCACACTATCAATACTTGCTAATTCTTAAACTTTATTAAACGCAACGTTTCGGTCCACTGACCTTCATCAGGCAAATGTATAATCAATGAGTATAATTGACAGTCACATGTGGACTAATTACAAACACATGCGTAATAGATACCAATGGCTCAAGTATACAATAGAAGACACTTTACAACATCCCAATGAAAAATATATCATCACAACAAAATAAGTATGTTTTATAAAAATCACAATTGGTTATCAGAAACCGCACATCTTAACAAGGTTTTAACTTTCACTTTCACTTAATGAACGATAAAACATTGACAGCCAATCAGAATCCACCCAAGTTTAATGATCTCACATATTTAAAGCAGCAGATGACAAAACTGTGCACACTTATAATAAACAGACTGTTATTGCCTGTTTGTGTCGGCACTAATATAGTTATCTTTATAATTATTGTTCTTGGCTTTAAGAGGGACACGTCTAATGAAAAATAATTAAAAAATAAAAACATATGTACATAAGGAAATAAAATAATAAAAATAAATAAATAAAAATATTGCTTTTGTTTAGAATTTGAAGTGATCGCTCAGATTCAAGCCCCCTTTTTTACTGCAACTGACCTGCAATTATTAAAACTTCACCAAAAACCAGCGCTTCATTGAATGGTTCAAGAGGGGCGATAGACTTACAGAGACTGAGAGGTGAGAAAGAAAAAAGTAAATATGGAGGATATAAAGACATATGATTTGAGAGAGATATGCTAGAGATAATAATGTAAGATATTTTATGTATGTATTTAATATCTATGGTGACTTTTCTGTTTCAGCTACTCTATGTCCTGTGATATCGAGCCGCCGTCTGAGTCAGTGTGCAAAAAGAACGGGGGCATCATCAAACGCATGAGCGAGGAGTCGGGTTACAGCAGCGCAGGGACGTTACACTCTAAGTCCTTTGAGCAGCCACGCTTAAGCCAGTTCAAAGACAGCTTCAAAGATGGAGCAGATTCCCTCAGCCTCACCTCAGCAGGATCCAGCGGCTCAGACGCAGAGGAGACGAGTCTCAGTCTGCTGAACTCCCCAGAATCAGGAAGTCAAAGAGTAAGGCCATATTGTTTATTTACAGACCTAGTTGTATGCTTAGCAAACATTGTTGAGATTTCAAATTCTGCCGTTGTTGGCAGTGATACACTATATTCCAGTTTCATATCTGTTATTGGTCAAGATTAAGAATTTCTAATTAATAGATATCGACTGATGTTGGATATTAAATTGTTCATAATAATTTCTCTTATTTTTATATTTATGTAACCTTTGCCATCATCTAATGCTCACTTAAATTTAATGCTATCAATCCGTAAATTCACCAAAATTCAAAATGTATTTATTATTAAATGTTTTCATATATAGTATGCATAGTGACTCTGTAATAACCTGACTACTGAATCTTTCTCCAGACATCCACACCAACTGTGAAACATTCTACATCAGCCTCCGATACAGGGGAGCTTGCGTCTGATTCCTCTTCCAAGGTATTCGCATTTTCTTGAACATGTTTTGTCATTTAAATTGAATTATAATATTTGTTTTAATGAGCTTTAAACATATTGATTTATTTCTGTATTTTCCAGCTCTGGGAGTCATCCACTCCTTCATCCTTGGAGGCCTCTGGATCAGGCTTGGGCTTGGAGTCTGGCTGCAGCAGCTCCACCTCTTCTTCTTCGTCCTCAGTCTCCACCTCTACAGGGAAGACCTTCCATTTTCACAAACGGTCCGTCTCTGGTGTCTCTGACTACTCATCTCTCTCCCTGCCGCTGTACAACCAACAGATAAACGACTGCTGCATCATCAGAGTCAGCCTTGATGAGGACAACGGCAACATGTACAAGAGCATCCTGGTGAGTGAGAGACATTACGCGAGATGGATATATGATGAAGAAAAGTCAGTGAGGTGGTAGTAAAATTAATCTTGATTATCGTGTTTTGCAGGTCACTAGCCAGGACAAAACCCCTGGTGTCATTAGGAAAGCCATGGCCAAGCACAACCTGGACAATGACAAGTCAGATGACTATGAGCTTTTACAGAGGGTCTCCAAGCATAAAGGTAAAAACCTGAAACAGGACGTAGGGGCTGGAAATATCGAAGGGCTCGCTCTTTTTAGGGTTATATTGGTACATTATCAGTTACTGGCAGATATTAGAGATTTATTTTAATTTATCAGTATCTGATGCTTTTTTGAATATTTAATATTTATTTCCACTATTGTTACATTTAAATTACCTTAGCCATTATCTAACGCTCTCTTAAAGTTAATCTTTAACACCAATTTAATAACAGTATAAAAATTCATATACATTTTTCATAATATACATTATAATGTTGTGATGCTGTAAATTCACTTAAAATTATTGGCTTTTTTATTTGTTTGGTCTAAATTGTTTGACATTTCAATATCAGCTATTTATCAGTTATCAGCCATAAAATGAAAATAATTATCAGTTTCAGCCAAAATTGTATTTATGGTATTTATCGGACAAAAAATGTCTGTTATAGATATTCATGTGTTTTGTCTAGTTTCCAGGAAAAAGAAAGACTGTAGTTTTAAATGTGTATATCAGATAAAGGTTTAGTCACCTTTTTGGTGTGCATTAGATTTTAAATAGTCTGAAATCTAACACACATGGACTAAAAGCAGCTAAAAGAACTTCAGTTCTGAGTTTGATGGTATTTTCAATTCCAAATTAAGTTTGTTGAACTTTCTTTCTTTTTTTTACTCCACAGAACTTAAAATCCCAGATAATGGAAATGTTTTCTATGCCATGAACTCATCTGCCAACTATGACTTCTTGCTGCGAAAGCGTGGCGCCACCAAAACCTGCCGGTCGAAGAGCTCCCCGAGCCTGACTCTACCACGCATGAAGCAGAAAGGGTTCAAAATACCCAAGGGCTTCTTCTGAAAGTGGTTTGCCGAGTTCAGCAAGCCTGAAGCTGTTGGAGATTACAAATAGTCACTTTACTACTCCCCCAGTATTATCTGGATCTTTAATCCAATGGATTTACTGCATTATAGAGCTGCTTGTTTCTTGCAGGAAGCTGTCCCTGTGTTTCCTGTCCCTACAGACTATGCGATAGGCACAGGAGGACCACTGTGGTACTTACAAGGTTTGCCTTAAGACTGCACATAAGAGCGAGGCACACTGTGTATGAGAAGCATTTACCAAATGCAGTCAGTCATGCATGAGCACACTAATCAAAGACATTTCAAGCACTTTAGAAAGGTCCTGAAAGCAGGAGAGCAGTTTGGAGAGCTGATTTGGTCCTTTTCAAATTCAAAGTGGATTTTCTATTGATTCATCTTCAAACAGACTCTCCCTTTGGACTCAATAGCAAAATTTGCTATCACAGTCTCATGGTATAGATACAGTATTACATGTACAGTACAAACTCTATAAAGTGTATAGTCTTTTGTTTGCTTATTGTTCTTTTACATGGCTGTTTTGACTGTTGCTGCTGCCAGTTTAACTTGCCTGTTTTCCTGTCACTGATCACAAACTGAAACTAGCCTTTCAGGCAATAATCGGATCACTCAAGACTGAAAGATTCTCTTTTGACTGCTAAGTGACTTGGTTAAAGTTTGGTTAAAGTGAGCATGAGGAGATGACAGGTCTGAGCTGGTCTGAGCTGCAGGATTTACACTGTTATTTATGGTTTATTAACCATAAATAATATTATTTGTGCTTATTAGTGCATAAAAATTGCAAATCTATGTCTTAGAAATAAATAAATGCCAAAGCCGTTCTCTTTTATTTGCAGCTGGCCTCTCTCTGTGTTTCACATTATAGAACACTGTAACTCTACAGAAAGGCTTTTTTGTACCAAACACTGTGAGTGGCTTCACCCTGCTAAGCCTTTTTGCATTGTGAATTATATCCATGAGTGCTTTCTTACCATGTGGTCTAAAATGATGAGCAGAAAATTTGAGGGGATGTTGTTCCTATCAGGAGAGATTTCAGAAGTGTTTACTCAGCCAGAGGTGAATGTTATAGTGTGTGCGTTTTCATTTGAGAGAAAGGATATAGAGGAATTTGTATTGTAATACAATGAAAGAAATACACCAAGCATTGGTTGTATTCTGCTACTATGTAGTACTATGTACTAGTACTATATAGGCTGATCTGGAACAAAATATAGATTGTGCTTCATTTATGATTTATGAAAAGATCAAAATGCACGGAGAAAATATATGCCAATAGTGGTTTCACTGTTAAAAATGTCTTCTTGACAAACACGCTGTCAGGAAACTACGACCATTAAGTGAAATATTCCTGCCTGCGGCTTGTCACTCAACACATGTGAAAATACAGTTGTATTTGTTTTTATCCCCTTTTTAGCCTTTTGTATGTCTGAATCTAACTCTGAATGCTAATGTCAAGAGTTTGAATGTTGAATTCCAGTTTGTGCCATTGCCACATTTTTATTTATTTATAAGTTTGTAATTGTTTTATTTATAATTTAATCATTGTGAAGATAATTAATAAATGCACCTTTGTATGTACAAACAAGCACTACATTTTTTAAGAACTTACAAATAAATGTGGGGGCGCCGAGACCCCAGTACTTGACGCTTCTGTGTTTCATTATTTCACCTACACAAGCCACATGGCAAACAATGTTGCTGTAAAAACCTTTCCTATGAAATTTAGATCATTTAACTATAGAAAATATCAGACAACCAAATATGGCATCAATATTAAATATCAATACAGGTATCAATTATTTATAAATGAACTGGGTATTAATTCATCACATAAAATTTAATTAAAGGGGTAAATGTTTATAAAACCATTTCTTTCTATCTTTTTTTATTGATTTTAATATTATTACAAATGTAGCCAGAGGGCAAATATAGGATAAACAAAAAATGCATGGGTAAACAAACAAACAAACGAATAAAATATAATTTAAAGAAATAAAGTTAAATAACAACAAATTGGTAAGACATTTTACACCTTTCTTATTTTTCAAACAAAAAATTGTTTTTAGATATTGTTGAATAACTCTTTTTTTATGCTTTATTAATTCAATGCCACAATAACATGAGGTATTACACATTCACATTATCAAATTAACATTATTAGCTGCCAGAGGGAGAAAAAAAGGAAGAAAATGACAAAGTTCAATGCTTTCAGAGCATTACATGTTTTCAATGCTTTTTTGTTTGTTCTAAGAGATTTACATATAATTTAAATTTGGTTCACATTGAGCCCACTTCTTCTTATGTATATGGAATTTTCCTAACAAAATAAACAAATGTATAATATGTTGTTCTTTACAATTCAAATTTTCGTTTTCTGTATAAAAAAAGTGCATCAAATACACAAATTTCTATCATACACTCTATTTTTCTGTTAATATAGAATTCCAAATTCCAAAATAATCTCGAGTAAATACAATGAAAAAAAAGATGCAAAATAGTTTCTTTTTCTTGACCACAAAATTCACAGGTATACAAAATATTAAGCTTAAATCTTTCCAAAGCATGCTTAGCAGAATAAATTCGATGAAGTATTTTGTAAGACACTTCCTTAATTTTGTTATTGATGCAAAACTTATTTGGCGGTTTCCATGCTTTAACCCAAGAGATATTACCAAATAAAGAAGACCAAAAAAATCTTGCTGCAGGTAGGGACACAGAACAAAGAGCATTCCTTGTTGTTTTAAAACGTCGACATTTTCAATGAGAATGTTACCACAAGGATTAACCATGCTGATTTCTTCTGAGATACACTTTTTTAAAAGTAACATCACACTCTTTGGAATTGCATCAAAAACAATAGCAAATTCTCTTGGTTTAACTGGTAATTGGAATTTCTGAAGAAATTCAGTATAGGACAACAAGTACCCATGGGAATTAACTAACTGCCTTACTAAAAGAATACCTTCCATGAACCAAGTATGATAAAATAAAGACTTGTTTTTAAATAATATGTCCTTGTTATTCCATATCAAATAGTCGTGGGGTGAAAAATTGTGCTTATACATCAATTTCCATGCTAACAGGGCTTGTCTGTGAAACCGGCCAATTTAACAGGAATTTTGTCAACAGAAAAATTATATTTCAACAAAAAGTCTATGGCTCCAAGAGTATTAAATATATAATTAGGAAATACATTCCAAGGACTTTCTCTATTCTTCATAAACTCTATCAACCATTTAAGTTTAAAAGTGTCATTGAGAGTATTATAATCTAAGACCTCCAGTCCCCCTTGCTCTTTAGGATTACAAATTACCTCCTTTTTTAAATAATGTGGGGGTTTTTTCCAAATAAAGTTATAAAGAATCTAAACTAGATCTTTAATAATCTTGGGAGGCACATCTAACGATAATGATGTGTAGACAGATCTAGACATACCTTCCTCCTTTGACAATAATACTCTCCCAAATATTGAGATGTCCCTCATTAACCACAAATTAAATTTCTTTTTAGTTTTCTCAATAATTGGTTCAAAAATTTAACTGACTCCTATGTTTTTCATTTTTACAAATTATTACACCTAAATATGTTAATTTATGTTTGGCTGGAATATTCTCTATTTCTGAAGAGGAGCAATCTTTGAGGGGAAATAATACAGGTTTATCTAAATCAATCTATCAATATATCTAATTATTTTTGGTACTTCAAATTTGTTTTTCAAAAACACTGTAGTGCCATCAGCAAACTAGTTTAAACTGTAAACCTAAAGCTGTGATACCATTCAATTGATTTCTTTTTATATGCGATGCTAAACCTTGAGTGACTACCAAAAATAAAAAAGGAGAGAGAGGGCATCCTTGCCTAATGCCACCATGAATGTCAAATCTTTGTGAGGTAACATGAGCAAGATTGACAGAACTATTACACCCATTATACAATGGTTTATCTGCTTTCAAAAACATATCTCCAAAACCAAACAATTTAATAACTGTGAAAACAAAATTATGAATCACCGTATCAAATGCTTTATAGAAATCAATAAATAAACTATCATCCTCAATAAAGTGATTATAATCAATCATATCTAAGACTAGTCTAATATTATTCCTGATATGACGGCCTTGCATAAACCCAGACTGTTCTATATCAATTATTTTGTCTAAACCTTGCTTCGGTCTTCTAGCAAAAATCATTGCAAACAATTTACTGTCATTATTTAATAAACTAATAGGCCTCCAATTTTCAATGAATAACTGGTCTTTATTAGGTTTGGGAATCAGTGTTATAATTCCTTGTTTTAATGAAACAGGCAATTCACCATTTTGTATAGGCTAGTTTCTACAAATACTAACAATAAGACAAAAAAAAAAAGTTCTTTAGAAAAAGTCTTGTAAAATTCACCGGTTAGCCCGTCGTTGCCTGGAGATTTGTTATTCTTTATTTGTTGAATAACTCTTTTTTTTTTTTTTATTAAGTACAAAATCTGAATACAACAAACTGGCATTAATCAGAATCAGAATCAGAAGAGCTTTATTACCAAGTATGTTTACACACACAAGGAATTTGACTTGACGACAGGAGCTTCCAGTGTAGAAGAAAGTACAAACATAGTGCAGACATACATGATAGTGCAGACATACATAGGAATAACACAGTAGGGATGTAATATAAAACTAATATAATAAGAAAAAAAGAAAAATTGAATAATGTACTATATACAGAAATAGAAGTATAGGAAAAAATGTAATTGTTTAGATAAATGTAAAGATATGTTTATTAGTGTGCAGATAGATATGTTATTTACAAAGTGTGCAGTTTAATATAAATATACTATGTTAGTTGTGATGGATGATGTATAATTATGAAAGCTTAATTGTTAAGACTGAGTATAGCCTGTGGGAAAAAACTGTTCTTGTGCCTTGCTGTTCTGGTGGTCAGTGCTCTGTAGCGCCGACCAGAAGGCAACAGTTCGAAGAGAGAGTGGGCTGGGTGTGAGGGGTCCAAGGTGATTTTTTTAGCCCTTTTCCTCACTCTGGAGATGTAAAGATCTTGGAGGCTGGGCAGAGGGGCACCAATAATCCTCTCAGCAGTCCTGACTGTCCGTTGTAGTCTCCTGATGTCTGATTTGGTAGCTGAACCAAACCAGACAGTTATGGATGAACACAGGACAGATTCATGATGGCAGAGTAGAATGTTTAAGAAGCTCTTGTGGCAGGTTGAATTCCTCAGCTGGGAGAAGGAAAGGACAAACTCTGCTGGGCCTTTGTGCAATGGAGTAAATTGTGAGGGAGTCAGGACGAGACTGTTATGCGTATGCGACTTCTCCGGAGGTTGACAGAGGGGTCTTTAGAGGTGCAGTCATTCGTGTAGAGAGAGAAGAGCAGTGGGGAGAGAACACATCCCTGGGGGGCGCCAGTGCTGATGGTGATAGTCCTGGATGTGAGTTTGCCCAGCCTCACTAGCTGCTGCCTGTCTGTCAGGAAGCTGGTGATCCACTGACAGATGGAGGTGGGCACGGAGAGCTGGGCGAGTTTGTCTGAGAGAAGGTCAGGTATGATGGTATTGAAGGCCGAACTGAAGTCCACAAATAGGATCCTTGCGTAATTCCCAGGTCTGTCGAGGTGTTGCAGGATGTAATGCAGTCCCATGTTGACTGCATAATCAGACCTGTTTGCTCTGTACGCAAACTGAAGAGGATCCAGCAAGGGTCCAGTGATGTCCTTCAGGTGGGCCAGCACCAGTCTCTCAAGTGACTTCATGACCACAGATGTGAGAGCGACAGGTCTGTAGTCGTTAAGTCCAGTGATTTTGGGCTTTTTGGGGATCGGAATGATAGGGGAGCGTTTGAAAGCCGCAGGGATTTCGCACAGCTCCAGTGATCTGTTGACGATCTGTGTGAAGATGGGGGCCAGTTGGTCAGCGCAGACTTTTAGACAGGCAGGTGAAACACCATCTGGGCCAGAAGCTTTTCTAGATTTCTGCTTTCTGAAGACCCGGTTCACATCCTCTACACAGACCTTAAACACAGTATACAAAAAAGTATACTTTTTGTGATCAAAAAAGTATACAAAAAAGTAATTAGTATACAAAAAAGATTCTGGTATGGAAGGCTCAACACAATAGAATCATAATAAGCTCCAGACAAATCATATAACAAAACATTCCAAGAAACATCAAATACAAATAAATTAAATAATAAAAAATACATAATTACAACAAATTATATAATACAAACAAATTAGGTAGTTTTATTGCTTTTGGAGTTTTCATTTTACTAAGGGCATCTGAGAAGTATTTTAGATCAATTTTAAATACAATAAACAAAGGAGGGGATTTAAAATATCTACATTTATTTATAAAGTATTTTGCTAATAATATAATATTATTAATCAAATCGTACAAAACAGAGCACTCTTTGGTTATATTCCGTACATTACATCTTGTAAGGTTAGAGTGAAACCATCAGCAATCACACCCTTCTCTACCATCCAGTCCTGCAATGCTTTCCAAAAAGACTGCGACAAACTACATGTAAAAAATACATGTTCTGTATCTTCAACTAAATATTTGCATAAATAACTCTTTTTTTATGGGTTTTAATGTTTTTTTTATTTTTTTATTAAGAACATTATATACACAAAGATAAAAGCAGTCACAATGTAGAACAAAAGGGAAAAAAAGAAAGAAAGAAAACTACAGGGTACAAAACAGGGGTATATAACTAATCACAAAAGATCACATCAAAGGAAAAGATTAAAAGACTTACACATTTCAATTGTTTTTAAAGCCTTCTTGTTACACGAGTTAAAGATAGTCCCAAAGTAATGCTGCAATTCAGCAAGCAAAACATAAAACAGGGTGAAAATTGATGTTGAATAACTCTTTCAAATTAAATTCGGAGCCCGCATACGTCATTTTCCTGCGCCAAACAGCTCGGAGTCGGAACGCGTTGCGCTAACGTTCAATATGGCGTTAAGCAAAACATACGGACAGAAACCTATTAAATTCCAACTAGAGGAGGATGAAGAATTTTACATGATTGGATCAGAGGTGTGTAATTTAACGCACTAAGCTATTTTATGTTTGTATAAACCGAATATTGTGTTGCATTGAGTGCTAATACACCAGCTAGCTTGCTAAGATTACCGTCGATTGGGATAAGATCGCTAACTGAGGATTCATGGAAAGGAGTCAGTCCCGGCGTTTTACACATCAGGTCTATACCTGATATACCTGGGTGTCCTTTGCGGTGTAGTTGCATTATTACACGATGTGAGCTCACCGGAGATAAATAGATAAAGAGTACAGACACTGGCAGAACTACGGCTAATTATTTAGTCAGCCCTGTTCCATTATGTGTCTGTGTTTAGGTGGGGAATTACTTACGTATGTTCAGAGGGTCTTTATATAAGCGCTACCCATCACTCTCAAGAAGACTAGCGACAGTAGAGGAGAGAAAGAAAATAGTAGCATCATCTCACGGTAAGTGTGAATTCACTGTAAACATTTGATAAAAGGTCTGAGGACTTAAAAGGGTTCAAGTTAGCTGGAAGTGGCACTTTCTATCTTACAGTATAAGCAATGTTTTGTGTTAGATCACGGTTACACCACTTTAGCCACCAGTGTGACGCTGCTGAAGGCCTCAGAAGTAGAGGAGATATTTGAGGGGCATGATGAGAAGTACAAGGCTGTGTCCATCAGCACTGAACCTCCAGCCTATCTCAGGTAAACCATTTCTCACCTTTGATGAAGAAAATGCATTCACACTTGCTTCAAATTTGAACATGGCCATTGCAGAGGATTCTTATGCATAACACAAATGACAACAATTACATTTGTCATAATTGACTATAATTGTACTCTTGTTACATTATGTAGATAATAAAAATAAGACATTTAGTGCAATAAGCTTCTTTCGTTGGGCTTCTCCTTTCCTCTGTTTTTGCAAGAGATAAATTACATTCATATAAATATCTTAATTTATGAATTTTATTTTTTTTTTCGTTTCAACAAACAACCCAAAAGAAAGAATCATATAATCATTTTATGCACCAGTTTATCAATACATAAACATCATCCACATATGGTTTAAATAGGAAAATGCCACACAGAGACCTGTACATATTTTCGGGTTATGGCATGAGTGAGGAAATTAGTCTTATGGTACAGTATTTAGTGGACATGAGGCCCGTTCACACCTAGAACAATAACTATTAAAACAACTGTAACAATAAATATATTAGCATCCACACCAATGGACAATAACATTCTGTTGTTTATTATAAGGTCTTTTGTTTTGTTTTGTTCTTCATCCAGCCGTAGTTGTTGAATGACAGCACATCTGCTTTAAAGGGGTCATATGTTGCTAAAAAGAACATTATTTTGTGTATTTGGTGTAATGAAATGTGTTTATGCGGTTTAAGGTTAAAAAAACACATTATTTTCCAAACACTGTACATTATTGTTTCTCCTCTATGCCCCGCTTTTCTGAAATGCGTCGATTTTTACAAAGCTCATCGTTCTGAAAAGCGAGGTGTGTTGTGATTGGCCAGCTATCCCAACCCTCTACATTGCGAGTAAATCACTCGCATGTGTGACTAAATCTTCACTCTGGGCGATTAAATGATGTCTAATATCAGCCAATGGCTAATAAATTCTCAGATTTTACTCGCTAGTGTGTGAGTTAGAGGCTAAGTATAAGTTTAGCACAAATATATTTCACTCGCGGAACACTCTCTGACTGAGCGCTTCAGAATTTCATTCTCTGTCAAGCGATCTGTGATATTTTTCAGTTCATCTGAATGGCGCACCTGTGTTTGTGTATTTGGCGTAACGTAAACTCTAGTGTAAAGGCGAACGACTCGCCGTCGCTTTCTCTCACATGAGCAAAGAGCGAGAGTCTTACATAACACGCAGAATTGACGCGCTACATGTGAACGATATACTTTGTTGTATTTTCCTGTCAAAATAACATAATATAATAAGAAATATAATAATATAAAAAGTTCTTCAGCTTTTAAGAACTGCCGGTTTCTCTGGTAGTGGGCGGAGCTAATGCGCAAATGGCAATCTCATTGGCTGATGTTCACCTATTACGGTCACTGTTTTGATTTCAGAAAATCAGTTCCAGCGAACGCACACAACCTGACTAATATTCATGAAACCAGTAGCTCATTAATCCTTAGTGCGCTTTTATATTGTTCTTATTAGTAGAATCTGTATCTTATTATTAGTTTTTTTTTCACTGCTGACCAAAAAAAAAGCACCCCACCAGTCCTAAGTGCAGTTACAATGGGACTAATTTGCATTCAGTACATAGTACCAAATTACTTATTCTAATTATAAACTTCTATTATTAAAAATACGTGATTATTCATATTAACTGCTTGGACTGGACTGATGTTAAGCAGGACTTTCAGATATCTTAAAAAGCCCGGTGCCATTTAACAAAATTTATATATATATAATATATATATATATATATTATATATATATATATATATATATATGAAAAACTGTTGTAACATGGCACAGTTTATCTATATAGATAGATATAGATATTATGATATATAATATATTTTAGTATAGTTAAGAGTATAGTATAATAGGATTTCAGTCGGCGAAGTAACACAAAAATTACTAGCCAATGGATTCAATTGCAAAGGTTTCGTAGAGGGTTGTGTTCCTGTGTGTTGTGAGATGGACTGAATACCTCAAGCGTGAGATGGAAATTTTATGCCCCTCACCATACTGTGATGCGTGTCCCGGCCGGAGCGACGAGACAAAAACATTAAAACCCATAAACTAGGCATTTGTTGCATCCAGAGGGGACATAACTACTGATTATAATGACTCATACTGTCTTTTAACACGTTGTGTGTATCGCGCTGTGTAAACATAAAACCATGTCTGCATGTGATCGGAGAAATGACATACAACAAGCGCTACTCTACACTGCTCTAAAAACTCGCGTTTGAATCGTCAGTGACGATTTCTTTAAATATGAAAACGTACTTGCAGGCTGTGAGTCATGTAGTGCCAGACTGTCCTTGCAAAGTTGCAATTGCCCCACTTTATAGAAACAGACACCAGCATTGTAGGCTAAACTCTCTCAGGAAACAGTCCTAGTCCTCCATAAAATGCACTGCACACATCTGAATATTTGGGTGGAACTGTTCTGGAACAGTGTTGTAAAATACAACATAACAATGATTTCTAGTAGTGTCCTTTTTGGAAGGCCAAACAAAATAGTTTAGCTTTCACAACAAAACACACAGAGTCACACACAGCGGGCTTGAGTGAGCAGAGGCGGCGGGCGGGGGATTCGACGAAGGAGTGGCCGGCGGGCTTGCGGCAATCACATATATGTGACAACCCCGGGCTGGACTCCGTTTCGTCCAGGGTGAAAGCCGATCCGGGGATTTTTATTTATTTATTAATTTTATTTATTTTTGTTTATAAAGAAATATCCTTGGATTTGCGACTTTAGTCTTTGCAACTTTACAGATCTTCTTTATGAACCAAGAGATTGTAACACTCCAAAGAAAAAGGAAAAATTTAAATTGCATCATATGACCCCTTTAACACATGGTTTCCTTCACAGGGAGCAGAAAGCCAAGAGAAACAGTCAGTGGGTGCCCACTCTTCCCAACAGTTCCCATCACTTGGACGCTGTGCCTTGCTCCACCACCATTAACCGCAATCGAATGGGACGTGACAAAAAAAGGACCTTCCCGCTCTGGTGAGACCTTTTTTTCTAATGGGCAAAAATTTCAAGTTCACTTTAAGCTTAGCACCTGTATTAAAGTGAGGGATTCAGAAGTTCGTAAGCTTTTGAAACTGTGAAAACCTTATGCTCACTGGTAATGATGTTTTATGTCTGCGTAAGTATAGTTTACCCGGAAAAAAGAAACTGCCTGTCATACTTTAATGTCCTCTAAAGTTGTTCCAAACCTGTATGCCTTTCTTCTGTGAAACACAAAAGAAGATATTTCAGGTCCATATTAACTTTGCGGCGACACAAAATATTATGGAAGTCAATAAGGACTTGAAAAGGTTATATTATCCATATATATATATATATTCTACTACCTAAGGGGTTGGACAAAGTAATGTTGGGAACACCGGGGAGGCAGTATTCATTATTAAGATGTTTTCCACCATTTGACTTCAATACAGCTTCCAGCTTTCTTAGAATATATTCATCCAACTTTTGAATAGTCTTCAGTTGAATGTTGTCTGTCAAAACATCTGCCAGTTGTCTGAGATATTTTGGAGAAGGGAATCTGCTTCTCGCTCTTCTCTCCGAAAACTGCCCTCAGTGAATTGGTATTCCAGTATTCAAGTCAGGGGATTTGTCTGGCCAGGGCAGATGTTGAAGTTCGTTTTGATGCTCCAACTGTTCAGGTTTCTTGATCATGACACCATAATTATTGCATTTTGTGATTAAAGTTGTAGCAATTGCAGCTCTTTCATGGATGTTGGATTTATTTGTGGAGCTCTCTGTGTGTGATTTTTGCAGAAACAGGGTATTCAAGGTGAATATTGAGATTTTTAGTTAATTAAAACTTATTCTACACTGATATAAAACTTGCAGAATATAAACAACAAAAAGATACAAGATAATTGGAATGTTTTTTTTGTTTTGTTTTTACTGTAGCCTACAAAAATTATATCACTTTCTTTTGTCCTACCCCTGTTTATAATATCATTAGTTTCATTGTCTTACTATGTTTGTCCCCTGGATTTGTGCTATTACAGCTTTGATGATCATGACCCTGCAGTTATTCATGAGAACGCCACTCAGCCTGAGATCCTGGTGCCCATCCGTCTGGACATGGAGATTGACGGGCAGAAGCTGCGTGATGCTTTCACATGGAACATGAATGGTAGACTCCGTTACATACGTCCTGAGCAGCATTCATTGAAGTAATTTTTTAATGTTTTTTTATTCCGCATTACACAAGAGCCTGAACTCTAATATTTTCCTTGACCCGATAGAGAAGCTAATGACTCCGGAGATGTTTGCTGAAATCCTTTGCGACGATCTGGATCTGAGCCCACTGACCTTTGTTCCAGCCATTGCCTCGGCCATCAGACAGCAGATAGAGTCCTACTCCACAGACAGCATACTGGATGAGCAGATGGACCAGAGAGTCATCATTAAGGTACATACGTCATTCTGTCAAGTCACCTTAATTTCAGTAATCCCATTTTTAAACATCATATCTCATTACTCAATTATTTTGACCATCTGGTGGTATGCATGGCAACACAAGGCTGAACATTTGTTTTTAAAAAAGCTCGCTATATTCATAATATCAGTGTTTTTTTATGTCTCTTATGCTCACCAAAGCTGTATTTATTTGCTCAAAATTACAGTAAGAACGGTATCTGCAAATTATATCTAAAATGTTTTTTGTTTTTTTTTTTTTTCCGTATATTCTAAATGTTAAATAAGAGACAGTTATTCCTGATCTTTCAGTCACTCTAATATGCTGATTTAGTGTTCAAGAAACATTTTTATTGTAATCAATGCTGAAAACAGTTATGCTGCTTAATATTTTTGTGAAAACCGTGATGCAGTTTTTTCAGGATTCTTTGGTTTATAAAAGTTCAAAAGAACAGCATTTGAAATGGCTTTACTGAGCCTACTTGATCAATTTAAAGTGTCTTGAAAAAAAAAAAAAAAGTATACATTTTTAATAAATCTCATTATGTATTGAATGGTAGTGTATATACAGTATTATCATGTTGTTGTTATTATTCAGTTGAATAAAGATAGATTATCATGGTTTTTGATTGTTGTTGATTTCTCTCTCTATCTCTGTAGTTAAACATCCATGTTGGGAACATTTCTCTGGTGGACCAGTTTGAATGGGACATGTCTGAGAAGGAGAACTCTCCTGAGACGTTTGCTCTGAAGCTGTGCTCTGAGCTGGGCCTGGGAGGAGAGTTTGTCACCACTATTGCATACAGCATACGCGGTCAGCTCAGCTGGCATCAGAGGACCTACGCCTTCAGGTTCAGACTTGTACACACACAAATCCTTTATTAAGGAACACTTTATCACAATCCTAGCCAAGCATTAATTCTTTTAAAGTTTTTCACTGCTTAAGATAAAATGTAGTAAAAAGTGAAGTGTTTGTGTGTTGCTGTATGTTGATAAAACACAGAAAAGTATAGTCCCCATATGGGTACAGAGAAATTTTTGTTTGGTTTGTGAACCTACTAGTAAAGATCTGACTCAAAAGAACAATTGGTCTCTGAACTGGGTCTAAAATTATGTGTTTTGTCTTTTTGTAGTGAGAACCCTCTCCCCACAGTGGAGATTGCCATCCGAAACACAGGTGATGCTGACCAGTGGTGTCCGCTGCTGGAGACACTGACAGATGCTGAGATGGAGAAGAAGATCAGGGACCAGGACAGAAACACAAGGTAAGAGAATTAACTGCCTCACTTAAGATAGTGTTTTGCCCCATAGCAGGTGTGCACCAACTAGAGAGGCAAGACATATGTCAATGACAAACTATTGTTTCACTAAGACCAATAATACTTCTTTGTACAGATTTTCATTTGAATATTTGGGAGATATTGTGACTGTTTCAGTCCTCATATCAAACTTTTTCTGTTTCAGGCGAATGAGACGACTTGCAAACACGGCCCCAGCATGGTGAAAATAACAACCCCCTTCCACAACTATGTAAATCTGAAGAGGAACTAGCAATAGAGCTACAACCCGGCATTACTGACATAAAATCATAGAGACATTCCACTGGGCAGTCCAGATCCAGTCCCTCCAGATCAGAGTTACTGACTATGAGATACCCAGTATCTGTCATCTTGGAGACAGACCGTCTCTGTCTTGAAATTGAGAATATTTTATGGTATCTTTATTTGTCTTGTTTTGTGTTTGTGTATAGATGCCATTTTGTAAACAATGTGCTTTTAAATAAAATTAAGACCGACTCTTTTTTTGGAATGCTTTTCATTCCCAAAAGCTTGCAATAAACTTGCAAGGACAGTCCCAACGGGACAAGTATCTTAAAAAATAAGAGACTCAGTATTGTGTTCTGAACTAGCAAACTGGTCACTTGAGTGCTATGGATTTGGGTATAAAAATATAAGACCTATTTTTATTTGTAAAGCAGAAATATTGAATAATCAATCAAATTGTAAATATAATACAACAGAAAACTTAATTCATCAGCCTTCAGACAAACAAATGTATTTGTATTCATATTTAGAGAAAAACACAACACATGTACATATATCTGTGGTTTTAAGTTAATTTGATCTTTTTGTGGAGCACATTTTTCCAGACAATCCATCTTTTAGTTTCACTGCATAAAGCTTTTTGTGTTTTCGCAATGGTGCTGTGCTAACAAAAGGCCACAGGCTTGAAAATGCATAGTCTGCAGTTCAATTTGGCATTTCAGATAGTCGGCACATTTGTGAATGTGTCCAATTGCCTCACCGCTGACTGTGTTGTGGGAAAAGAGATATGCCACTGTATTGTACCCAAGAAAATGCCCTCTTGTGGAGTTCGCACCCCCTCCAAAATGATGGATTATAGTTTGGGAGATTGAATGGCTTCTCTTTCAACTCCAATCCTTCCATCCACCACTGCTTTGTAAAATTCATTAAATAGAAGTCTTCGAGAAAATGGCAATTGTTTCAAACCCTGTAGGGAGAAGTAAAACAGAAAGGCATTGTTCTTCCAGAACAAAAATAACAAAGGAAAACTTGTTTGTGACATGCATGGCACTAAATGCTAAATTTGGATCCATTTATTTTGTACACAAAGGCACTAAGGTGGCCATAGTTTCCAGGTTTCCTGGATCCACAGTGGACCGTGTGCTAAAGCATCGCCCCTTTAACAAAGAGTGTCTTCTATTACACAGTCTAACTTACAAAAATTGACATGCAGACATAAACTTCCCCAACTAAAGCAAGGAGGACTTTAAAAGCATGACAAGATTTATTGCTGTCTTTGTGGTATTGAAACCTTCAGTTTTCTTCTCTTTGAAGATCTTCATCATTTTGACCTTGGCCGTTATCTTCTACACCTTGTCCATTCCGGGATATCCCACTCTGGTCTTCTGGAAGAGGGGCATAATTCGGATCTTCTTGAGGCATGTCAAACAAAACTCGACTGCAAAACATAAATGAATATTTCTGATTTCGTTTTCCGTGTTGAAGGCAAACAAATGATAAAAAAGAAAAATATTTCAAATATTTATAGTCATACTCACAAAATTCCAGGAGTGGCAAGAAGCTTTCTGCCTCCGGGCTGGTTAGGAAATACATCCTCCAGGAAGTAGTAGATGTGTCCACCACCATCCTATTTATACACAATATATATATATATATATATATATATATATATATATATAATATACTATTATACAGAAGGTGCATATCAAACTTAGAAGTTGTGGAAAAAGTTCATTTATTTCAGTAATTCAACTCAGATTGTAAAACTCGTGTATTAAATAATTCAATGCACACAGACTGAAGTAGTTTTTTTGGTTCTTTTAATTGTGATGATTTTTGATGATTTTGGCTCACATTTAACAAAAAAACCCCACCAATTCACTATCTCCACAAATAAGAATATGGTGACATGCCAATCAGCTAAAAAAAACCTGCAAAAGTTTTCTGAGCCTTCAAAATGGTCTCAGTTTGGTTCACAGGCTACACAATCATGGGGAAGACTGCTTATCTGACAGTTATCCAGAAGACAATCATTGGTCTTCACAAGGAGGGTAAGCCACAAAACATTCATTGCCAAAGAAGCTGGCTGTTCACAGAGTGCAGTATCCAAGCATGTTAACAGAAAGTTGAGTGAAGGAAAAAGTGTGGAAGAAAAAATATGCACAACCAACCGAGAGAACAGCACCTTATGAGGATTGTCAAGCAAAATCAATTCAAGAATTTGAGTGAAATTCACAAGGAATGGACTGAGACTGGGTTCAAGGCATCAAGAGCCACCACACACAAACGAGTCAAGGAATTTGGCTACAGTTATCGTATTCCTCTTGTTAAGCCACTCCTGAAACCACAGACAACGTCAGAGGCGTCTTACCAGGGCTAAGGAGAAGAAAAGCTGGACTCTTGCCCAGTGGTCCAAAGTCCTCTTTACAGATGAGAGCAAGTTTTGTATTTCAATTGGAAACCAAGGTCCTAGAGTCTGGAGGAAAGGTGGAGAAGCTCATAGCCCAAGTAGCTTGAAGTCCAGTGCTAAGTTTGCCACAGTCTGTGATGATTTGGGGTGCAAATGTCATCTGCTGGTGTTGGTCCACTATGTTTTCTGAAGTCCACAGTCAACGCAACCATCTACCAGAAAATTTTGGAGCACTTCATGCTTCCTTCAGCTGACCAGCTTTTTGAAGATGCTGATTTCATTTTCCAGCAGGATTTGGCACCTGCCCACACTGCCAAAAGAAACAAAAATTAGTTAAATGACCATGGTGTTGGTGTGCTTGACTGGCCAGCAAACTCACCAGACCTGAAGCCCATAGAGAATCTATGTTGTATTGTCAAGAGGAAAATGAGAAATTATAGACCAAAAAATGCAGATGAGCTGAACTGTCAAAGAAACCTGGGCTTCCATACCATCTCAGCAGTGCTACAAACTGATCACCTCCATGCCACACATTATTGAGGCAGTAATTAAAGCAAAAGGTGCCCCTACCATGTATTGAGTACATGTACAGTTAATGAACATACTTTCCAGAAGGCCAACAATTCACTAAAAATGTTTTTTTATTGGTCTTTAAGAATTATTCTAATTTGTTGAGATAGAATTTGTTGAATTGGTGGGTTTTTGTTAAATGTGAGCCAAAATCATCACAATTAAAAGAATCAAAGACGTAAACTACTCCCAGTCTGTGTGCATTGACTTTATTTAATAAACGAGTTTCACAATTTTAGTTGAATTACTAAAATAAATGAACTTTCCATGACATTCTAATTTATTGAGATGCACCTGTACACTATTCAAAAGTTTGGAGTCAGTAAGGTTTCTTTTTTTTTTTTTAAGAAAACAAAAAATGCATCATGTAATAATGTTTATGCAAAATCATATCAAAAGTCAGCTCTTTTGTCACAAGCATTTCAGGACAAAAGTTAACATACCCAGGAGATCAATAACAATGGAGTTGCCCAGTAACAGTGAGAATCCCATGAGCACCCAGGGAAGGAATGGGGCCTGGAAGTTGAGCAGGCCAAAGAAGTTCATGCGGACATAAGGGTTCCTTCTACTCCAGATATAAACCAGCATGATAGTGAAAGCCTGTCCTAAAAAGAACAGGTTGGAAAATAGACCAAATAGCTATAGACAGAGTTAAAGAAGACTGAATAAGACTAAAGGCTGATTTCATCACTACAAATAAACAAAACCCAAAAATGAAAATTGTTATTGTTTACTCATCATCATGTCATTCCATATAAATAAATTATATTAGTATTTCACAATATTTCAGATTTTTCTGTATTTGTAATCTAATAAATGCTGTCTCACTGAGCATAAGAGACTTCTTTCAGAAACATAAAAAAATCTTCCCAACTGAACTGACTGGTAGTATACATATACGTTTCAAAAGACATGAGCTAAGTAATCATTGATAGTAATCATTGATAATGACACGATACATGGTTTGGTGAAGAGATGCATGCTTGGCTGTTGTTAATGTGATGAATGCTGAAGGATACAGTCATTAGAACACCACCGAACAGGAACATATAGACAAAATCTGATGTTCGACCACGGAAGGAGCCTTCCTCCAGCATTCGACAGTAACGATATCTGCTCAGTCAAGGGCATAAACTCAATGACCTACAGCACAGCTGCACACGAGCCAAATGGCTGTTATGCAAAGCAAACACACTGTGAAACTGTGTGAATGTGTTTTTGTGTGCACACTTCCTCACAGACGACCAACAAATCAAAAAGGATACAGAAAAATCATGTTGAACAAGAAGCTGAATCCAAGAGGTCCAAAAAACAAGAAGTTTGTGATCAGTCGCCATATCTACATGAAGGAAGAGAGGAAAAATAAATGTACAGTATATCAAAATGAAAGACTACATACTGTTGTTAAGTTGTAGTCATAAACGCAACATGTTTTAACAGTATTAGGGTACTGACCTGGTATTTCTTTAATATCAAGTCAGGGTTAAAATAGAGCTGAAACGGTGTAATGAACTCCAATTGCTGTAATAAACAAACAAACAAAAAAGTCAAGCAAGTCACAAGGTTTTCTGCTGACCGTGAAAAATGAACCTATTTTAGACTGTGATGTTAGAACTGTAAGTTCTATTACTCTTCATTTGTGTGATTTTGGGGGTAGTTGACTGTGACAAGCTATTTTGTATAATAATACATAACATTTTATGACCTCATTAACTGAGAGGCTATTTATAATGTTTGCAGCTTCATGTCACACCGCAGTAAAAGTTACAGCACAAAAATAAAACACACAAGATGATTATATAAAATATAATATAAACAAAATATAAATATTCTTGAAATTGAAATATACCTCCTCGAACAAAATTATTTTTTTCTTGTTGGTTCTTTAAGCATTTACACTAACATTGAATGTGGGGAAGATAATAACAATTGTGAAGGCATATTGACTTACAGTCTTCAGTATGTAATGCTTCTATATTTATACTGCAATGTTAATCCAGGATCCCTTATACTGTAGCCTGGCTTACTCACCACAGCTGCAGTTGTCAGGACGCATGCAGTGGTATATGCTCGCGTGACGGCTGGGATCTGCATGTACTCTTGAGTGACACTGTTTGCCATGATGTTTCTCCGGCGAATTTAGCAACTCTTCTGCACACTTTCACTGCGTATCCGTGTGGTCACTTACCCACAGCACATCAGTACATTGACGCTGGCCTACGATCGAGCGGTTCAGTGTGGATAGGCTTTATGACTCAGTAGATCCATGTCCACGTTTAGCGTTAGCTTCAGACTGTTTATTTTTAAAGGTTCATAGTGTTTGCGTTTGGATATAAGAGTTGTAATAGGGGCGGAGTGTGAAATCCAGGCTTTCTCCATCGCTTCAGCACCTCCACGTGGATAATGATATAAGCAAAATGAGCTTGTGCTCCGTGGACCAATGAGATTGCACGGTTCCACTGACGTCATGAAAGTGATATTAGCGGAAAAAGTGATGTAATGTGTAATATAAATTATAAATATATACATGTGTATATTCGTTTTATATTATTAATATTATCTGTTATTATTTATTTATATTTTATGGTTAAAATATAGGCTTGTACATTTTTTATATATATATTAACGTGTTTATATTACTTTATTTTTCTCCATGTATTTCTTCTTTTTTTATTTGAATGCAGTGCTTACTGCAAATCAATGAATAAATGAGTGGATCACAGAAAATGTAGGACAAGTAAATCGTCTGGGAATATTTTAATTGTACCAAAATACAACACGCAATTTATATAAAAGTATTTACACAGTAAATATGAAAAGAAAACAGTGCAAAAGAAAACAGTGCAAGAACTACAAAAACTAGAGAAAAGATTGTACACATGTGATCTTAAGAAATGCCAAGCTGATCTATTGTAGTATATTTAAAAAAAAAGATTTAAAACATTGTCAGTGTCCTGCACTGAAGAGTGCCAGATTGTCTATTCATACAGTCTCATAAACAAATGCTCATGTGTCAAGAGTTTGTGTGATCTTCAAAAGAAAGAAAAAATCCTTCCCCTATGCAAAATAAAGAAGAATTTTTTTTTGAATGAGAGACCTATTCTCTATTAATAATACAAACTGCACAGTTTAAGTTACAGTACAACTTGTAGCAAATCATAAAAAACTTCGATAGTTATGGACATTGCAACTAGTGCAAAGATCCCTGACGAATGTTTTAGCACCTTGTTTAGCACCTTAACAAACAGGTCATTTAAATGTCTCCTTACACAGTGGTTGTATAACAAATACAGACATAGCTGCTCCTGGTTCATAAAGCTCAGATGTGCAAGATTTCCTGAGAAGAAATGAGATTAATCAGACATTTTTGAGGTGAAGGGAAGTGAAATGCCCAAGAACAAGAACTTATTTTATATAGTACAGTTCCTCATCATGATAAAGTAGGGAAATTTACACTGTATGCTTTAGACCAGAGTGTGAGAACTTGTTGTAAGAGACAGAAAAGTTTCCTGAGGGTTTATGGCATGCTACATCCAAAGAAATCTGCACCAACGTAGCGTGGGTAACCTTCCAAAACCTTACGCTGAGCTGGGTCAAACCTCCAGTACTGCCGACGGCTGATGAAGACGGCAAAGCCTGTGGAGCATACCACCAATTCGTTAATGGGAAATGGGAATTCATAACACAATGTATTAATATTGCAGAATATTGCACAACTACATACTTAGTAATTATAAATCAGAACTGTGAGTATGCACAAGTATGTGGTGTAACACAACTTGATTCTAAACAACTGCCACTGACTATTGCTGCTGAAATATCGAGGTCTGTCACACTCACCAATTAAAACTGGCTGAGCAGTGACAGATCAAATGACTGCCTTTTTCTCTGCCGATTCCCTGACATGGATTGAAGCAGCATCATTTCGGCAGGAAATTAGGATGCTATTCATGAGTGACTTTGTGAACATGACCAACTCCATCTTTTGAGTCACTCTGACCCACAAACACATTTTGTATTACCTAAATAATTCTAAAAATAACATTTTTAATATTTAAACATAACATTTGACTGAAATTCTACTTTAAATATTAAACTAAAACAGCCAGTAGGTGGAGACAAATCTTTTAATATTAGTCACTAAACTATTAATTCAAACGATTCATTCAAAACCGATTCATTCCGAAAAGAAGAAAGTGACTTTTGAATGGTCCATTGAATCAATCACTCAAATGATTCATTAAAAAAACACAGATTGAACTAACTTTCTTAACTTAAACAGCTTGATTGTTAATATTAACATTCACTAATATGTATTAAAAAGGCTGAGCTTGAATGAAGTACCATTCGCATCCTGGAAGGCAGCATCAATCTCATCAGGGATGCCCCACCAGTCCTGCTGGATGCTGCGTGGGAAGGCTGTGTCCACTCTGTTCTCTTGGGAATCCAAACGCCAGTACTTTCCTGACTTGAAGAAGTATGTATGGTAGCCGTGTTGCTTCTTTAAGCGCAGTGCAGCCTGAATGTGTGTGACAGGAAGGCCTATAGTCTGGAGAGGGTCTGGTCCTTTTATCTTGTGTTCTGCATCAAACACCCAGTAGTTGGAACCTAACAGAGGACATGTGGTAAAGAGTAAATATGACTGCATTAATGTAGTATTTTAATTCAATATAACTGTCGCTATATTCTATTTTTGCATTGTTTGCCTATTAATTGTTATTGATCTGCAAATTCATTGCACGTCTATAAAACAAACAAAGGCAAATCAGACTCCATCTAAAGAATTTCTATCTGATTACACAATTTAAAACTACACCGTATTAAACATTTGCTCAATGTAATGAAAAAAAGATGAAAAACTGATTAAATGAAAAATTATGTATTAGTCTATCTGCATGTTCAAAGTCAGCATGAAATGAAAATTCACAAAATGCATCTTAATTTCTAAATTTCTTAATTTCTAAATGCATCTTAATGATCTTATTGTGAACAAATGATTGTGTATGTGCATTTATTTTATTTTATAAAAATTTTTTTTGACCTTGTAATTTTTAATCAAAATGTCATGTCATAACTTAAATGTCCAGTTGCTGGGTGATTAAATAAAAAATAAAAAGGTTCTGATATTTTTCAGCTTTTGAATGATATTCAATATTCTAAAATGGCTTAAATTATTTTTTTAGAGACAGTAAATAATCTTAAATGTTATACAGATCACAAAATGGCATGTTTAGACTTTTATGGCCATAAATTATGGAAAAGTTGATTTAAGATGTTTTAATGCTTTTTAAGGATCCACAAACACCTTTTGTCTATAAAATTGTCTCGAGTGATAATCATAATCATAATCAAGTACATTCACATCAACATACCACATGTTTGACTCACTGAACCAATGCTATTCCTGTTCTAAATGCACAGAGTAAAGTTTAACCCAAATTTTCAATCTTGAAATGATACATTTCATTCTGTGAAATTCACAAGTTCCATCTGAGATACAATAACCACCTATAAATGTACAGTACTGTTTTGGTACTGCACTGCACAACACATATATTTATCTGTTGTTAGTAGCATGTGTTCTGTGTGCTCATGTTTTATCATGCCCTGCATTAGAGGCACAGGATGAAGCAGGATGCTTCAGATATGGGTCAAGTACCGCGCCACCATAGATATGTATATAACCAGGCCTGTCTGATCCTGTCCTCCAACCACAAATCACCACAGTCAACCACTGGTGCTGAACTCACCCACCTTCAAAGAACCAGATATTGCCCTTTTTGTCTTCATAGGCGGCGCCTATATTCTCTGGAATGCCCCTCCAGTGTCGAGAGGCCAGGGCAGGGTATCCCGCCTGCAGACGGCCCTCCCTGATGCGCCAGGCATAGCTGGCCTTGAAGAAGAACAATTCCCCACGGATTACAGACACAGCATCGAAGTCTGTGTGACAAGAGTCAGGCTACAAACAGTGACAGCGAGAGGAGATGGGATAACGTAAGTGAGAATGAAGGGCACAAACTGATTTAAAATATGTGATGTTTTAGGAATATTTTGGGCTTAATACAATAATAATTATAATACAATACAATTGCAATATATTTATAACATTAATAATGATTACCACAAAAAATAATTATGAATTTCCTCTGGTTTTCTCTAAAAAAATTAAATTAAATTAAGGTTAAATTGACAAATAACTCAATAAAAAATGTAATTGTTAACATCTTTAGTCTATTGAAACAGTGAGTATATTATCATTTATTTCCATTTGTAAGAGCCTCAACGTAATCTCAATTTTTTTTTTTTTTTTTTTTTATCTTTTGTGGTAATTCACATTCTGGCCAAGGCTGGTGATATGCTTTAAAAATGTGTAATTTTTTCAATGTTTAAATGTTCAGTGACTCACTGCACTGGTGATAATCTCATTGGTTTCTGTAGGTTTTTGAACCGAGGCTTGCAGCCGGGGGCCATAGAGGTATTGAATCCCTTTCTTGTCATCCTCACTGAGCTGGAGGGGATAAGAGAAGCTGTAAAATGGGGACATTAAGGCTCCAGGCTCCAGAGAATGCTGTAGACCCAGGACATGACCAAACTCATGTGCTGCCACCTGAAGAAGATCAGTTCCTGTAGAATGACATTTAAAATCAGGCATTTTCACACAAATCTGATTTGGCTTTTATATCTGATCTTAAGGAATGACTGTCATTTTGTTTGTTCTGATCTGTTTGTTCAGACAGGGTCATCAACATCTGGTGCATCTACATCGGTTTCTGTAGTAATGATGTAAGTGTCAGCGTGATGCCAGAAGACTTTCTCATTCAACAGCTGAGAGTAGCTGTCTGTGTGGACTGAGAGGACGGAAAACCAGACATCTTGCCTTTGCTCGTGTCTATGGTGACATCTCACCATGAACTCAAAAGGTGCAGCAACCTTAAAATAACACAAACCTTGTATGATGTCATGCATTTGTATGATAAAAAAAACATATTAATCGCTTTAATCAGTTTAATCTGTCAAATCCCATAAGGATGTGGACTGGGTTTATGGTTGGAGCCAAATATGCAAAAAACTTAAAACGTATTAGAGATGTATCCAAACTTTCCAGGTAATTTTTTGAAAACAGAATCTATAATACATTCACTGATTCATTCCTTTACAATGTGTGTTATCTGTATTTGAGATTTCCAGATTTCCAAGTGAGTGGCAGGCAGTGAAGCAGTAAGATGAATATTCTGCAACTTACCAAGTTCATTGCCAACCGTCCAGGACTCATCATAGTCAAAATGAATGTCTCCCTCCCGATGTGTTCTCGGGAAAAAAGCATGAGCCAGGATTCCACCGGGGCCATCAAAGGGCAAATTATCACCATGCCAGTACCTTATATGGAAAACACACACACACATAATATATGTATTATATATATAGATTATAATATAATATATAATTACTCACTATTTAATATCTTTGACCATCACAGTAGGGACTATCACATAAAAAAAAACAAAGTTAAAAGCAACTTTACATTCCCCATTTATACGGGGATGAACCTAATATCAGTGTTAAGGGGTCAATATGAATGCGATTTTTTCAGTTTCCGTTCTCTTTGAGTGTTACAAGGTGATGGCATAGAAAGGATCCCTGGAAGGTTGCAAAGACTAAAGTCTCAAAACACAAGAGATATTCTTTATAAAAGTTAAGACTCTGCCACGCCCCCCTAAAACGGTTTGTTCTAACACGCCCCCACATGTCTAGGTCACTATGTGGAAAGATTTGCATAATGCGCCCAAATGTGCATGCAAAGAAAGAAGGCGTGGTTTCAGTAACCGCAGTTAGTGTTGAAGCAGCCATTGTCATAAGAGGCACATGAGAGACCTACAAAATGTCAAGTATTTGAAAACTAATGGTTCTTTTGAAATTAAAAGTGGATTGCAAACATATTAGTTACCCCAAATACACAAAAAAATGATCTTTAAAAAAAGCATCATATGACCCCTTTAACTATTTTCTGCCAGTATTAACATAGCAGAAAATAGACTGACATTAAGAACTATTGGATGTGATATGATTTGATATGTGATATATTTAAAATTAGTTCACTTATTAATTTCTTTGGTTGTATACCTAAAGACATAAATATGAAAATCTGTTATATGAAATATGAAAAATATTTCCGTGTTAAGTAATGTAGACTCGTGTGAGATACACAAGTCCCAAACTTATTATACTAAATTGTATACTCTGCTGTATTATACTATATATTTTATATTTTACAGTAATTTCATAATTTATATTTTACTTTACTATTCTGTGTTGTACTATACTATCATACTATATTGAATACTACACTAGTACTCACTTTATTTTGTAACCCTTGTATTTGTTTGCAGGATCAATTAATCAAGGATGACAAATACACCTGTGAAGAGGGTATTTTCAAAACAACTATAACTGAGAATATGATTTTGCATGGCACTCAGGTGTCAATATGAAATTCACCAGACTACTATCATATCAGTTTAGGAAGATGAACAGGAGCCAGAGACCAAAAGCAAAAACGACTTAAACTGCTTCACTCTGTTACACCTAGGCATATTGAAGGATGATTTTTTTTGTTACCTTGCAAAGTCAATGACTATGTCGGCTTCTTGGCTGATAACCTCAGTAAAGGTGAGGGGTGTGACATCACTCCAAACCTTGAGAGCTTCCTGTAAAACCCACTTTACTTTATCCTCTCTCATCTGCCATGGGAAACGCTGGATTCTGAACACACATAGACACAGTCATACTCAAAGTTTATCAACAAAACACACGTTTGCCCCTGCAGTGTGTGTGTCGCATTGTGTTACAGACCACTGGTCCTTGCACTGCTGGACCACCAACCGACACAAACCCACATCAGAGACCACCAGTGATTCATATGACCAGTGATCACCATAGGCATCTGTCTGGTGAGCATGTCACATGATCTCATAATGTGCTCTGAATGGTTGTTTTATGAGCATAATGAAACTGTGGTTTCAGTGGTATTGTGTGTAGCTTCATGACGCAGTTCTCTGACAGAAGCAGAACTCACCCTGCAGGGATTTCCGTTACCCAGGGGCAGTATCAGATTTGATCTGGATCGGTCACTACAATTTGGGCCATGACTAAATTTTATTATAGGTATTTATCCATAAATTAGGTAAGGAAAAAACTCTTTCAACTATTTGTGTTGAACGCAGTACAATACACATCATAGGCTCAAGTTAAGCTCAAGTTAATAGGAACTTAAAGGGTTACTCCACCCCAAAATGAAAATTTTGTCATTAATCACTTACCACCATGTAGTTCCAAACCCGTAATCGGAACACAATTTAAAGGGGTCATATGATGCGATTTCATTTTTTCCTTTCTCTTTGGCGTGTTACACGCTCTTGGTGCATAAAGAAGATCTGTAAAATTGCAAAAGACTAAAAGGCTCAAGTCTCAAATCAAAAGAGATATTCTTTATAAAATTTAAGGGTCAGCCACACCTACCTAAAACGGCTCATTCTAACACGACCCCACATGTCTACGTCACGATCTGGGGAGATTTGCATAACGCCGCCCAAATGTTCACGCAAAGAAAGAAAGCGTAACTTTATTCTCGCTGTAGTATTGTTGACGCCGCCGCCATATCGTGAAGGCGCTGTGTGTTTCGTTGTGAAAGCGAAACTACTTTGTTTGGCCTTCCAAAAGAGGACGATATCCGCTTCGTTATGCCTGGAGCTAATCGTGTGGGGTCGTGAGGACATACATCAAATTGCGCGTGGATAGGCTGGGCTCGGCTTTAAACGGTGGATGAAGCGGAGTCCAGCCCGGGGTCGTCACATGTGGTTGCTGGCAAGGGGGCCGTCGGGCCGGCTCCTTCGTCAATCCGCCGGCACGCGCCGTTTCTCAAGCGGCCTCACGCCTAAGATTCGCCGTGGTGACGCGTGTTTTCTATCTATTCACATTAATAATCACCACACACACACACACACACATATAAACACACACACTTTCCTTCAAAAACATTTAGTTTATCTTATAATGCCCCATTCTAATACACAATGCATGCCTCTGTACTATTCAGCCATTAAAATATTACACAAAGAACAATGGAGTGCAACAAGACCTCAGAAAGAAAATTGAGTATCCTACATCTTCAACCGGATGCATCCACACTGTGCTGCCTGTGAATAGATTCCTGTACAAATGTTGCTGATTACTACTCTCTCAGGGACGACCCTTTTTCTCCTTTCAAAGGTCTGGCTTTAATGTCTCTGCATTCCTCCACATACACTGACTGCTGTAAGCATGATCAGAACAAAAATAGAAAGTGCTATCAGCACACAAACATTATCGTTTATTCAGATATTAAATAAGGACAAAAATGACCCTTTTGTTACGATGAAAACAGACAGGCACTGTGCCACCATTTGTCATTGTGCCAGCAATTTTCATAGTATACAATTCCAAGATTATTAGAAAGCTAAATGGTTATTATTATTGTTGTTGTTGTTATTATTATTAAATAATTAAAATCAACCATCGTAACAAGATACATTTTAGGTTACTGGGCACATGAATACCATGAGTAGGGACTAAGCTTACACCCACTAAAGTACCACAGTTGATTATAAGCTAATAATAAGCACATAATAATTATATATTATTATATTATTATATCAAACCTGGAATAAGACATGGATTTGGGGAGAAAAATTAGATAGTGAATTATTCATGAGATACAGTATGTTGTAATTTAATCAGGAGAACAGACAACAAATGCACAGTATATGTTGCCTTTTTTCATATTGTTACAGCAGATTACAAAAGAAAAAATAAATCATGAGGAGGGAAATAATGCAGCAGATAGAATAGAAAATGGAAGAACTTTCTTAACTTATTCGGTCAAACTGAAAAAATATGGATTATTTGTACAATTACAATTTAATATATTGAAATAATTTCAGTCTTTTTGAGTGGAACTTCTCCTCTCAAGCGCCTCCCATAATTTAAAATGCAGTAGGCTCACTAGAAAAAATGGTGTATATATTACTTAGAATTATAATGAATGATCTTGATTTCCTTGTACACCTTACTTGTAAGTGAGGTCAGTTTTTGGCCAGCGTCCTCCAAAAATCACAAAGCGTTTCTGTCGGGGGTGCCTGCTGAGACGCACCTCTCTCTGGTCAGGGTAGTCTGGGACGCCACAGCGCAGTGGACCTGCACCCCCGGGGCTGTTCTTGAGCTGGGTGTTGAGCTGTGGCTCATCTTTTGGCCATGCTTGAGGTTTGAAGGTGTCCTGAGGGTGGGGGACCCTGTCTCTCCTCTTTTCAGAGAGGGAATGATGAATCTGCGATAAACCCTGCGATATAAAGAAGGAATGAACTGAATGGCAACAATCGCTATACAAATTTGCTGAAGGATATTACCCATGCTAATACTGGTTAGCTAGTTATCATCACTACACCATTATGCAGACAAAAAGCATGTTTCTCCACTAAAAGTTGTGTATTGGAGAAATAAATTTTGAACAATTTTGTGGCACTTTTCATCCCCCCATGGGAACACTGAAAGATTTCTGAGAAGAAATGTTTCTTGAGTAGCAAACCAGTATATTAGAAGGATTTCTGAAGGATCATGTGACACTGAAGACTGGAGTAATGATGCTGAAAATTAAACTTTGCCATCACAGGAAAATAACAGTTTAAAATACATTAAAATTAGAAAACAGTTGTTTTAAATTGTATTGTATTGTATTTCAAAAATTATTGTTTTTTTTTTTTTTTCTTCAAATAAATGCAGCCTTGGTGAGCATTGTTCAAAAACAATCCTAAACAGCCCCTAAAATTTGAACAGTAGTTTACTGTATATTAAAATATATTGCCAGAAAATGCTCTTGACATATTTATTTAACTAAAGTCTATTTGTCTCAAATATGATAAACTGACATTAGTTTAAAAAAACATACTGAACCCGTTTGGCAAGGCCACAGTTTATGATAATAAACATCTTGCATGTAAATGTTAAAACATTAAATACAAACAAACAAGCCAAACCACACTAATCTGATACAAAAAGCAAAATCATGTTCTTTCCTGGTTGATGCTGTTTACTTACTGTGGGATATGATAGCGGATGGACTGCTTAGTGTTTAGGACTCCCTAAACATTCTTTGGAGGAAATTGCTGTTCATTAACATGGGCGTTAAAAACTGAGACAAATGCCGTGGGCAGCACTGTGGCGTTTTCAGGCAGAATTCTGGACATTTATAGATGCTTTAAACTTCAGGATGTTTCAGCTTTCATTTACAGTGCTCACCTTTTACCCATTTAGAGAAAAATGTCTAAATAGTTCATTTACATGAAATCAGCATTTACCTCAAAAAGCTAAATATGTTACGATCTGAAGAATTTACAATGAGTTCTATAGTGTGATATTCAAATGTGTATGTTATCTTCATGTCTTTCTTTGGACTAAGAGGAAAAACAGTTCTGACAAGGTGCCCTTGTTTTTTTTTCTTGACTGGTTTACAACATGTAAAATGTTTAGGACTTTTGTAAAGAAACAGCAAACAGGCTAAACGTTTTCCCCCCAGTGACCCCGTGTCTCTCTCCTAGGGATGGCGGCACAGAGGTGACTCCTCATGCAGTGGGGCAAGGCGATTATGGGACTGACAATGCCCAGCAGGAACTATGGAATGTGCTGTCTCAGAGCGAGACTTTTTACCAGCATGCTGATTTCAAACATGACAGTTGTGGTTCATTTTCAACGCATTTGCACAATTTATGGGACTTAAAATTTGTTGACATTACACAGTAATTATGTCATATGTATCATAAAGCAAAAAAAAAAAAAAGGTAGTTGAGACATTGAACCACATTTCTTAATCATTATTAACCAAATCCAAGTTTACACCACAACACACAACATAGTAACGATTATTACACACCCAACATTCTTCAAGGTAAAGGTGTTTTACAAATAGGATTAAAATCATATTTACAAAATTATTATGTTTTTGAGGGGTTTAGGGAGTTGCCCCACAGACTTTTAAGGTCTCCTCACTGGACTCTGTTTTTAAGATACAATTGACCTAGAAAGCATATATAATTTCCTGTTTTATGTTTTTTTCCCCCCTGCATGATTCTGCTTGTTGGTGCACCACATTACTATGATTTAGTGTTTTAAATAGGATTAAGTATTTTAAAATAAGCAATGAAACAGTCAAAGCAGGTTCTTAAAATATTGATAAAATATTAAATTATTTTAATATTTATAATTAAACTAAAGTTTTTTTCAGAAATTTCAATATTTATTTCTTTGTTATAACATCAGGACAGTTGTATCAACGTGATATTTTATTATTTTATGCCATAAAAACAATTTTAATACAGAAATGAAAAACATGCTCCTCGTACAGCTCATGGAACACCAATACTTACACTGTACAGCTCAATCTAATCTCATGACCAATCTGGATACAAAATGTTAAAGTGAAATTCAAATCAGATGCTTGATTAAATTTCTTTTCTCAGTTGTTTATGTCATCATAACATCCAACTGCATTGTGACTTCTGACCTATGAGTGGGCAAGATCTGACATTACCCTGTAATAACACACACATTCCACATCTGGCACACACAAAGATGAGGTGCTTTCTGCATTGTTCATACAATGCAAGTTTCAAGAACTCCAGTTCAAACGTATATGTGTTTGACCCACTTCTCAAAAATGCAGGGCAAGTTAGGACACATTTGGCTTTATTATGCAGGGGAAATGAAGTCAACACAATAGGTTGCTATTTTAGTGTGTGTGTGTGTGTGTGTGTGTGTGTGTGTGTGTGTGTGTGTGTGTGTAATAATTTATAGAGGAAAGGGCATGCCAAGGAGGTTGATGGTTCTGCCAAAACACAATACCCAAAGTTTAAGCAGTTTATTTCATTAAATGTCTGAGGAGATTAAAGCAACACAATTTCATTTGAAATACACACAGGTAGTGACATGATGTGGAAAGGAATACTATGGTTTTTTTCTGCTACTTTTTTCTGCAAAGATCAGAGTGAATTTTGAAATAAGTGTGAGAATGTAGCTGTCCACTGTTATCAGCACTGTTTAAATGAACCATCTGACCCTAAAGCTACTGAAAATATATTTTTAGAGTGGAATCAAAATTCATAGGTTCACAGACAGGGAGAGAAAAACTTGTCTCAGTGAGTTTGAAAGCTAGCCAACAATGCTTTCTGATTCATTTTTTTAATGCTGGAAATATTTTGAGTCAGCGTTTTGCCTGTAGTTTGACATAATTTATGATTCAGATAAGCCCCCCAGACAAAGCAAAGTTATAAATGCTGCTTTCTCCTTTCATATATGGTTAAATTTGCCAGTGTAGGTCTGTGCTTGAGCCTCACTCATACAAAACTGCCTGTCCTGGCCTAGAGCTCCCATGTCTCTTGTGTTAACACATGCTTTCAGCTCCCACTCCTGATAAGAGTGCATCTGAGAGCCATGTTTGCCCCTATGTGCTATTCTCCAGAACTCTGTCCTACAGTAAAAACATCAGCAGATATCCAGATTCACTGAGATCAGGCTAATGATATCTGAACTGTTCCAAAACAGTGGCCTTTGTTTAGCAAGATTGACAAGAAAGAGCGATATTGTGTGAATATGCGACCATTATGTTGCAAAAAATGTGAGGTGCTCGTGTTGCATAATGGATTAATTTTTTTAGGATTTTTGTCATTGCTTTTAACAAACTCAACAAGCCACTTTCAGTAGCAAAACAGTGATTTAAAGCTTAACTTTGTGTAACACTTTCACCTATCCCATATGCCAATACAGATACAACTCAACTGTAAATAAATCAATTTGCAGACTGATTTTTCAAAACATGTAAATGTTCTGTTGAGCTATCAAAACATTTTTATTTTTACTTCAGGGAATATTCTGGGTTCAGTACAAGTTACGCTCAATTGGCAGCAATTGTGGCATAATGTTGATGACAAAAAAATTATTTCTACATTTCCCTTTCTTTAAAAAAGCAAAAATCTGGGTTACAGTGAAGCACTTTTCACATTCTGTTTTTCACATACTATATAGTAGGGAAGTATGCATATTTGAATGCAGCCACTGTTTTAATAGTGTAGTCACAAGTTCTAATCTACATGTGTGTATTCATTCAAAAAAATCACTGACTAACCTTTACTATGTATATGTATAACTCATTTTTCAAATTTAGTTCATGACAAACATAATGGTGTAAAATAACCGTAAAATTAAGAGAAATCTACTGTGCAAGTAATGCAGGTTTTAAAGAAAAAATTATGTAACTATAAAATGTTAAGCTTACATTCCTCCTTTTAAATTATTTTTAAGTCCCTCACTGTAACCTTGATTTATGCTTTTTTATAAAGAATGCAGGAACAAGTTGAATTTTTTTTCAGGTAATCACCTTTGTCACAAATGCTGTTAATTGAGTTAAACTTGTACTGAACACCTGTTTGGAAACAATCATTCTTTTTTCTTCAGTTTGGTGACTATTACCACGGAAATTACACACATCACCTTTAAGAATCTAAATCATAACTCATAAAGCAAGATTATTTCAGGACCAACTGAGTAAAGGTCTCCATGAAATGATAAACTATAGTACTTGAAGTAAATGGATCATGCATGCTGGAATATTGTTTGATTTAGTATGATAGTTGTCGACCCCTCCTCTTTCCACATTGATCAAAAGTGCTAAATGAGTCTTTCGACCCTAAAAAAAAAAAAACAGATTTTGGATGGGTAGAGTGCAGGATCAAAGATCTGGGTCACTGTCCAATCTGGTTTACAGGCATCAGACAGGGAGAGAAAAAAGAAAAGCTAATCCTTACACCAACATATCACAACACTTCATGACAAGATAAATTAAGCTTTAGAGGATCTGAACAAATATTCACAGGTAAATCCCCTAGAATCTGCAGCTGACTTGGGAGTGATGAGTGGTCCAGCGCAGGACGTAAAAGGAGACTTTCATGTAAGCTTTCAGTGATAAGCTCCCAGATACAGTGCATGCACCAGTGCTCATGTTAAACTTTATCCCCAGCTGCTCAAGTCCTCTATCTACCAGCAGTAGTAAATGTTTCAAGTTTGGATCAGTGCTTGAAGGATTTTGGCACCTGGCTTATTCACATAAACCTATTTTTTCCTGCTCCCACATACACATATTCCTGCTCTGACACATCCAGGAAACCGTGAAACTGATCATGCTTTGCTTGAATGACCCTGTCAAAATCATAGCAGGGGCATTTTCCAGTCAGTTTAGGTGAGTGAATCCCCTGACCCAATAACCTTAATCTACTAGGCTATAAAACACAATGAACACAATGGAAACGCTGTTTGGGGTGCAGGTGAATTCACTCATACTTCAGAGGTCATAAACTTCCAATTTTAAAGCTACAATATGTAAAATATGTTTTGTACCTCTAGCGGTTAGTTAGTGTAATAATGTAAATTTGGCTTCCACTATGCTATTCTGTGTGGATGAATCTGATGTGTTTTTTTTGGCATACATTAGGGTTAGGGTACCTAGCGAAAGTCATTAAAGACATCCCCCTCTTTTCCTCAAAATAAATAAAAAAGGAGGAAAAAAAAGAAAGAAAAATAAGTCTATAAGCTACAACCACACCTTCCACCATACCATATAGGAGCCGCTATAAGAGCCGGACCAGACAAAACTTTACTTTATTTATAGGCATGATGTGAACACATATGGAAAAATGACAGAAGTATACAATTTCCCATGAAGACTTAAGTTAAGGTATGATAAGTGCAATGACTTCAAAGAGAACATCTCATGAATACTAAACAGATAAACATCCGTTATGTTTCTGTATCTTAAGCACTTACATTTGCTTAATTTGATAATATATAGCAGCCTACTTGTGTTTTTCTTACTGAAGTTTTATTAAAACTCAATATTATAAACCTTACACCAAATTACAGCTGACAAATTTTTTTTGCAAAAAAATGAAAACAATATTACATAAGCACCTTGTAACGAATCAGCTCATGGGAAATATGAATAATTAATCATAACTAGTTCTAATTAATTATGAATATTTTAGATCCGCTGTAGATATTTACTTGACCTCTCAGGGTCAACTGTCTTGTCAATTCTAAGAACGTTAATTTCCTGGTTAAGGGAAATAACTTCCTTACTGTACAAGTCTACAAAAGCTTGTAGCATAAATCTGCATGATTAAGTGACTCCAGTTATGAGCAAACAATGAACCACGTCAAGTGTGATACAAGTAAGGTTTTAACAACTACATAAACACTTAAACTAGTCCAACATACACACACACACACACACACTTAAACTGTCTAACAACTACTTAAAAAAACATAAATGTCTAACAACAGACATAAAAACACAGAAAACTGTTTCGAACACCACCACACACACACACAGACCACACAACACACACCCACACAGTTTGTATAGGAAAGGGTTAAACCTTAACGCAGTAGAGAGAAGAGGAAATAAGAATATGAAGTTATGGAACCATTTGCATATTCAGCAGTTTCCAAACATGATGGCGAAAAACATCAGATTTTAGTTCAAACACACCTTTGTAAAGTTGGCAAATGGTACCAAAATGTATCATTAATAAGGACTAAGTTTGGATACTGAATGTTGTCTCGTCGTCTGAAAGAAAGGTTGATGCAATTCTGAAGCTCACGGGATCTTGCGAAGTTGGTTGATGAAAAGGAAAACCAGTTTGCGTTCAGAGTAAACTTGATGAATGGAGAACGGACAAGGCCGAAGGGCCGGCACAAAAACTTAGGGGATGTCTGGAGCATTGGAGCTGCACATCTTCTCCGAAAAACTAAAAAGAACCCACCGAACTATGGGCGGGGTCCATAGTTGTGAGACCCTTATGGCTGTAGAAGATTCCAGCTCTCAAAATGGGGCTGGTTCCAATGAGAAAGGACGGAAATCCAATCGGAATAAGGGGCAATTACGGAGGATTGTACGATGACCCTTTGTCTCTAAAGCTGGTAATTGACAAGGAACTTGGATCGAATTTACTAAAGATCTCAGGGGCACTAATATATATTGCCTATGTCTCAACATATAATATTACACGCTGTCGATCATCGAAGGCGAAATTTCAAGATACGAAACAAGGAGGATACATATAGTGAAAGTATGGACGGGCAGTGGTCCTCATAAAGCCTGCATAAAAACAGGTCTAAAAGAATCTCAAGACAACATACACCATGACCTGAAGGATACACTGTTCATTCAGAGAAAGGTTTTCCTATGGAATTACTTTTAGTAGAAGGATTATATGTGCAGTGTGCCTCCTGCTTGGAAAATGCAGTGAGAGGTCTATCTGCTCAAACATTCCTATGGCAGAATAAACAACCCATTGATATCAGCGTTGGTTGCCATGCAAACAGGGGCCTGTTCGGCTTCCTGGGGGTTACGGCTTTCGGGGGGAAGGGACCGTAGGTCCTCATATGGCTTGTTAACTGAGGGGTGTTACAGAGTTTTTGTTAAATCTAGCTAACACAAAAAATAATCTTGTGGGTTGATTGGGTCCAGACGCTACAACCTACAGACCAAATAAAACTGCTCTTAGACAGCACAGTTCAACTACAGGAGTGTATTATTAACAATAGTCTTTATTTGCCCATTTTTTTCATTTTGATGTTTTTTACCAGTAAATTGTGGCTCCACTTATAAACTAGCAAATAATGCTTAACCTGTGGATATGACAACTTTTATGTGTTTCTTATGCTTCTTGTGTTCAGGCATTCAACCTTAACTAAAGGTAATTGAAAATTACTTGCCTCAAGTGGTGTAAATATTTAAGCTGCATATATTAACCTCAAATAAACTGTATAAATGAGTGTCCTAGAGCCTCCTTCTTTGCAGTGTTTTCTGCTCCCAGTGACTGGGTCAAAAACACTGTGAGATCATATTCTATTCTCTTTTAGCAGATGACGTGTCTGGGAGCAAGGGGCCGAAATAATCGTACCAGGAAAAAGGACAGCACGATTTCTGTGAGAAGACTATCACATTCCCTAAATTCTCTCTACAATAGGCTATGCATCCGCGCATGTGTGAGAGTGAGGGAGTGTGTGACCCTCCAGATGGCACAGAAAGACAAACTTGCCCATGCCTGCACAATCCCTCACTCTTTTGTCATCGCTGAGAGAACAAACTGACAACATTATGTTTAAGTTTTACACTTGAGTCATAATAAACACAACACTAAAATCCATTCCTCAGTTTTAGGAATGTGATGACAGGTAGATTAGGCCATTTTAACAATCAAACAAACACGTCCAATAAAGGGTATAAACAGAAAACCATAAAGAAAACTGTAAGCCTATGAGTATATTTTAAATTGTAAAAAAAATTTTTTTTATCAAGAGCATTTAATGGCAGTTAAACAGTTAAATGAGATCAAATTAACGGCTCTCATAAACATCATTTACTTAATCTAAATCATAAAAAAGTGAACAAACCCAGATGAAACTGACAGGTTCTGGCTTGTAAATGTTGAGGCTGCAGACGCTGTTTTACGATTTTGAATTATAACAATAATTGTAACAAGCCAAAACTTATCAAATTTTGCTTTGTTCATGCTTTTGCCATGCAGCATGAAAGTAAAATAAAATGTATTTTATTAAACATTCAAAAGTAAAACTTTAAACAAACTCAAAACTCAAAATGTTGTAGCAAGTTACAACGCTAGAGCAGCTAAATTTAAAATAAGCACATGCAGCAGCGTACCGGTTTTCCAGAGCTACACTCTTAAAAATAAAGATGCTTCAAAAGGTTCTTCAAGCGATGCCATAGAAGAACCATTTTTAGTTCCACAAAGAACCATTCAGTCAAAGGTTCTTTAAAGAACCATCTCTTTCTTACCTTTTTATAATCTCAAGAACCTTCTTTCGCCACAAAGAACCTTTTGTGAAACAGAAAGGTTCTTCAGATGTTAAAGGTTCTTTATGGAACCATTTAGACAAAAAGGTTATTCTATGGCATCGTGAAGCACCTTTATTTTTAAGAGTGTAGAATGAAACAACGCATCAAATGTGTGCATTAATAAACTCACCGGAGGCTCTTTGTGCTTCACGAGTCCTCGTCCCTCATGCAAAGGCGTGCATCTCACGGTCAGGAGCACATGCAGAGCGAAAGCGCCTGACAGAAGCCCGGAGACCCGCATCCTCCTCCTGTATCTTCGAGCTCCGCTGCTTTAAGTGGAAGTGTCTGAGAAGGCTGCGGCGCAAGCTCGCGCGATGCCTGTGGACGACTGCTGCTGCAGATAGCCTACTGCACTTATTTATATGCAATGATTTCTTTGTTCTCTTTCCTCCAATACACGTTTTTTTTATGGGCCGGAGTGACAATATTGCCTAGTCTCACCATGAGACTTTTAACTCTTTTGCCTCTGTGAGCGAATCAAATGCGCTCTATGCGCTCTATGGGACACTCATTATAAAATACAGCCTAGTCTAGAGTGTAGAAAAACAACTTCCAAATTTAATTTCCACCTGGCCTTATTAATTGCCTAATTTGCATGTTCTGTTCATTTTTGACATTTTAGATAAAGCCTTAGGCTATATTAAGCTATAGCCTATTTAGATTTATAAAGATTTATGTAGCCTACTAAGATTTAAATTTAGATTTAGGCTACATCAAATATTTCAATTACTTAGTGTTAAAATAGTCAGTAAACCCTAAATATCACTAGCAAGAGTGCTGAATAGTTTCAGGTATCATGACAGAATAATAGCACGATTGTGACTGTGAGTATGATTTAATAAAGGCTAGTACAGAGGTGAGGGGTCAGTGTCTGTCAAATCAAACGGTCAGAATAGGATAAAAATGAAACTGCAGATTAATACCTGGTTAGCATATATACTCTGTAAAGTGTTTTTTTCACAAATACAAACATAAGGTAGGGTGTTTTTTTTTATTTCGGGCATCCTCTCATCTCTAAATCGCCCGCTATTTTTCTGAATGTAGTGTGCGACACTGTGGCTGATATTGTGAGACGTCGGGTTTGTCTCACTTTTATAGTGACTATTTATTCATGGAAACAACAAAATAGTCTCGTGATTTGTCAAATGTTTCTGACGAATAAAACGATGGCAAAGGAAATGAAACAGAGGTAGGCTAGCTAAGATTCCGCGTGTGGCGTTCTTAAGGCTCAAAACTTTTTTGAAATCACATGTATTACTTCATTGCAGAGCGAGCGGAGACAAATACTTGTAAGCTATAGTTTTGTCCCCTACTGTCATTTTAATGAGTCAGTTCTTCCTAAACAGTCCATAGATATAGCTTTTGGAAAGTGTATTCTTAAAGGGATAGTTCACCTTCAGTTGCTGTTACCCATTGACTTAAAGTATGCAGAAGAAAAAACACTATGCAAGTCATTGGGGACCAGCAACTGAAGGTGAACTATCCCTTTAAATGGTTCTCTGGCTGCATCCAAAATTGTATACTTTTTGAGTAGGTAACTATTTCTTTTGAATAAATAATTAGTGACAGTTAAAAATGTAGACTTTACATAGTATAAATGTGTGTGTAGCATGAATGTAATCCGGACTTGCTATATTCGTCATGCTGCCATTATCATTTAACTAGCATCTCTTTACTGCCATTCACAAATGTTCTCCCGTGGCCTCATGGGAGAGTAAAGTCAGAATCTTGCCCCAAATAGAAGGTCATCTGGGAATTTTCATCTAGGCTATACATTGTTAAAAACGTTCATTCCGTAATCCATTTTGGTTTTACATTAACTTGTGGTCAGATTTTGATCAGCTGAGGTAATGGGATGCAAGTTGTTAATTTCTAGGCTTCCTGTTTTTCTCTCCAACTCATTTGGGGAAATTCTCCACTATGAGCGCATCCACATATGCAGGTGACCTACTAAATAGTAGGCCTAAAGAAGTATTTGATTTTGGATACAGCCTCTCATACTTGTAAAGTCATATTCATTCTAGTGTATCGGTTCATTCAGATGGTTTTTAGTAAATAAGCAAATTACAAAAAGATTTATCAATTAGATTCCTTATATTTGTCTCTTTTTTTTCAATGGAAATATGGTTCAAACTCCACTCTGCTCCCTGAACACTAGAGAGAACCCCCTTTCAAATGATAATGGAGACCAACCTACTCTTCAAGCAAAATCATACATTGCTTGCATTCATCTTTTTTCGTAACATAATTTTAAATTCAACTCACCATTGAAGTAATCACACCATGCATGGCTAACCACAAAAAAAAAGAATTAAGATCTCATTTTAGTTTACATGACAACAAGCCAATATAATCTCTTAATGTCTCAAAAAAGAAACCCATGCTTTTTGAATTCTGTTTACAGAAGTGTTGAAAAGACCACAGATCTTTGCACATTCTACATATGTTTTTTGTCAGTGTCTGTAATGACTAACATACCACAAATAATGTGTTAGCGATGATCAAGAGGTTGCAATACAATAATCACAAATATGAAGAACATTTTCAGTCAATCTTTCAAATCGGTGATTACAGATTAATGGGTTACATTATGAAAAGTGTTTGTGTATGTCTAAGTTAATGTTTGAATTGCCTTTTTAACTTCATGGGAGTGTACCAAAGATGCAGGTGCAGGAGAGCACAAAAAAACTAATGAGGCTTCATTTACTTTTAATGCCCCACTATGAGCCTCAGATGTTGTTTTTCCCTCCCCTGGTAAGCCTCTTGGACTAAGGGCTCGTAGCTTTGTCACTGCGTCAACCTACGGTGCTTATGTAAGCAAAACATTGTCATCTTTGTTAAAGAAAGCTGGAAAACATATTCACTTACTCATATGCCCACATGAATGATGCAGTTCATCCTATACACACACATAGATACATGATATGGTTATTTTACGTGCAAAGGTCATAGGTGTATACAGTTGGTTAACCCCAGGAAAGTTCACCTGCATAGATGGGGATGAGCTCATGGTGGAGAATTTCCCCAAATGAGTTGGAGAGGAAAACAGGAAGCCCAGATAGTCACAACTTGCATCCCATTTCCTCGCCTGATCAAAATCTGACCACAAGGTAATGTAAAACCACAGGGGATGATGGGATGGAAGTTTTTTTTATTATTATTATTATTTACTTACATTTAGACTATGAGAACATTTTAAGGTTAATGCACTATAATCAAATTTAAACGATCATTCGATCACAAATTTATAAAATTATAGCAAAAGATTTCGAAGCAGTGTTGTGTCATCTGCTTTTCCCTTTTTCCTATTACGAATTATAACAAACAAAAATACCAATCCTTAAAAAGGTGTATCAAATTTGAAGTTTTCTTTGGGGGTTGTTAGAAAATACACCACCTAATCTAGCACAAGCATTGCATGTCTCTCAGAGCAATAAAAAAGTGAATCTGTTAATACCGTCGGTCATTTATAGTAGAGAACATGGAGAAACAATCTTAGCCAGACTTTTGGTTCTTATCTGTGTATCTGCTATAATCTGGTATCACATGTCTCTTTAAATTCAAACCAGACTTTTAAGTGAAGTCTTGCTGGGAGCCTCAGCAGGAAAACCCCACTGGCCTAACCAGAACCATTATATTGGTTCTTCCAAACCACAAGCAGTCTTTGTTTACTTCTCTTTTGAGTTTGATGGGGCTCTGATGAATTATCTAACAATTAAACACAGAATACAAAGAGTTAAATATGGTAATTGTATTTGAAATTTAGGTTTGGGATTTCCCTAAGAATAAATCAATGCAGTGTAATATGGTGTAGAGGTGTGTCAGTATATTATTATGCATCAAAAGGTGTATGAATCTCTTTATTGTACTTTTACTGTGAAATACAACACAAAACCAACAAGAACCCACCCTTTTAAAATCCAAACTATGCATTCACACCCTGACCTCACTGAGAAGGTCAACTCCAAAGCACACTTGAATGACCTTTGAGCTTGAATGCTTAGAAGTAATGCAGGGCGAATAAGGAGAGGATGTGCAACACAAAGTAACTTCTGATGTATCTCCATAATGGTTTTAGGAAGTTTAGAAAGCATGGATTTGATTATCAGTCCAGAGTAATTTATGTGACTGAATGTTTATCTGATAATAACAATCCCCTAGTTCCCCTTACTTGAAATTGTGCTCCTTTGATGCTATAACTTAACGACTTTCCATATAAATAAAATAAAAGATCATTATAACTTTCTCTCCAAGAAAAAAGTCACACAAGTTTGTAACGACATGAGGGTGAGTAAATTTATTTCAATTTCTGGATGAACTATACCTTTAATTCATTGGATATACTACTCACTCACTGCTTTGCTCCAGAACAGAAGGTGCTGCTGTACTGATTTATGAATCAAATTTTCCTTTTGTAAAAAGTGTTCTTGGGCCATCATTTGGCCACAAGGCCATCACTTTTTCCCTACAGCTGTCTCCTTACTGAATTCTGCCCGCTGACTCCCCCCCACACACCACACACACACTCCTCACCCCTACTCATCACTACATCAGGTTTACCAACAAAAAAAGAAAAAGAAAAACCTGTTACACTTGTTATTACTTGCACTACTGTCTGTACATCCAGAATACTGAATCATCCATTTGCACACTGGAATATTTTCTATGCACTTTTTTAAATGTCCATTGCACGTGTGTTTTGTACAGCTTAATGTATCGCTTACATATTCATTTGTAAATGGTTCATACTTTTCTGCTTATAGTGTACATAAACTTATTACATAATCCATCTGTATAGTATGTTCATAGTACACCTATCTGTATATCATGCTGATAGTATTTAAAAATCTGTAAATTATGTCCATAGTACTGCCTTATCTGTATATTTATTGTACATTTGTAACATATTGGAGACACTGTATATCCTGTACTTACTGCTTATTGCACTTCTGGTTAGATGCTAACTGCATTCCGTTGCCTTGTACCTTACATGTGCAATGACAATAAAGTTGAATCTAATCTAATCTAATCTAAACCGGTAGCAGAATTCTTCAATAAAGGATTTAACTTTCTGAATTGTCATTATCAGTGCAAATGGTATTTCAAACCTGGAGTGGTTTAATAAATATCTATAAAGTAACTAAAAAGTCTGACATAAAAAAAGGACAAATCTTAATTTATGAGTATGATATTCCAACATTTTCAAATTCTCCTTTTTTTTAAAGCAGTTTTTGATGCGGAAAAATACCTATAAATAAGAAGCAGCCTATAATCCTAAAGTGTTGCAGATGCATTTGGAATAGGCATTCTGAATTAGGCTACAGGCAAATAGGAGAAATGCATGCATTGCAGTTGTGGAAAAAAGTGATTGAAAGGCTATTACTGAAAACAGGAAATAAATCTAACAGAGGTTTTGCCTATAAACGCTGTCTAATTTTAATTAGGTTATCTATAATAAGCTCTCAAATGGTAAAATGCAAATTAATTGTGGACTAATATTTTAGTATTAGGAATTAACTCAAGAAAACTGCACATAAGAGTTAGGAAGAATCCCCGGATTGGGCATTGAATGGGGGGGGGGGGGGGGGGGGTTCACATATGAGCAAATTTAGTTCTCAATTTCTTTACAATGTGTTAAGATTTCTCTTCCCTTCGATATCTCAGACAAGACAAGTTTTTCTCAGCTCTTGCCATTTGTCTTTGATCATAACAACAATAGCACATAATTAGATCAACGAAGCCGACAGCCACAACATAGTAACCTAGTTTTAGGTTTCGCAAAAACATTGTAGGCCTACTACTGACCCCTGGAGGGCGGAGCATAAATACAGAGCATATGAGGGTGTCAGGGAGGGTAAGAGGTTTCAGGTTTGGCGAATAGCTCATCTTGGACACTTCCCCTCCAAAATGCCACTGGAATTGTATCTCGATTTGCATTCCCAGCCATGCCGCTCCGTCTTCCTTTTTGCCAAGATAAATACAATTCCCTTTGAATTCAAAGCCGTGGATTTATCTGCAGGTGTTTTTTTTATTAGCTGTTTTATGGAATTGTGCACTGTAATCTTGGTAACCTGCAACTTTAACCGTATCGGGTCTAAACCTGTTTTTTTTTTTTTTTTACTTTAGCACAATTAATATTTTTTATATGGTGCTTGTGTAAGTTGGAAAAAAGTTTTGTATTTTCTGCATTAGGCATCAGACCTATATCTTTTTTTCCTCTGTGCTCAAAGGTGAACAATATGGAGATGAATTTGGCAAGGTCAGCATCATAAGGAAAGTTCCTGTTCTCAAAGATGGAGATTTTATTCTAACAGAGAGGTATGTTGTTACCCTGATTTACATTTGACGCAAATTTAGATTTTGTAAGACTAGTAAGACTGTATACTTTAGTATAGCAATACTGCAGTACTTGGCAGCAAAACATCACACTCCTGACCACTGGTATCCAGCTGAGCTGCAGAAGCGTGCACGAGTCGACGAGTTTCTCTCCTGGCAGCACACGAACATAAGAACTCATGGGTCAAAGGTCTTCTGGTTCAGGGTAAGAGTCGCTGTTTAAACATTAAACAGATCACTTGTGTTTGTGTGCACTGAGTATACTGTGATTATGCAAGCTTTCTTTAAGCTGTTTCGTACTCTCTGTAATGCGTGCATTTTCTGAGGTGGAACTAACATTTCCCAATTCTAGGGGGTCTTGCCTGCAGTCACAGGGGCCCCAGTGCCCAAGGAGAAGATGGATGCTGCTGTGGAGGACCTCAATATGTCTCTGAAGACTTTTGAGGACAAGTTTCTGCAGAGCAGGCCATTTATAATTGGAGATCAAATATCTGTTGCTGATCTTGTAGCCATTGTGGAGATGATGCAGGTACAAACTGCACATTTGTTTTCCTAGACCAAGTGCTTGACTGAAACATGACATATTTACCAATTCTGTTTGTGTGTTTTAAAGGCGGTCGGTACAGATCTAGATGTGTTTCAAGGCAGACCTGTTCTGAGTGCCTGGAGAGACAGAGTTAAGAAGGAAATCGGTGTGGAAGTCTTTGATGAAGCGCACAAGGTTATCATGAATGTTGATACATTGCCACAAACCTTTGAGAACAAGGGTTTACCAGAGTTTCTCAAGCTAAGGATACAGAAAATGTTTAACTAAGTCTGTTTGCATGGTCTAATAGTCTAGTTTTATGTTTAAACTTTCATCTTTCATCAAGTTACTGTGTAGTAATATAGCAGACTACATTCAACTTGGATTAGAAAATATTACAGTAGTGAAATCACTGTATTCGAAATAAAAATGTTATAATAAAATTATGCCTAAGCGTATGCATTTGTACAATTTGCAGTGCATTCATATATTATGTTGTGTGTTTCCTTGAATGGTGAAGTACCAAAGTCTCAAAAACTGCTTGCCAGACTCGCATTTAAATAACACATTTGAAATCAGCAAAAAATCTAACGTGAACTGTCCCATAAATGTTATTCCTTATGCTCAAATAGCTCAATAGTTCAAATAAAAAAAAGCGTAGATTTTAGGCTGGTAAAGCCAAGGCTCATATGCAATTGCAGTATATGTATGAAATATGAGTAATATGAGTGAAACATCTCTGTATAGTTTTTTGAGATTCTCAGTTGTTCATGAACAGAATTCATATGATTAATTCATAAAAATTGTATTGATATTTTTGACAGTTCAGTAAAATATATGACTACATGTCTGTCTACATTTAAGATCACCAGGACAAAAATAACAATTTCATTAACCCATAAAAGACATATTACCCTACACAATATGACAAGAACAATTTATTTAAATATTATATTAAACAAAAAACTTGTTTCTAGTTATTCCTGATCTCAAGAGAAAGCAAATGTTGGCGATTTTGAATAAAATCGAACAATGTGAACTGAACAAAAACATTACAAAAAAATAATTAAGCATGAAGGTCCATCCCTAAACATAACCACATAATCATATCATACGAAAACATATGAGTGAGATTCATACGAATTAGCCACCAAATTACCAAAATGGTAAAATAGTTTTGCCATGAGATTGTGTTGGTTATTCTCCTGACTATCAGAAAACTGTAGTATAAAGTCAATCAATTAGTAACAGTCTAAACATGTATTCATTTAGCAGATGATTTTATCCAAAGTGACTAAATCTTCATTTTATTTTCACTTTCTTACTACATATTTTAAATGACAGCACAATTCAATGGATATCCTCAGCTGTGAGGTTCCGATTTTAATAATGTCACATTCCCTCTGAGTGAGTACAGCTGTCTTATTCATATCAAAAACATCACCCTGTCACATAACGTCTGCTTTGCTATGCTTAGTGCCTGTGCGGCTACAACAGCAAGAGACTCGAGCTTTCTCTTGTACAGATGCCTGTTTATGGAGGATGAAACCTGCAAAAACAATAAATAAAAAAATACACAAATAAATAAACATTAGATATGTGTGCCGATACTTTCACATATCAGACACTAATTCTTCACTATTTGTTTTACCCAATACATAAAATAAACTAGAAATAATATATAAGTGCTGAAAGCTAGGCAAATAAATAATATTAAATTGGTGGGCAAATGGTGAAATGTTTAAGGAACCTGCTAAACTCATCCCTAAACTATTTTCATTTGATCAAATATTAGTGCGTTTTATTGGTTCTGAATGAGTTCAACACATTTATGATTCTCGTCTCCACTGCCGCAAATGAATAAATGAGCTTTGCCGATCCCTGGAGGGTGCAATTATGCAAGCGTAGGCGGACTGTGTGACGAGTGTTGAGTGTTTGGACACTGCGCTTCATCAGCCGTCAGGCAGCGTACTTTACACAGTATCAGTCAAGGTGACGATATGTATCTACACTTTGTCCTAGGGTTAGTTTTTGAGTTCTATCATGGGAGAGGCTAAATCATAAAAGATGTTAACAGGGCAATTGTAAAAGATTACGCAAATGGCAAACATATTTGTCGCCTGTATTTTCTGTTTGATAACTAATGGGAAAAAAACTGGCTGTCCTCGATTAATCTTCATACCGTTATCTCACAGGTAATGAACCATGGGCATACTGTATTGATTTAGTGTCTGTCGTAAGCTGGTGAGACTGCCGTGACCCCCGATTCGGCTGAACGCCGAATAAAAAATAGAGGTTTTGGTTTTAAGGTCCTAAACCCGTCCAACGCGAGAAAACGACACTGGTTTGGTCTTGTCGGTTTGTCAGATATTTTTTTGGATAGGTCGTTTTTGTATGCTAGCCAATGCCAGATCACATGATAAGATCCACCACGGACAATACAGCTCAGTTTTTTTTTATGTATCTTGCTCTGTTAAACGGAAAAAAGTGACTTTATGTAGGCCATACTGGATTAACACCATGCATCATCTCCTGTCAGCGGGAAAGCTGCGCCCCCAGCTATGACATGACCCCGACCAAGTCCATGGTTGACACCCTCTCATTAGCATGTGGCGCAGAGCACCAATTTTCTAATGTAATCTGTGGAACTACATTCAGAAAAAAAATTGTGATCAAAGGAAAATAAATAGGATGAGTTTAGCATTTCCTTAAACATTTTCCATTTGTCCACTAATTTATTTCATTTATTTTCCTACTTTAATCACATGTTTAATTATTTCTATATGTATTTAAACAAGAATGTGTCTATTTATACAGACATTTATTTATTTATTTGCATATTTATTTGTGTATTTATTTATTTATTGTTTTTGCAGGTTTCGTCCTCCATATGTTTGAAGCTGTCAGAAGGAGAGAAGTCATACCACTGTAAAAACTAAAGGCACTGGCTAAGATGTGGTAGGTGATAAATTAACCTTACAATGATAAACAAAGCCACAATACACAGAGTGGACAGATAAACTCCCACCAGGGAGATGGTGATCTTGCACACGGTAAGAGAAATGCACCATGTTTACTACTGTTCAGATTACACCAACCAAGGTAAAACAAGAGAGTTTGCAAATGTATTATATTAAAGCTTATGCGTGTCACTTATACACTGAGACTACATTTGTTTTCATATGTATATGTAACAATCAGTATTGAATGTTCATGTAATCAGTTTTCAGAATTTGCCTATATTAAAATCTTGTTTGTTTGTTTAGGCATAGTTAGAAACATGTTTGATCAAATGTAATCTGTACAATTTTACTATGCAAATGTCCAATAAGATGTGGGGAATTAAGTTTTCCACTCTCAAGTTCTTCCATTGTCATCCACATATGGGATAATGGCTTGACAGATGAAAAAAGCATTTTGATAAATCTATAATGTAACAACATGAAAGAAACTCAAATTCTAACCTTAAAGACTCTTCTGTGCATGCTGTTAAATAAGCTAACTTGGATTTGACCTTTGTTATGTAAATTCATAGCAAATTCACATTCATAGGCTACCATCATATACATATGAGTATATGATTTTTTTAAAGAAATTAATACTTTCATTCAGCAAAGATGATCAAAAGTGACAGTAAAGGTATTTATAATGTTATGAAAGAATTATATTTCAAATAAAACTTTATATTAATCAAAGAACACTGAAAAATGTAACATTGTTTCCACAAAAATATTTTGAAGCACAGCTGTTTTTAACACTGATAATAAGAAATGTTTTTTTGAGCACCAAAGCAGCATATTAGAATGATTTCTGAAGGATCATGTGACACTGAAGCCTGGAGTAATGATGCTGAAAATTCAGCTTTCCAAGGAATAAATTGCATTTGAAAATATTTTCAAAAAGAAAACAGTTCTTTTAAAAATCACAGTAGCCTATTATTGTTTTACAGCATTGCTGTTCAAATAAATGAGCCTGCTTAATAGACGTTTTTCAAAAACATTTAAAAAAATCTTAATTATTCCAAACCTTTGACCGGTAGTGTGTATAAATATATATTTTATTATTTTGTTTTAAGATTATTTTAGGCAGGAATAATCATTGTATTTATGAGGTCCTACTTGACCTTGTCAAAAATGAACTTTAAATGTTTTGTTTTGTTTCCGGGGCCACTGTGAATGGTAAAGCTGAAATAATGAAAATATAATAAAAAATATATTATATATGTATTATATTATACATACATTTAAATAAATACATTATAATGATTTTTTCATCTTTCATTTATTTAAGTTCAAATGAAAAATTCAACCTCAGAAAGAATGAAATTCCGCAGTGAAATATATTTATTTTAAATGTATTTAAAATAATGTTAAAGACTGACAAGGCATGATTTCAAGATTAAAGTGGTTATAAATATGTAATAATTTTGAGTACATTTGTCTCAGTGAAAAGTCTTTCTCCGTCCCAAGAAAGAGTGTGGCAGATAACTGTCTTCCAAAAGACCATGTGACCTCCTCCTGGCTCCTGCGCGAGCTCAGCACTGCTGCACTCCGCAGTCATCTTTCTTTCGCCAGTGTTTACTAAATCACCGCCATGCCTTGCACTTTGCTGAATCTCTGTGAATATGACACGCAAAAACTCGTCAAAATCAAGAGCGTCAGACTTGGGTCCCTGAAATGGACGTTAAACGGAGTGATCTTGATGTTCATTTGGTAAGTGTTTGTGTCCGCTGTTTCTTGCATGTCGCCCCCGCATCATTAACAAGAGCTCTGGCAGTGAGTCATTTACACTTGTTATTATGTGTTTACATGTACTGACCAACACAGATTCTTGATTCGAAGTCCCGAGTCAATGTTATGTCTTTACTTTCCAGTATCATGATGCTTTGGAATAAAGAATATCAAGTGTATGATCTTGTAGTGAGTTCTGTTACAACAAAGGTTAAGGGAGTGGCAAAGATAACTAAACTCGACATTGGAGAAGTTGTGTGGGATGTGGTGGACTACAGTGGACCATATCAGGTAACAGTACACCATTTATTTATTTATTTTTATGCCACAAAAAAAAATTTGGTCATTTCTAAATAAAGCAGATTTATGCTCAATTTTTAAAACGAGGTAGTAAGTTAAGGTAATAAGTCAAACAAATCAAGGTAATAATGTTGTTCTTGTTTTACTTCGGTAGGGAAGAAACTCCTTTTTTGTGTCAACAAATGTCATTGTCACAAAAAACCAAAAACAAGGTAATTGCCCTGAGGTAAGTGCAGTCTGATTTTAGTTTATTTGGTAATACAATACAAAATGTAGCTCAAGTCAAACTTTGTGATTCATTCACCACTGTCGTTTTAAGCCAAATATAATCCATTCAACAGACGTTTTTTATGTTCACACTTCAGGTTCTAACACACGGGAAACAGTGTCGAACAGATAAAGACTGTGAAAAAGGATTTTCTGACCAACATAGCCATGGTAATGTTACATGAAGAAGCCATTTTAAGTTATGCAGCTTGAGAGGAAGCATTTCGATATCAGAACAATCATATTTTGATGTGAAATTAAATGCTAAATCTTTTTTTTTTTTTTTACAAATTTGAATAATACTACCCGGGCTGTATTTTATTTCATTGAAAACCTAAACTGTTATGTCTTTCCATGATCTGAGGTTCGTTCCTGTGTTTGCCTCTTAAGGTGTTCAAACAGGTGCCTGTGTGAAGTTGGACGTACTAAGGAAAACATGTGAAGTTACAGCTTGGTGCCCCATTGAGAACAAGAAGAATCCCAGGTGCTGTAATGTGATTTATATTAAAGGGATAGCTAATCCAAAAATAAACATTTTGTCATTATTTACTTGTCGTTGTGCCGTTCCAAACTTGTATGTAACACAAATGCAGATATTGTGATTATAGAAAATGTTTTTGTCCATATAATGAAAGTCAGTGAAGTCCCACATGAGACATTTTTCATTAGAAATAAGGAAGTCATACTGGTTTTGGAATGACACAAAGGTGAGTAAATGATAACATAATATTGATTTGTGGGTGAACTATACCTTTAAGAAGGAACTGTTTCATGACAGTATTTTCTCTAAATGTAGGGATGCACGATATTGGATTTTTTCCCGATATGCCGATATTTTTCAACTCATTTTGGCCGATACCGATATATTCCCTTTTGTATGGAAACAACAACAAGTCTCTCCTGTGTGGAAATTATAAGCTAATTATTTTAATGTGGTTAGTGTTAACAAGAATGAATTTGGTTAGAATTTAAAGAAACAATAATGAAGTTATTTTATATTAACAGTACATTGAAGCTTTTAAAATAACTATAAATAAACTATATATCAATTGCTACATTTTTTCAGAATTGAATTCAGAAGTTTTGTGATTTATTTCTTGTTGAATTTATAGTTATAGTTGCTATTTATTGTGTGTGTCCTTTATGTAGCTTTCCGGTAAAGCGCTTTGAGATGCTACTTTTAAAGGCGCTATATAAAATAAATGTGTTATTATTATTACTGATTCATTATTATAACCCTTACATTTTATTTTAAGATTTAACATTTGTAGATGGTCTAAAGCAGTGTTTCTCAACCCTGGTCCTGGAGGCCCCCAACGCTGCACATTTGTATGTCTCCCTTATCTGACACACACATTTCAGGTCCTGGAGTTTCTTTTAATGAGTTAATGAGTTGAATCAGGTGTGTTTGATAAGGGAGACACACAAAATGTGCAGGGCTGGGGGGCGCCCAGGACCGGGTTGCGAAAAACACATGGTCTAAAGCAAAAGAGTTGTAAAAAATCAGAAAATCTTTTAGAGCTCATAATTTGTTAAAAAAATATAACATATTACACATTAATGAATAAATCAGTATATATAGAATTATTCATTTACAAGTGTCATGTTTGTGATTTTTTTTTTTATTCGTGAAGCTATAGCTTCTGGCCTTTAAATCAAAACATACTCATGATTTTATGACATCTATTACTGCTTTATTTAATCAGAAACAGTATAAATGTTATTTGTGTATTTTACTTTCATTTCATTAGAAGTAGGCCAACAGCGCCCCCTACGGAATTAAAACTCCTTACTGAGTGGGCATTAGGACCTGGGGGAAGATGCGCTGCTGCCACTGCACATGCTATTACTGTTTACTCTATCATGACATACACCGAACGCATCATTCTGTACGTGCATTCTCAGTTTAAATGCAGAGATCCAAAACAGTGAATCCAATCACTATTCAAGCAAAACTTTGCTTCAAGAATGAGCCACACTGCTGACTTGATCTAATCGCTACACACCCTGACCACATGTGAGTTAATGTACTGTATTCCTCTTATCGGCAAGACATATGGGCATAATTTTTCATATCGGGTCGATGCCGATATTTACATTTAAAGCCATTATCGGCCGATTCCGATATTGGTCTGATAATATCATGCATCCCTATCTAAATGATGTTGAAATATTCTATAATTGACTCTTGATTGACTCTTTGTCCTACATACTGTTTGTTGATTAAGATTCAAACTTGCTGTGACAGCAAAGCTATTTGGCAATAGAAAACAACTCGTGGGCAACTATGCTGCAGAATTAATAAAAAAACAGTTGACACTGCAGTTCAGAGCTACCAGTGCCACCAAAGAGACATTTGAGGAATCTGTCTGAGGAAGTTGCAGTTTTATATAAACTTGAGATTCTGTGTACGGAAGTGTTCTTATGTCAGTGTTTCATTTCTTTTTCCCTAGACCTGCTCTTTTGGCATCTGCAGAAAATTTCACTGTGATGATCAAGAATAACATCAGATTTCCAGCATTTAATTACATAAGGTGGTATGCAAGTTTTAAAGTTGCATATGCTCTTATACAGTACAAATGTTAGTGCACTAACATACTGTACTTAATGTATGTGTTAATTGTTAGCAGTAACATTGACATTTACTTTAAATGTTAGCCAGAAGGAAGCTCCGGATAATATTTAGTGTTCAAAAACTGATAATATAGTCATCCATTTATGTTTTTCTCTTAGAAGAAACATCCTGCCTGAAATGAAAGACACTGACCTTAAAGGTTGCATTTATAACCGCTACAAAAATCCATACTGCCCCATTTTCCGTTTGGGAGATATTGTGAGTGAGGCCAAGGAGAACTTTTCAGAGATGGCAGTGGAGGTATAACATTTCTTTCCAAGCACACTAGAACAAATACTACCTTTTGAAATTTTTTTATGTTTTTGAAAGACTTTTATGGTCACAAAGACATAATTTGATCAGACATTCAGTAAAACAAGTAATAAAATATTATTAAAATGTAAAAAAAAACAGTTTTCTATTTTAATATTGCGTACAGCATAAGCTGCCGCTTTGGGGAAACACCTTTCTCCTCAAATGCTGAAGCCTTATTCGCTTAATGTCATTGCATAGCAATGGCCAATGGTACTCAAGCGTGTGAAAATGGCACTGGAAAGAGCCCTATATAAGCGGCACTGAGCGGTATTTCATCAGAATCTTTTGACTGAATAAGAGAGCTTATGAAAGACCTGAGCGTAAAGCCTGGAATACAGTGTCAGTCTGCAGATTTGAGTTGACAGATTCCATAGAAAATCACGTAGTGTATGGTGGCAAAGACTATAGAATACCCCAAGACGTGTCACTCGTAAAGTTTTGAATGGGGTTCGATTCGATAGAGCGGCCATATTGAGCATTGCATTTTTATGCAATTCTCAATATGGCCACTCTATCGAACGAAGCCCCACCTTCTGAGTAAAAGAGCCAATCACTAATCGGTAAAATCAGCGCATCACTGCAGCTGCCATTAGAAGTCCCGTTTGCTATAGAAACAGTCAGCATTCTGGAGATGTGCGCTCAGGACTGCGCATGCGCACTGGCTGGCCTGAAAAATAAGCTTTTTTTAACGCTATTTGAGCAAAAGAAACAACATTTATGAATAACATTTATTTAGAAACAGTTGTTGTCAGATTTCATTGGTGATTTCAAATATAAAATTTAATCTTAAATTTGGTGAACAGTTTTGGAGAATTTGATGTTTCTCCATTCAAAGAGATGCATGCCCGAGAGGCGTTTCAAAGATGGCTGCTGAGTGACATGACTTGCCTTAAAGGGACTTTGATAATGGTCACAGACTTTTTTGATAATGGTCACGGATTTTTTTCGCTTCAGACTTTGATTCCATCCAGTCAGAGGATATCAAACATGTTTGATATTTTCAGTCGATTTGAGAACATGTTGTTTTCATTTGTCACACGTCTCCTAGCAACAAGGCACATGTTTCTGTGTGAATTTGTTGTGATCAAAACAACTTGAAAGTCTAGTAGTGTGTGATCCCCAGTCGTGTAATGTATGATGGCCAGTTTTCCTTTGTCACTATTTACAAAGTCGGTAAGTGTATGATGCCTAGTGTTTTAAAAATCTGTTCAGATTTTAAAAGTCATGGAGTGTATTCCAGCCTTACGTAACATGGCATGAAAGCAACGTCTCGTTCCCTTCTTAGGGATCCGAGTTTATGTCAGTAACGGGAGACATTCCCTTTCGATAGGGTCTCTCAAAGTTTGGGGAACGTGTAACTTCACGCTGTGTTACTGCGAAGTGCGTTCGGCATAAGTGGAGACGGCATATAATATATAACTACAGCTAGTAAATATCATTCACTTGCTTAACAGGAGCAAGCACAAGCAATAGCACTGGCTTAAGGGAGAGCACTTTTTTTTTCTTTTTTTTTTACCAAAGCGAAGTCCTGAGTGGGGGTAATGGACGGGCGAGGGGGGTTCAGCATAGAAATCCAATTACTAAATCATTCCTCCCCACTGACAACCTATCAATGTCAGAATGAACGCTGATATGACAGCTACATGCACTTGGGCTTGGTAATCCAAACACTCTTGTCGAAAAGACGAGACTACTGAAAATACGCAGTTGACAGGGTCTTGGCCTTTCGAGGTGCAACAATTTTCGAAGGCTCTTCACCTATGAGCGTAGAGACGTCTAGTGCCTCGACATATGTCTGCCCCGCGATTGAGATGGCCATGGAGACAGACAGGAGGTGCTGGTCTGCCCACGTCTACAGGCTCGTTGTGAGCATGAGAACAGGGTGAGAAGGGAACCGCCTTGGCAATGTATGAATGCCACGGCCACCATGTTGTCCCTGTGAACGAGAATATGCTTGTGACTGACCTAAGTGTAGAAACACTTAAGAGACAGGTGAACTGCTCCGAGCACCAGGCAGATCCAGGCAGGTCATCAGGTAACTTTTCTCCATGTCTGCCCAGGCACGGAATGCCTGGCGGCCATCGCACAAGGCTGCTGTCATAAAAGGCTGTGCTCTCCCAGAGGGCCAACGCTTCTAGGCACTCTTTCATTTATTTGAAATACAAATCTTTTTGTAATATTATGAATGTCTTTACTGTCATTTTTTATCAGTTTAATGGATTTTCGTATATGCTCCACAGGGTGGTGTGATTGGGATCCAGATTAACTGGGACTGTGATCTGAACCACATCTTTCACAGCTGTCTGCCCAAATACTCATTTCGTCGCTTAGATGAAAAAGAAAGCAACCGAACCTTGTACCCTGGACTCAATTTCAGGTGTGAACCACTTAAATCATATTGAAAATATGTGAACTGTGATACTGATTTTTATTTTTTTTGTAGGTTTGCAAGATACTCTACAGTGAATGGTGTGGAGCAGAGAACGCTCTTTAAAATGTATGGGATTAGGTTTGATGTGATGGTGTTTGGAAAGGTGAGACCATATTATTCTATATTGTCATTACATTGCATGTTAGCTTTAGCATATAAGACACACAAAAAGTTCTCTATATTCTTCACAGGCTGGAAAGTTCAGCATCATTCAGCTAATCATCTACATTGGATCTACGCTCTCGTATTACGCTCTTGTAAGTAACCCTTAAGCCCTCAGCAAGTCGGAAAAGTGTATGAAGTAATTAAATGTTTACCATTGAGTTTGTCTTAAGACAACAGTATTCCTGGACTGGCTTATTGGAACTGGCTGTTACTTCAAAGAGGCAAAACAGAGCTACACTGAGAGGAAGTTTGAGGCCATACAGGACAGAGAAGAGGTGAACACACCTTATAAACATGACATAGTGGATAGCACTTCAATTTGTTGTGTGGGAGTTTATTAACACCGTTAATGCGTTACACAGGCTAAATACAGCTTAAACCAAGATTCTGTATACATGAATCTAGCATGTAGTAATGTGTTTGTTGCAGTGCTTCCTTTGTGTGTCATTTGTGGATGAGGACAAGTTAAGGGTGGTGAAAAAATCCAGAAAGAAAAGACTACAGGAGACAAAAACCCTTTCCTTACACCAGCCCAAAGTAAGTTTCTCATATTAAATTGTCACATATTTGCCAAATTAATACTTGTTATTAAACATTAAAAAGTGAAAGTGACGACCCATACTCGGAATTCGTGCTCCCATCCAAGTGCACACACACAGTAGTGAACACACACCCGGAGCAGTGGGCAGCCATATTGCTGAGGCGCCCAGGGAGCAGTTGGGGGTTCGGTTCCTTGCTCAAGGGTCTCACCTCAGTCGTGGTATTGACGGTGGAAGAGATCGCTGTACATTCACAATTCCTGCCAGACCTGAGTCTCGAACCTGCAACCTTCGGGTTACAATTCCAACTCTCTAACCATTAAGCCATTTTGGCCAAAGGCATTTTGATGTCTAAAAGGAATTAAAGGATAGTTACCCAAAAAGAAAGTTCTGTCATCATTTACTCATCTTCATGTCGTTCCAAGCCTGTAAGGCTTCCTTTCTTCTGCAGAACACAATGAATTCAATACAATGGCAGTAAATCCTGAATCCACTTTTCCACTAATAAAGCAACAAAAAGGTCAGAGAACACGCCATGTGCACTGATCATTTGCCAAGTACTCTGATTGGTTTGGTGAAAATGCAAATGATATTTAGGGGCCAAGTCCCGAAGATGCTGTAGTCCCTATTGTGTTTGTATGTTGCCTTTATTAGTATTCCTCCCCAATGAAAGTCTATGGAAGCCCTATGAAGGCAACATAGGAAAATTATGAAATTTTGCACACTTGAAGTGATGGTCATGAATAGTGATCTGACCAACTTTGGGGTCTCTAGGACCAACTCTATAGCACCACCAGCAGTTCAAAAATTCACTTTTACAAGTTCTTGTAACTTTTGAACCCTTTGTTCTAGAAAAATGAAATTTAGTTAATCTGATTATGCTCTTCATGCTGATCACATTCAATAGCTTACATTAAGACTCCACCCATTACAGTAGTGGCCATTTTGAAAAGTACAATATTCAGTTTTTTCACTACTCTGTAAAATGTTGTCCAATTCTTTTGAAAATGGGCAGAGATGATCTTTGGACTAAGCCGCACAGAAATGACTGAACAGAATTTTTTAACTACTAGTGAAAAAAAAGTTATGATGTTGTGAACTTAACAAGGTCGACCCAAATTGGTTCATAGGCTGTATCTCGGCCAAACTTTGATCAATTGAAACAAAACTAGGTAGGCTTCATCAGCACCATGATCTGAAGGTCCATGCTATTTTTATTAATAACTTTTGAACAGAATTAGTCAGAAAATCATAATCTATTTTGCCAGGATCAGATGAACCGCCTGTCAGCAATTTTGAAAAATTTCATAAATTGCAAAAAAATTGGTAGGCATCATCGATGGCATGTCCCGGAGGTACCTGAGAAGTTTGAACAAAGCGCCACCTAGTGTTCCAGAGATGTGAGGATTTTGGTAAAAACGCTTAACTTTTGAAAACATTCTTCACATTTTGTTAGTTTTGTAGCCTTTTGTACCCTGTATTATGCCAATTCTGGCATATTTATTAAAGTTTATTAGATTTATTCATGTTTTTAAAAGCAAAAAGTGACGCTTGGTGATTATTCACATAAACCCTCGTAGGTTCCCTCTCGAGCTTTCACGAGACATCACGGAGATATTTCTCCGTTATGGGAACTCCTTCCCTTCCAACCTACCTTTCCTGAAGTCCTATTGGCTCCCGCCAGTCAAATGACTGGCCAATTGACGCGAAGTATGCAACCGCATGCAAATACTGACGAGATCGAGCGGCAGTATAAAATGCGGTGCACGCGACAATACGTCAGAATCTTCTACTTCACCTGCTGAATTCACTATGGCAACAATCTGCAAGATCTACGCGGCACCAATAGAGCCGCCGGATCAGCACGACTACAGCGTTGCCTGCCTAGGCCTGGCCCACGCCGAGGCGGCGCTGGACGAGTCCAACTGCGGGCATTGCGCGGACCCGCCGCGATGTGGCTCGCGGCCCGCCGCGATGTGGATCGCGGCCATTCGGGATGAGGCCACTGTCTTTTACCGCCAGCGTGCCGATGGTGGGCCCTCCGGTGACGGGAGAGTGTCTTGTCGCTCCCCAAACCCGGTCACCCCGTTCCCCGGTCTTACTCCCCGAGGACTGCTTCCGCCCTCCTTCCAACGTCGCGGAGTTTGTATCCTTTAGCCAGGAGGAGGGGGATGACTCGATGTCCATCTCGGCCTCAGAGAGGGAGGATAGGGCGGGATCGGAGTCCGATCAGCCGGACAGCATGGGGCCCCCAGACCTACAGGAGGAGCTCATGAGGGTTCTGTCAAGGGCTGTTCAGGAGTTGGAGCTTACCTGGAGTCCTCCTGAGGAGCCTGCCAGGAGTAAGCTTGACTTCTGGTATTTCAGGTCCACCCGGAAAGTTGACTCGAGGACGTCGGTCCCCTTTTTTCCCCGACGTACACGAGCAGCTGGTGAAAACATGGTCTGCGCCCCAATCTGCGCGCGTTCACTCTGCCACACAGGCCATTTTTTTCCCACGTGGAGGGGGCGGAGGCCCACGGGTACGTGCGCTCTCCCCCAGTCGAGGAGACCGTCGCTGCGCACCTATGTCCTGCAGCAGCCAAGACCCTAGGCTCAAACATCAGCCTCCCCTCAAAGCCGTGCACGACCACCGCCCACCTTGCCAATAAAGCATATACGTCTGATGGCGAGGCGGCTTCCGCGATGCACACCATGGCGGTGCTGCAGGTTTTCCAGGCGAAGCTCCTGAAGGCGGCAGAGGGCGGAGCCCTCACTGCGGAGGTCATTAAGGATCTGTGCGCGGCAACAGACTTTGCGCTGATGGCGACGAAGCGAGCGGCCCAGGCCGTGGGTAAGGCCATGGGGTTTTATGGTCGTCCTTCAGAGGCACCTTTGGTTGAACCTAGCTGACCTCAAGGATGTTGACCGTAACGTGCTGCTGAATGCTCCTGTGACTCCCTCGGCCTTTTTTGTAACGCCGTGGAGTCCATTACTGAGCGCTTCGCGGAGGCTCAAAAGCGCGCCAAAGCCATGAGTCACGTGATGCCGAGGCACGCTTTCCAGCAGCAGACAGCGAGATCCAGATCCTCGTCGGCACCTGGCTCTTACCAGCGGAGAGATAACCCCAGGCCAACATCCGCAGCGGTTACGGCTAACGTTACTGCTCCTCGCCAGGAGCCGGATTTCCGCAGGAAGGCGTGGGGTCCCGGGAGGAAACGCCACGGCCAGCGGAGGAGCCCGCGACGTGACTCTCGCCCGCCGCCGCCGGCTAAGCCGTCGTCCTGACGGTCTGAAGAGAGGAGGAGAATGCGTGAGCGGCCCGGCTCCCAAGCGCAATAAGTTCATGTTTTCAAACGTTTGTGTGTTAAAACATGTAAAAATGCATGCATTATCACAAAAAGAGCTATTTCCTCCTCACTCAGTCAATGCGGTGCCACTCGCCCCGCCTCAGAGCAGTGCAGAGCCGCCGCCCACACACTCGCCGGCGCATCCAACGACCAAGCCGCAAAAGCCGCTATGTCAGTTCCTGAGCACGTGGGAAGTTATTCCGGGAATCTCGCCCGCTGGCTACCGGTGTGATAAAGAGGGGGTATCCCTTCAATTCAGACGCCGACCACCCGTTCAGTGGGCGGGGTGCAGTCTCTAACATTACCCCGAAACGCCCTGGTTATGAGACAAGAGGTATGCAGGCTGCTCGAAAAAGGAGCGATAGAACGAATCCCTCCCAGCGAGCTGGAGAGCGGGTTTTACAGCCGCTATTTCGTGGTACCCAAAAGAGACGGGGGACTCCGCCCGATTCTAGATCTCAGGCCCATCAACAGAGCGCTTTGCAAGCGTCCGTTCAGGATGATAACGCTGAAACAGATCCTGGCGCAAATTTGCCCCGGGGACTGGTTTGCGTCCGTGGATTTAAAGGACGCGTACTTTCACATTCAGATAGCACCGCATCACAGACGCTTTCTGAGGTTTGCTTTCGAGGGCACAGCGTACCAATACTCTGTTCTCCCGTTCGGGCTGGCTTTGGCCCCCCGCACTTTCTCAAAGTGCATGGATGCAGCACTTTCCCCTCTCAGAGCCAGCGGGATGCGCGTTCTCAACTATCTGGACGATTGGCTGATTTTAGCTCAGTCCCGGGACACGCTAGTCAGCCATATAGACACACTGCTTCATCACTTGGAGTCCTTAGGGCTATATGTCAACATGCAGAAGAGCATTCTCGCCCAGAGTCAGTCTATAACATATCTGGGAGTGTGCTTCAACTCGGTGGAGATGAGAGCCCGCCTCTCTCGGGAGCGCTCGGCGGCCATTTTGTCTTCCCTGCGCCATTTCAGACTGGGCAGCTCTGTTCACTTGAAGGAATTTCAGAGGCTGCTAGGGCTCATGGCGTTTGCTGCAGCGGTATGTCATCTGGGCTTACCACAAATGTGCCCCCTGCAATTATGGTTGAAATCTCAAGTCCCTTGGACGGCGTGGACTTTCGGCAGTTTGCGCATCGCGGTCTCCCGCGGCTGCATCGAAGCTCTGCGGCCGTGGCACAACCCAGATCTCTTCAGCCGGGGGGTTCCCCTGGGCTTGGTGACGTCACGCGTTGTGGTCACGACGGACGCGTCGACTCGCGGCTGGGGAGCAGTGTGCGAGGGCATGCCAGCTTCGGGGCTGTGGTCAGAACCCCAGAGCCGGTGGCACATAAACCGCTTGGAGCTGGAAGCAGTGTTCTTAGCTCTAAAGGATTTTCGGCCGCAGCTGGAACAGCGACAGGTACTGATTCACACCAACAACATGTCTGTGGTCTCGTACATAAAAAACCAAGGAGGCGTACGTTCCAGGGCTCTGTACAAGCAAGCAGCAAATCTCCTGCTATGAGCGGACCGTCACTTTCTCTCCATCAGAGCAGCGCACATCCCCGGTCTCCTGAACCACGGGGCGGACATGCTTTCGAGGAAGGGGATTCCTCAAGGAGAGTGGAGGTTGAACCCCGAGTCGGTTTGGATGATTTGGACTCGCTACGGGAGAGCGGAGGTGGATCTGTTCGCCACGAGCGAGAATGCGCACTGCCCGCTGTTCTCCCTGTCTCACTCCCCGCTGGAGGGGGACGCTCTGACATCGCACTGGCCAGCAGCCAGGCTGTACGCGTTTCCTCCAATCAAGATATTGCCACTGGTGTTATGCAAGATCAGGGAGGAGGGGGCTTCGGTGATACTCATCGCCCCGAACTGGCCGAACCAGCCTTGGTTCCCGGACCTGACAGAGCTGCTGGTAGCGCCGGCCTGGCCGATCCCTATCAGGAAGGATCTGCTGTCTCAAGCGAGCGGCTCGGTGTGGCACCCGAACCCGGAGTTATGGAGCCTTCATGTGTGGCTGCTTCGGGGATATCAGAGGAGCTGAATGCTCTGCATTCTCGTGTGCTCGACACGCTCTCGGAGGCACGGGCGCCCTCCACGAGGCGTTTGTATGCTCTGAAATGGGGAGTGTTTGTGAAATGGTGCCATGATGTTCATATCGACCCGGCTGCTTGCTCCGTGTCGGATGTGCTGCGTTTTCTACAGTACAGACTGGATAGTGGATCTCTGCCATCAACACTGAAAGTCTATGTGGCCGCTATTGCCTCATTTCGTTCCCCGCTGGGCGGGCAATCGATCGGTAGGCACGCGCTGGTGGTGAGTTTTCTTAAGGGAGCGAGGAGATTGCATCCCCCACGTCCGCCTTCAGTCCCGCCCTGGGACCTAGAGGTGGTGTTAAGAGCTCTTTCACAGCCACCATTTGAGCCTTTAGCATCCGTTGATATGAAGGAGCTATCTCTCAAAACTGCACTTCATCTTGCCCTCGGTTCGGCTAAGCGCATAGGGGATTTACATGCGTTTTCTGTGGACAGTGACTGTATTCGCTTCGGACCCGGCGACTGCAGCATCACTCTCCGGCTAAGGCCGGGCTACGTGCCTAAATCACTATCTACCCCCTTCAGAGCGCAGACTGTTTCGCTGTCTGCCCTGTCTTCTGAGTCATCGACCTCGCGTGATGCGGACGCTCAGACTTCGGTGTGCCCCGTCAGGGCTTTGAGGATTTACATTGACCGTTCGGCCAACTTTCGGCAATATGACAGCTTTTCGTGTGCTACGGTGGGTGTGCGAAGGGCCGGGCCGTGTCAAAAAGGAGGCTTTCCCACTGCATTGTGGAGGCTAACACGGCTGTTATACGAGCCAAGATTTGGAATGTCCTTTGCACATTAGGGCCCACTCAACAACAGTTATCGCCTCCTCCTGGTCGTGGTCAAGAGGTATGTCTATTCAGGACATATGCCTTGCTGCCAGCTGGTCTTCTCAGAATACCTTCACCAGGTTTTACAAGCTGGACGTTCAGTCCTTAGCCTCCCGAGTGCTGTCGGTGAGTGACTGATTCACGTTTATGTTACCTCTATTCGTGTGTTGCTGCCTCGATTATCATGTTATGTGTTATGCTGTTTAACACCGTTATCTCTGTGCAGCCCCTGACAATGATGTTGTTGCTTCTGCCCTGTTCTCAGCGCAGCCTACGTTATTACTGACCAGATTTAGTATACCTGTGTTTTAGAAGCTGTTTGGCTTATCTCCACCTATCAGCTGCTAGCCCGCCTAACAAGCGTCGCTATTGGTTGTGAATTGTGTGTGTTCTATCTTCGCTGATTGTGTAACTTGTACAGGCTGCTCGTAGCCTCGCTCACGGCGGGATTGAATATCGTTCCCATAACGGAGAAATATCTCCGTGATGTCTCGTGAAGCTCGAGAGGGAACGCTCCGGTTACTACCGTAACCTCGGTTCCCAGAGAGCGGGAACGAGACATCACGGTGGTCGCCATGTTCGCTACTCGATCAGCTAAAGCTGCTTTCAGTATCAGATTCTGACGTAATTGTCGCGTGCACCGCATTTTATACTGCAGCTTGAGCTCGTCAGTATTTGCATGCGGTTGCATACTTCACGTCAATTGGCCAGTAATTTGGACTGGCAGGAGCCAATAGGACTTCAGGAAAGGTAGGTTGGAAGGGAAGGAGTTCCCATAAAGGAGAAATATCTCCGTGATGTCTCGTTCCCGCTCTCAGGGAACCGAGTTTACGATAGTAACCGGAGCGTTTGTATTATTGCCGTAAACAGGTGAGAGGAAAATACGTGCGTAACAGTAATGGATCCATCATCTTAAGGACAGCGTCGATATTCTGCTGCTGAATGTGTGCAGTTAATATTAATCAAACAACAAAGCCAAAGACAAAATCACGCGATGCTCTTGAGAAGGACTTTTGTAGCTTTAATAGGAAACAAAGGAAGCAAGAAAAACATGAACTAGCTGTTTTATTGACATTGAATTATGCCATTTTGTAAGGTAGATGGAAACTTCGACTTGCACTGTTTGTTTCATTTGTATCTTTTTTCTATTGTATTTGTATTTTGCTTTTTTAAATACTGACGTTATGTATTTGCAATAATTTTGGAGTTTTTATTTTTTTTTTATATTATTAGTTACCCTGTATTCTACTGTGGTTTTGAGAAGTGTGAAATTCGCTGATCTCTAAAATGTAGATGTCACAGCAACCTTATTTACAGGAAATATATATTTGATATGTATATCGCTATCTTTAAATAAATCACTCATATAAAGTTTGTCATTTCAGATCATGAAATTGTTTTTTATGGTTTTAGTTAACTATAATAACCCTGGTCTGTTCTCTTTCAGAATGATTTGGCAAGCATGAAGACTCTGATGAGCGTTCTGCAGTATGGTCAAAGCAGAAGTGAGCCTGTACAGAATGGCCAGAGTGGTGTGCTAAAGGAAGACGAAAAACTTCCCAGAACCCACAGCAGCAGACAAAGCACAAGCACACCATTACTGGAGATGCCACAGTCTGGGTGTCTGGCCTGGTGTCAGTGTGACTGCTGCCGGCCTACCGACAACTTGCAGGAGCAGCTGTGCTGTCGGTCGAGGAAAGGGCGCTGCATAACCTCCTCCCCGCTCTTTTCAACTCTGGTTGTCAGTCGTTCCGTCCTGGAGACCGCTTTGTTCTATGTGGATCCCCTAGCAGAGCTGGGTGAGGAGGTTCAGCTGCGCCATGGGGCCTATGCTCAATTCATTAGATGGCGCTTTGGTGACAGCACACCCAGAGATGCTGTTCCAGTAATACCCAGTTGCTGTATATGGAGGATAAGAGCAGAATACCCCAGCCCTGATGGGAAATACAGTGGCCTTAGACTCTATCAGGCTGTACCGTCTCAGACAGACTTCATTAGATAAGATTTTTATTCATTTTATGATTAGACATTCAATCACAATGACAATGCCTTGGGTATAAAAGGGAATGATACAAACTACAGTCAATATTACAGTATGTTGAGTAATTTTTGCAATTTTAACCTGCAAAGCAACCAAATTATGTATCATATTAACCACAAAAAATGCTGTCAGGACGCATTTACTAACACAGATGCCTTTGAATTAAAAAATCCAAATGAAACCAGAGGTCAAGCATGTACAACCAACCTGGTTTACTAATCATGTTAAGTGTTATTAACAATGATACATTCAAACTGTAATGAATAAAAATTCTATCATATCAAAAAGTTTAGTATTCACTACCACTCAAAAGTTTGTGGTGTTTTTTTTAAAGAAATTAATTATTTTATTCAGCATGAATGCATTTAATTGACCAAGATATTTCACCAAACTATTAAGGAGCACAATTGTTTTAACGATGATAAGAAATATTTCTTAATCAGCAAATCAGCATATTAGAATAATTTTCTGAAGGATCGTAACACTGAAGAAAAAAGTGTATATAGAATTACAAGAACATATTCAGTTGTACTCGTTTTAAGTGCGGTGAAAGTGTCCAGTTCACTCCATCATATGAGGTTGTCTCCATGGAGCGCTATAACAGTATAAAATATGGTATAATTTTGTGTAACAAAAATAAATTACTAATAGAATAAACTGATTTAACTTTTACTCACCAGTAGCACACTCGTCACCTTTTTGGTTCAGGTGAATGAATTTATGTTTGGCATAGTAGACACGGTCTTTCATGCCAGTAAACATGAACCAGTCACAAACAGCATTCACCTGGGAGAAGTTCAGGATCAACATGAAAATACTTGAGCCAAAGACATTTCACTCAAATAGGTGAACCAAACCAGAGCTCACCAAACTAAGAAAGGAAAGAGTGGCACCAATATTCACAATAGTGGGCACAATATTGGATTTACCAGCCTGCAGAGACTATTTCAGATGATAAGAAAAAAATAGGTATAAAAATAGACTAACTAGATGCTGATTATTATTTTGACCTCAGAGACTAATAGACAAACCGGCCCAAACACAATGACATCAAAGCGGATTCCAAAGGCCTTTATCAATGTCCGTGTTTCAATGTTTTCATTGTTTTTATAATATTTTGCAAATATGTAGGAAATAACAAAATTGTTATTGTCTAGCTTTACAATCAAAATCAAAATTTTCAGTTAAACCGCATTTATCGGAAATTGTAGCCAGGGGCAACGTTATTTTCAGGATTTTCGTTGTTCAGTCTTCTGAAAGAATACTTGGGAATGCAGAAGCGTTCTGGGAAGTCCAAGTCACAAGTCCAAAAATCCCTATAATACCACCCTTTAACATTAAAACACACTGTCAAATACAGTATTTAACTTAATTTCATGAATACATATTTAAGTAAAGTACTAATCTAACACTACTTTTCAAAAGCTCAGGGTCAGTAAGATTTTTTTAAATGTTTTTTAAAGAAGTATCTCATGCTCACAATGGCTGCATTAATTTGATCAATACAAATACAATTGAAATGCAATTAAAAATAATAATTTTCAGTATTAATATATTTTAAATGTAATTTATTCCTGTGATGGCAAAGATGAATTTTCAGCATCATTACTCAAGTCTTCAGTGTCACATAACTGTTCAGAAATCATTCTAATATGCTGATTTGAAGCTTAAGAAACATATCTTATTTCTTAGTAATCCTGCTTAATATTTTATGGAAACCATGATAATTTTTTTGTCAAATCAAATCTTTTATAACATTATAAATGTCTTTACTGTCATTTGTGATCAACTTAATGCATCCTTGCTGTATAATAAGTATTCATTTATTTAAACATTTTCAACAGTAGTGTATATAAATGTAATAAATGTATTAGATATACAGACTTTAAGAGCAACGACACTGAAGTCTTTTCCTGCCTCAGTTACCATGTTCCCCAGACGGAGAATAGGACAGTCTGGGTCTGTTTTACGATCAAACGTGCAGTTTTTTAAGTATGTGGAGTTGATGTGATGCAGAATGTTTCACCTAGAAATAGCACAAAACAATAGATTCACATAGCTCACTAACATTTGAATTTAAATGATGAATCTCTCTACATTGCGTCATTAAAGGCCTCACATTTAAATGATAGATATCATGGGCTTTCTGTTATTCTAAGACTAAAATGCATGAACTTACTTTAATAACCCTGGATATTGTATGTTGTTTAAAATTGTTTATTGTAAACTTTGGTTATTGTATTGTAAAGTTTAAAAACTTTGGATATTGTATGTTTTTGATGAGCACTGTGAAGTCCTCTGCTGCACTTATAGCAGGTCTGTACAATCACAGATTATATTAATATTCACTTTCAATTGTGCAAATGGCATCAAACTTTCCCACTTTTTAAGACACTCACTTTGGAATGATGGTGTCATTTTCAAGTGGACACCATGCCTGCACCTCACAAGTTTGGATCTTATCAGAGTACTGCACACATTGGCCAGTCTGAACACCTGCGAGGAGGAACACAGCTTACATCCGTAGCACTATTTAGAAAACATAAAAACATACCATTGTCACGGACTTCATCGAGTCCCTCTTTGCAATCACTGTCTGACTCAGTCAGCAAATTCACTTGGAATCTGTAAAAATGAACCATTTATAATTCAACATGCAATGGTCTCGTCTTGTGTGAAAATTGACAAAGCATATGAAAGTGTTCTGTTGTACCTCAGGACACTTGCTCTGTGTCTGGCCTGGAGTCACAATCATATTTGTTAACACAAAGAGTTTTCTCCCTACCAAATTAATACAAATATGGCTGATTGAATCTGGAATTAATTGCTTCAAAAAGCATGTCAGTTGGACAGAAAATAACTCATGCGCTTCTATTGCAATGCGTTTCTGTCAAATTTAGAGACCTGGGGTGGGATAACATATTCTGGTATGTCCCAAACATGAACTCCCTCAGTGAATGAATTGGTCAAAATGTTTCCTTTCACCTTTGTGCTGACCGAGCTGATCACGGAGTCTGTGTCCTGGTAAGCACGCTGAATCCAGCAGACATATCTTTAAAGCACAATGCAGATATGGAGTTACCCTAAACCATCAAGACTGCATTCAATTTCACTGAGAGCACAACAAGTGGGTGTAAAAACATACATTTATTGTAACAAGGGAAAACAAATATTTTTATTTTTTGGTAAAGTGAAAGTCACTCCAAACTCAGTCCCTAAAAAGCACACCATTTATGTATTTTCATATCCATGGGACTACAAAAATAAGGTTATTTCGCCTGGACCAGAAATGGAAAACTGTTGTTTTTTTAAAAATACCTTTACCTCAGGCTTTACAAGCTCTAATTACACTCTTATTCAAAGTGTCTTAAAAATGAAATGAATACAAGTAGATGCAATCAATATTTTTCCCAAAGTTTAAATGCTGTATAAAACTAAAATTATACTCACACAGCAACATAGGTGATGATCAACAATTGGATCAGTCTGAAAAGGGCTCCCACTCTTTTGGTTTTAATAACCAGCATTACAGGGGTTTCATAATCAAAAAGACACTGGAGGCAAATACCACTGCAGTCCTTACAGCCCATTGCTGAAGAAATGTCCACTAAAAAACGACATATTGACGTAAGTCAGAAGTTGACATGGTTTTTTTTTTTTTTTCTCAGCTGTAGATAATCTACTATACTTTCAATAGAATTTACACATGCTTTAAATATAATTTCTTAACGTGCAGGATCATTATAAGTGTTAAGATTTGCACTGCCAGCCACCTGCAGGTATTTGGTTAAACACCTGTTAGGTACCCAGTTGCACTTGCTCTAAATGGACCTTTTTCACATTTCCGGGTTTCTCAGCAGCAGAAGTCGTCATAGTTGGGTAAACTTCTATAGCAGTGAACGGGAGACTACTACAGATATATTTTTTGCAGTCCATTTGCTCAAATTGCAAACAGAAAAAAACTCCATGATAGTTTGTGTTTGAGACTTTACAAAACAAAAAAAAAAAAAAAGAGAGAGAGACTGACAATGACAGTCAGAAGAGAGAACAATGTCAAATTTACCATCACTCCCATAGACTCTGTATTAAAAACACCCTTGCATTAGTGTTAACTAGTTTTTGGTAATTTGATGCAAAGGTAAAATAATACAAAGTATAGTATATACAGTGGGTACGGAAAGTATTAAGAACCCCTTAAATTTTTCACTTAGATTCAGCCATGCTAAAATCATGCAAGTTAATTTTTTTTCCTCATTAATGTGCACACAGCACCCCATATTGACAGAAAAACACAGAACTGTTGACATTTGGCAGAGTTATTAAAAAAGAAAAACGGAAATATCACATGGTCCTAAGTATTCAGAACCTTTGCTCAGTATTTAGTAGAAGCACATTTTGATCTAATACAGCCATGAGTCTTTTTTGGGAAAGATGCAACAAGTTTTTCACACCTGGATTTGGGGATCCTCTGCCATTCCTCCTTGCAGATCCTCTCAGTTCTGTCAGGTTGGATGGTAAACTTTGGTGGACAGACACTTTTAGGTCTCTCCAGAGATGCTCAATTGGGTTCAAGTCAGGCTCTGGCTGGGCCATTCAAGAACAGTCACAGATTTGTTGTGAAGCCACTCCTTCGTTATTGTAGCTGTGTGCTTAGGGTCATTGTCTAACCTTCGGCCCAGTCTGAGGTCCTGAGCACTATGGAGAAGGTTTTCGTCCAGGATATCCCTGGACTTGGCCGCATTCATCTTTCCCTCGATTGAAACCATGTCGTCCTGTCCCTGCAGCTGAAAAAACACCCCCACAGCATGAGGCTGCCACCACCATGCTTCACTGTTGGGACTGTATAGGACAGGTGATGAGCAGTGCCTGGTTTTTCCACACATACCGCTTAGAATTAAGACCAAAAAGTTATATCTTGTGCTCATCAGACCAGAGAATCTTATTTATCACCATCTTGGAGTCCTTCAGGTGTTTTTTTAGCAAACTCCATTTGTGTCTTGCACTGAGGAGAGGCTTCGTCGGGCCACTCTGCCATAAAGCCCAAACTGGTGGAGGGCTGCAGTGATGGTATACTTTCTACAACTTTCTCCCATCTCCCGACTGACTCTCTGGAGCTCAGCCACAGTGATCTTTGGGTTCTTTTTTTACCTCTCTCACCAAGGCTCTTCTCCTTCGATAGCTCAGTTTGGCCGGACGGCAGCTCTAGGAAGGGTTCTGGTCGTCCCAAACGTCTTCCATTTAAGGATTATGGAGGCCATTGTGCTCTTAGGAAACTTAAGTGCAGCAGAAACTTTTTTGTAACCTTGGGCAGATCTGTGCCTTGCCACAATTCTGGCTCTGAGCTCTTCAGGCAGTTCCTTTGACCTCATGATTCTCATTTGCTTGACATGCACTCTGAGCTGTAAGGTCTTATATAGACAGATATGGACCTAATCAAGTCCAATCAGTATAATCAAAACACAGCTGGACTCAAATGAAAGGTGTAGAACCATCTCAAGGATGATCAGGATAAATGGACAGCACTTGAGTTAAATATATGAGTTTCACAGCAAAGGGTCTGAATACTTAGGGACCATGTGATATTTCAGGTTTTCTTTTTAATAAATCTGTAAAAAATCGTCAACAATTCTTGTGTTTTTTGTCAATATGGGGTGCTGTGTGTACGTTAATGAGGAAAAAAAATTAATTTAAATTATTTTAGCAAATGGCTGCAATTTAACAAAGAGTGACAAATTTTAGGGGGTCTGAATACTTTCCGTACCCAATGTATATATATATAAATAAATAAATAAAAATAAAAAACTGGAGGATCCGATGTGATGAAACTTGTCATCACAGTCTTGTGAAAAGGGTCCATTATTGAAGAAAATACATTAAAATGTCCTCACTGCATTTGTTTCACTGTAGTGTCTTAATACTTGACAGCTCATTTAGGGCTGCTCAGTATTCATATTCAGCTCAGTCGGGTGATATATACGAACCTTAACCCGTCTAAGAAAAAAAAAAAAAAAAGAACCAACCAGAAACTCACAGAATAGGAAAAAAAATAGCAAATCAACCATTTATGTCCCAAGCATAAAAAACTTTTTTCAAATTTATATATTTTAAAATAAAATGAACAATATAAAATAAATCAGAACAAAATTATTTTAAAATTAAGGAAAGAAAAAAAGTTTTCCACAAAACTAGCGCCTTTTCTGGAACACGTTCCCTCGTCCTGGTCCACCCCGGCCACGGCCTCTGGCAGCCACTGCAAAAACATTAACACAAACTCAAGTTTGATCACTGTTTTAATATAATCTTTATTAGAAAAAAAAACATTAATGTCACATTAATCCTCTGAAAAAGATATGTTTGATGTTAGATGTGTGGACTGGAGTAAAGAGGGTATATACCTTGGGCTTTGAGAATAGCTGCTTTTCCTCGACCTGCACCAGCGGCCTGATTTTTGTTCTTCATACTCTTTAACATAGGAGCATTTTTCAGCATGTCGGGAAGGATGAGGAACCTGATCTTACTGCCACGAATATACACCTGCTCCAGCTGAGATACACGGCCATCCCTGTATGTGACTGTGATGTTTGCCATCTGGAGGACAATTTAGAGAAAAAAAGCTATAAAAAAAAAAACACTTTTCCAACAAGAGACAGGTGTACTTTAGCACAAATCCGGTTACAAAAAAAAGGAATATCTATGAAATCCAATGCAAGGATTGATAAAATAACAAAAAATTGACCAAATGAATGTTTCTATCAGGGGAAAATATAGTACTTCAGAAGATAAGCAGAAGATTAGTTTGCTATACACATGACAAATCTTAGTACCTGGCAGTTCATGTTGTCCTCAGCCTCGATCAGTTTGCCTCTGTAAACCTCCCCAGTGTTAGTTTCACAGGTGACTATGTGTCCCTCTGCTTCATGAAGAACTTTGATGGGCACTCCAATAGACATCTTCACTAGCTGTCTGTGAACTTTCAGAGAGCGAGAATAAGACACCGCAGAAAATTTGGCAGAGGAGAAATAACGTCGACAAAGGGCTTTACGAAGAGGTGCAATCTAATTAAAGTTGTATGGATGAAATGAATAGGTTAGACAGATCTTAATGCAAGTTTGTCGTAAACAAGCAAACTAAAAACACACACATAACGAGATAATAATTTAACCATAAACCTACAAATAACCCCAGACAGACATGACCCAGTTTGACCTTTTTCAAAGAAATTATTAAAAACTCACCCAAACGAGCACCGAACGTCCACAAACAGTTTTGTCTTCGGCGTTCAATAGACTTTCCGGCAGTTTTATTATACCGGAGACACGTACTGCCACCTACCGGACTGAATGACACATCAACCATTATGGGTCAAATCCAAAACCCATACAGGATATGGTAAAACCACATTTTAAAAACAGAATTACATTTTTGGTGGGTAAATTTGTGATTAAACGAGTTCATTCTATTACTAGGTATTTAGGTATTAACATGCATTATAAGCATAGCAAATTAAATAACCCATTTAATCACAAATTTACCCTGTAAATATTCTAGATTGTCTTTTTATTTATGTTGAATTAAAATAAATGAAATAAATAAGTTTTATAAATAAGAATACTTGTATTTACTCATCTTGTAAAATGTATATATAAATATTGGAGCTTCTATACATATTCTAATTGTTCGCTTTATTTATGTCGAATTGAGGTGTACTGTCTCGTCGTGCCAACAGAGGGCGCAGTTCCGCCTATTCTTAACGCGCCGAAGCAAACTGTGGTTTGGACTGACAGAGGAAGTGAAACATTCATCCCTGGGAATGACCACAAGCCGTGGGCTAAACGAGTCGGGTTTGTAGCCGTTTCACCGCTTTTCATTAACAGCTTTCATTGAGCTGAAGATGGACATATATTAGCGTGTCTGATGTGGAGGACAAGAGGGCAGCAGCTGTCCGGCTAACGTTAACCCCGCTAGCAGACAGTCTTCATGAATCAATCCCTGCTATTAAACATCACTGAAACACAACAACAGAGAGACACACACACCGACTGCATCATGAACGGTGAGTTTGTGTTAAATGACGTTTAAACGTAACATCTTCGATGGCTGGTAAGTTAACTGTAAACTAACAAGCAATTATTATCAATCATGACCCTTCTCTAACATACAGAACCGGGCAAAACACTCAACCCGGATATATTGAATTTGAATGAGCAGTCCGTGTATTATCCTCATGCTGCTTGTGTCTAACTTTTCCAAGTTGTTATTCACTCAGATTCACATGCTTTTTTACATGAAGGAAATACAACAAAATGGTTTTATGTAATTAAGTTCACAACCAAAACTAACGGCTTAATCCTCGATACAACCTAATAATGCAACTTGTGATAGAGTCAGAGGATCAAAAGCTGCTCATTGGGGCTTAGTGACATTACCAGCTTCCTTTCCGACCTTGTTTTGCCAGATGATGTGATGTTAAACGTACCGGTCATCCGGCAGCTGTACCACTGGGATTGTGGCTTGGCCTGTTCGAGAATGGTACTAGAGTAAGTATGAATCCTGAGTGATGTATTATGCATAGTTACTCTAATGGTCAAATATTTAAACTCTTGTTTTTGTGCACAGGTATTTACATCCAGTTAGTGAGGAGGAATTTCAGAGAGCGTGTTTGGACTTGGAGTTTACGGAGAGCGTGTGGACTATTGACCTGGCTTATCTCATGTATAAACTGGGGGTCAGACATTGCTTCTGTACACAGACGCTAGGTGTTGACAAGGGCTTCAGGAACCAGGTACGTGAGCTGCAGTCTGTTTTCAAAGTCAGTGCCATGTCATCAGAGGTGTAGCAATGGAGCAGGCAAATGCCCCGATGGCCGATCATTTAAACCAACAGGAATGTTAATATTAATTTGATATGTTTGCTCGGGTCCTGCGTTCTGCTCCGCTCCAGATCATGCATTTTCTAATCTACAGCACCACGAGGACGCACTGCACCTGTTTGAAAACATGGGGCCCCCTCTCTCGATACACTGGTTACGCCTTTTTCAAGCAGGTGCAGTGCGTCTCTGTGCTGTAGATTAGAAAATGCATGATCTGGAGCGGAGCAGAACGCGGGACCCGAGCGTTTTTAATCCATTCCTATGGAAGTTGAGCTTGCGCAGCTGAAAAAAGTTCACACACATAAATACGCAGGTTAAACATAAAGAAGAGGACAAATCTGTCCGGCAGCCTGAAGCGAAAAAAAGAGGAGGAAAAGAGGAAACAGGACAACGGTAAACATAGGCACCAATTTATGTTTCTGCCAAACACTCTATCCACTCCAAACCAAATATAAAACATTTTATTCATCACTGTTTCCATGAGCAAATGAGGATGTCCTGCAGATGACACAACTGCATGGAATATTTAACATTCCATTGTTTAACAGCCTAATTATTAAAAAATGAGAATATATTTGTCTCATTCGAATTGTGCTTGAAGTCATGTAGGATACACAAACAGGATATTATTGGGCTCGCGAAGGAGAAAAAGCAGACTAAAATACTAAATAAACAAAACAGTCTTTTATGAGCGTCGGGCAGAAACAACCGTTCACGTCGCTGATATACATAAAATAATTCAATAAATAGGCCTACCTATTTAGAATAGTCACTTAATTAAAATAACTATTAGGCTAAATAATAATATAACGAGAATTCACTGACCAATATCACCTTGAAAATGCTAACAAAGATTGATCCGTAATTTTTGTACAATTGAAAGGTACTCTGTTATTTCATCAGTCAGTCATGGAAGCCTGGTGGTTGATGGGCTTCTGGCAACATTAATTCCAGGAGAGAAGACAATTATATAGATGTGAGTGCACAGGTTTGAGCGTGCACTTCTGAGTAAGAGAGAGCGCGCATCCTGTTTTGTGCATTATATACTGTTAGATGGGTTTTGTCCACATTTCATATGTTGTATAATTATATCACTACGTAACAAAAATATATATAACAAAAAAAAAATATTTTAGAAGGGCCTCACTGATTAATTTTGCCTGGGGCCCCCACTTCATGTACAGTCCTGATCACTGCAGCCAGATGGTGTATAAGCTAAGTGTCACATGCAGTGCAGGAAATAATGGATGTTTCATTCTATTTTGCCAAGAAAATTGCATTAGTCATGGCCTTTTTAGCATTTATACACTTAATATTCTTGATTTTTTAATTTTGATTTTGAGCTGTAATTTTAATCAGAGGATCAGTTCTGACTCAGATGTTGAGTAATCACATTGGCATCTGAATAATTTTTCCATTTCCTGTATTTTTCTGCTTTAGTCTTTCTACAAAAAGCATTTTGACACGGAGGAGGACAGGGTGAATGAACTATTTCTGAAGGCTGAAAGCAAAGGAGTCCTGGTGAAAAAATGGTGAGGTTTCCACATTTAAAACATTTTCTCTTTTTTTTTCTTTTTTTTTGTGGTGCATACTGACACTTTGTGCCTGATATACAGGGTTACCATTAAGAATTGACAAAAATTGGAAATTTAAAAAACTAAAATTCCAAGCTTGAAAAACATGGAAGATGAATCAAGGTAAAAAAAAAAAAAAAAAAAAAAAACTAACTAAATGTGTATATTACTAGAAAAAAAATATTTTTCTAGTTTCAATTTAAATTGTATATATACGCTTCAGCGTCTTTCAAATATTTGATTGCTCTGCTCTGTTGGCAATATTTCTATCTGATTTAAAAAAAGTTGTGCAGAAATTATGCACAACTGGAAAAAGTCAGGAAACGAGTGGTCCCAAAAAGCCAGCCAGCACCCATATTGAAGACTTATTGCTATTGACAATATTGTATATATTAGCATGCCTATCCCCTATTTTAATTGAATAGGGTGACAACGGGCATTTTACAGGAGCGTCCTTGCCTGGTGGAATTTCCTATTTGCCTAAATACAATTTTTGGCTGTTTAGTTTGCAATGTGCAGATCGATCGTTGTATGACATTCCCGAGAGCTATAGAGAGCAGAGCAGATGGCTCCTTATGCATTCAAATGCTCGCGGTACTTTGTTGTCATTAATATCGGGCGCAGTGGACTGTCAACGGCGCATGACAGAAAAAAAAGTGAGGTATTGCATCGCTTTGATTCATTCTCTGTAGACTCTCACATTCTCACGTGCAAGATTGGTTGATTATATACAATCTCTGCATGTTCGGGTCAAACTATTTTTTTTGGATGTTTTTTAGGGAACGAAACAGCTTTGCTGCATGGCACATATGGCATCTGGCTGCCACCCCCCCCAATTTTTTTTATATATATATATATATATACTGTAATTATTTTCAGACACCAGTTGCTTGTCACGTTCAAATTGTTTGTCATAGTAACGACACTAATTTGTGTAGATTCAGTGCATTGAGTTCCACAAACCTTAATGCATTATTTGTAAATTGACTGTTCAGATAAACATTTTGCACAAGTTAGTATCTGTAATATCATTGTGTTTCCACTAGACGCCTGTATAGCCCTATGTAACAATCCATATTGCACATACTTTACACAAATTAATTTTTGAATTTTGATTTGGATAATACAATACTACAAAGATTGTTTAGATATTATAAATGACTACTTTTGTCTTTATCTGTTTTTTTTGTTAAATTTTTTTGTTGTTGTTTCTTGTAACATTGATTTAAAGTGTCAGTTATTATTATTATTATTTCAGTCTAACCTATAAAACCCCTTTGTTACCCCGAACTACATATAAAAGCTTTATCAGTGGCATAAAAGTAACCAATGCAGCTACTTAATCATTTAATACTCGTTAACGCATTAACGTCCCCTTTAAATAACGTGACGCTCTGCCCTCTATGACGCTGATCCCATTAAGCGCTGTTGGAAGTGAATGAGTTGATTCAGCATTTCGACACCTCCGTAAGAATGCATTAAACTCGACAAAGCGGTTTAATAAAGGATGTACTGATCTCGTGAATTAGCTAATTTTACTATACAAAAATTTTTTAATTGGATGTTAAAGTTTAAATGGGAATATTACATGACTCGCTGATCCTTTAACAATGCATTGGCAAAAAAAACGCACACCTTTTGGACAAATCTGCCACAAATATTTGGACAAATGTGCCACAAATACTGCCTAAACAAAATACTGATTTCTTTATTTACTGTACCAATATTTTAAATTGGCCTTTTAACTTAGCTTTATTTCATGGCAAAAAAAAGTGTTACCTTGCTAATGCACTGACAGAGCCCACTGATCTAATTGTGTTGTTGAGCGCTCCAAATGCAAAATTTGCATGCAACAATCAGGCTGCAATTGACAGCACTCTGATCTAGTGGCATCCAGGCATCGTCAGATTGACAGTACTCAATAATGTTGGGGGATCCAGTGGGGACGGAAGTCATATTTCAGGGTGACCGTGCCACTCTATCACAACCCTGCTAAAAGTGCCAGTCGGCGCTTCATGGAGCCTTCTATGCCGAGAAACGGCCCTGCATATGGCCACCGACATTTACTCCCTCTTTAAAAACGCTTGTAACTAATGAACTTCACATGCAGTGAAGACTTTTTTTTTTTTATCAGTTCATGCATATGTGGGAATTAACCCCATGCCCTGGGTGGTAGGGACTGTCTACGATTGGGACTACAGACTGTTTAAAAATCACTTTAAAATGCAAATTTTTAGTTTAATTTTTTAATGCATTTAGACAAATCTTATAAATTTCTTAATCGTTGTGTGTGTGTGTGGTGTGTGTGTGTGTGTATATATATTTAATAATTTATATATAAGTTCCTGTTCTATTAAAAATATTCTCCCCTATTTCACACTGTGCGGTGCTTTGAAGAAATCTGATCACATCTCTTTCTTGTAGCTCTGTTACTATTCAGGAGATCCAGAGCCACCTGGAGCAGGGTCATGTGGCCATAGTGCTGGTCAATGCAGTCATGTTGGTGTGTGAGCTGTGCTCCACGCCTGTCAAATACTGCTGTTTCCTCCCTGTGGGTCAGAAGTGCTTTTGCAGGAAGCCAGATTACCAGGGTCACTTTGTAGTGGTGTGTGGATTTAACCGTAGAACCGGCAGCATCTTCTACAACAATCCGGCCTACTCGGACCGTATGTATTGTGAAGCTTTGGCATTATTCTTAAAGACAGCACAAGCACAATATTTCAATGCAAAACATTAAAAAAACACACACAAAAGGTTTAAATCATTAAATATATGGTTAAATACGAATTCCGATATTTAAATAAATATATCTGGATACATTCTATCTAATGTAATGACATATATATTTATTTTGAAGTTTCCAAATACTTTTTTGAGGCTACATATATCTTAGAACAAACAGCCTTATTTATTATAGTGTATATTATGGTTATTTTTAAACGAATAGTTCACCCAAAAAGGAAGTTATGCTGAAAATGTACTCACCTCAGGTCATTCAAGATTGTAGATGAATTTGTTCATCATAACAGATTTGGAGAAATTTAGTATCACAACACTTGCTCATCAATGGATATTCATTTTTGGGGTGAAGTATTCCTTTAATGATAATACAGAATCTTCACACATGGCAGTAACATTAAAACTTTGTCTCATATGCCCATCTCTTTGATGGCCAGGTGTGTGCTGCACAAGCTTTAGTAATTTTGAGGAGGCCAGAAGAAGCTACGGAACTGACGAGGACATTCTGTTCATCTACAAAGACGGTTGAGTCTTGACCGCTTCTGAATGAACGCACGTTCAAAACCCCTTTTGCATCCAATGTGGTTGGCTGGGTAGCATTTTTGCCAACAGGGACCAGCGCTGCTGGCCAATAGCAGGTAGTATGTTTCACCTCTGGCTATGGTCTTCAGTAGAGCTATAGCATCGCACAAAACATTACTATGGTGCTACATCGGCCACAGAATGAATTATTCATGCAGAAAGGAAAGGGAGATGGTATGTATATGTAACTCATCATTATTGTCATGTGGACTTATATTTTTATCTATAGCTCATATGATTTGATTTATATAGTCTCTGCCACTGTAAGAGGTGGAGGAGGAGTGTACACAATGTTTGTCATTCATGTAAAGATAAAGATTTTGTGTTTGTTCAGGGTAACCTTGCAAAATCATGGGGTTGTTGATTTTTCTTCTTTTTTTTCTCTTGGAAGCCACTTAATTAAGAATACAGTGAAAGTTTTTAATTATTGTTCAAGAGGAAAGCTGTTTTTAAAAACTCAGGTAAGATTTGATAAATCCAGCATGTTAAATTATATCCCACTGTCGGGAAAAAGAAACGTTTCATAGGTGCAATATGCGTGGATTCATTTCTCCAGGGGTTTCCTCAAGAGTAAAATCGCCTGGACTTCTGTCATAACCTCATGAGAGTAGCAAGAGAGTTTGGCTGCTTTGTGGGCGACTGTGAATTGTGAACCTTGACCATAAAGTACACTTTAAACTCACTCATAGCACTAGTACAGTATTAGACCCGTTTCTGTGTAAATTACAATATTATGCAGTTTAATTCTCATGATTACATTGTGTTGGCATAATTCATAGCACCTTTAATTCCTCTGAGAGAGAACAGGAACACTAGGGTTAGAGGTTTACCGTCAGGTGTTGCGCACCGTTGGAAAAGGTCTGAACACAGTGTTGTGAACACTTTGCTGTTTGCTATCTTGTAAACACACTACGCCTGCTCAGTGGTTCAAATAGTTCAGTCGTTGATGGTTTGTTGCACAATGGCTAACTAATGTAATGCTTGCACTATGGTGTTCCACCAGCCATAATTGTTATTTAATCTTTGATCATTCAGGTTAAATGTTTTGTTTCTTTCCTTTGATTTTTAAGACATCAGGTGTCCGATTACATCAACTTGTGCTTTTTTTTTTTAAAACACCATAAGGAATGTTGATATGGCAAACTTTATTTTTATTAAATATATAGTAGCATTTCGGAAATTAATAAAAGTTGTATTTGTATTTTAATGAAATGCATCCTTCCATTATTGACCTTAAAAATGAACCGATAAATTGTTATTTTGTGAAATTCAAGTAGAGGTACAAGGACTTATTCCTAATACTCCAGTCATCTACGGAGAGATTCATACATGTGAATGGCATACAGATGCTACCAGAAACAAACCTTATTCAGTATTTATAGGATGTGATCAGTCCTACAGTGATGGTGATGATGAGATATCTTTCTGAAGGAATATACTGTAGTATAGTTGAACATGTAGTGATTTTTTTTATCCCACCTTGAAGTTCCATTTGTCTGCAACTTGCCGATTTAGGTTCAAGTCCATCTCTGTCAGCAGCAGGCCATCACGGGTTCTGGATAATCCTGGGGATCTGCTGCCATCGGGTGCAGCCACGTAGCTGGAGCCATAAATGTTGCCAAAGTCATGGTGCGCTACAGATGAGACAAACCAGAATTCATATAATAAATGCACACTACTGTTTAAGTTTGTGGACTGAGATTTTATTGGTGTTAGCATGTTAAACAAGTCACTTATGCTCACCAAGGCTGCAATTTATTTGATCAAAAATGAAGTAAAACAGTGATATTGTGAAATATTGCAATTTAAAATAACTTCTATTTGAATATATTTTCAAATGTAATTTATCGCTGTGATCAAAGCTGATTTTTCAAGCAGCCATTACTTCAGTGTCACATGATCCTTCAGAAATCATTTTAATATGATAATTTACTGCTCAGGAAACATTTCTTATCAATGATTATAAATGTCTTTACAGTCACTTTTGTTCAATTTAATGTGTCCTTGCAAAAGAAAAGTATTAATTTCTTTAAAATTATTACTAACACTAAACTTGTGAAGGAATTTAAGTTATTACCTACAAATCAACATTTGATGCCAAATTACCCATCCTGACATAATTTTGATTGTTTTAACATTTTGTCTGTTCATTTTTTTTATCTTTATTTACAACCCAACTACATGTCAGTTTAAAATTGTATTTATTCATGCCCCAAATTTTGTTAACAGGGTTGCAAAACATGCAAACCTCATAATAAATGAATGAAACATAAAACCTCGTATAATATCTAGTTTTATCACCTGAGGCTGATGTTTAACGTTTTCGGAAGGTTGCGCTGATTCACTGATCACATGTCGGAAAAGAAAAACATCGCTAATTTATAAATAGTTTTAGACCATATTTTGTACCCCATTCATGGACAAATGCGCCTCATACTGTATATGTTTGTGGCTTATGTGTGTGACACTGGTCATGTTACAGAGAGACTTCACATGTAAAGCAGCAGAGGGGGATTTTGTGTTCAGGTTGAAAGCTTATGCAACAGTAATGAGGGCTGAAAGAGAACAGAGCCTGACAGACCAGAACTTTAGGAACACGACACCTTTGAACAAGCTCGTCCTCAACCCACCACCGATCCTAGATTGACAGACAGATTCGCTGACACAGAGACATTAAGCTCTGGGAAAGAGCCAGGTGGACTCACATGTGTACTGTATACAGACAGGAATGATCTTTAGGTTTTGACCCATATTTAATTTCTAGGCTGAGAGTGCCATCTGTATGAATGATTTTTGAGAAGTATTGCTAAATGTCTCCTTTATGCTTAGACTTAATTAATTTTACATTTCAAGTGAAATGTGCAATTCTCTGGGAGATTAAATATTCATCTTAATATGCAAATTGAGTAATTTGGAGGTACACAGGCTTAACCAATGTCTTGATTTTGGGGCAGGGCTTCTGTTGACTTGACTTCAATAGAAGTCAAGGTCCTATTATAGACAATGGGTCTCATTCATGAAACATTCGTAAATAAAGGAGTAAATTCGGAGTAATTTGCGCGTAAAACGGGCCTTCCCGAAAACTCTCCTCCGGATTCACAAACGCTTCGTAAACTTCCGATTTGATCGTTAAACATGCGTATGATAATAAATTCCAATGATTCGTAAATAGGGCGCTCGTGCACGCTCATTCACAATTAGCATAATCCCCTCCTATGAATTACAGCTAGCAAATTGCTTGTCCAGGAATGCAGTGGAATATTCTGATCTACTTTCTCAGGTTTTGCTCCAGTATATTGCATAAATGCAAAAACGACTAATAGGCCATATGCCTAACAATAAATATTCAATAACGTGTGTCCACCAAGGCGTTTTTAGCCAGCTGAAAAATGTCAGGCGCTCTTCTGAAAACGACCAGCGGGTGGTGCTAGAGGACGCTTTTTTCCAGCTGAGACGCTTTGATTGCAATCATTTGGAATATCCACGGCTGTAACGCATCTCACTTTGAAGAATATAAAAATGCATTAACCAGCAATGTTAACTTCTCTATTGGTGTTCAGTTGTTGTACAAGTAGCCTCGTATTTGTCCCGCCCCTCCTCCATTGATTGGACGGCTGGGTAAATAGTGACAGTGACAAGCGCTGCGTTTTACCCAAAGCTAAACAGTTTATCAACTCCCAGCTACAAAAAACAAAACCAGAGCAAACCAACTAAAATATTATAATGGCAGTGCATCAAAATTCAGTGTCATCAGTTTGCCAAATAGAACACAGAACGTTTTACGAGCCATTTATACTTGGTAGGGAGCAGGTGTAAATTTCTTTGTACCAACTAATATTTTGAAAATACGAACACTTTCATGAATCCGGAAATTTACGTCAGAACAGCTTTACGAGCGATTTACACCAAAATTTGTTCTGCTCGTGTTTCATGAACGAGGCCCACTGTTCAAAAGTTGGTGGTAGGTCTTTTTTTTACAGCCTTTAATCAAACTACAGTAAAACGGTGAAATATTACACTTTAAAAATACCTTTTTTTATACATATACGTAATTTACATAAAATCCAATATAGGAATATTACCTGTAATGCAAAACCACAGTTTCAGCGTTCCCCCCCCATTATTCATTCTTCATGTGTCCATTACATTCAGAAATATTTTAATATCTGATTTGGTACTCAAGAAACCATTTTTTTTACTTAGTTATCTATTGATGTTAAAAGGGGTCATATGATGTTGCTAAAAAGAACACATTTTGTGTATTTGGTGTAATGAAATGTTTGTGGTTTAAAGTAAAAAAAAAACATTATTTTCCACTTACTGTACATTATTTTTTCTCCTCTATTCCCCGCCTTTCTGAAACGAGTCGATTTTTAAAAGCTCATCGGTCTGAGAAAGCGAGGTGTGCTGTGATTGGCCAGCTATCCCGTGCGTTGTGATTGGCTGAATACCTCGAGCGTGTGACTGAAATGTTATGCCCCTACCATACTGTGATTCTGTGTCCCGGCACGACGAGACAAAAACCTTAAAACCCGTTATAAACGATTCATTTGTTGCATCCAGTGGGGACATTTACTGATTATGACTTATACGATGAAATCGTTAGCCGTTGCATCGCGCCGCGTAAACATAAACCCATGTCTGCATTTGTGATCGAGATGACAAACTACAAGCCCTACTCTACACTGCTCAAAACTTGCGTTTGAATCGTCAGTGTGGCAAATTCTTTAAATATAAAAATTTACTTGCAGTCTGCGAGTCAGAACACCGGCATTGTAGTCTAACGTTACCCGGATCAGGAAACAGTCCTCCATAAAATGCCGCTGCACACATCTGAATATTTGGGTTGAAGTGTTCTTGGAACAGTGTTGTAAATACAACTTATCCAATGATTTCTAGTCGTGTCCATTTTTGAAATGCCAAATAAAGTAGTTTCTCTTTCACAACGAAACCAGCGTCACACATGGAGCCTAGAGTGAGCGAAGCCTGCTTGGAGTGAGCGGCGGCTGCGTGCTTGATGCGACAGAGCGTCCGGCGGGCTTTGCGGCAACCACATGGACGACCCCGGCTGGATGCTGCTTCCGTCCCGGGCTGGACTGCCGATCCGGTGATCCACAGCGCGAAAGTTGATGTATTTCCTCACACCCCACAGCATCAGCTCTAGACATGACGGAGGCGGATATTTCCTCTGTTGGAAGGCACAACGTAGTTTCGCTTTACCAATGAACACTGCACCTTCACGACATGGCGGGTGCGGCACAACAATACTACGCGAGATAAAAGTTTATGCCTTCTTTCTTGCGTGACAGTTGGCGAGGTTGTAGCAAATCTTCCCACATCGTGACGTAGATATGTGGGGGCTTGTTAGAATGAGCTGTTTTAGGTAGGTTTGGCTGACTCTTAACTTTTATACAATATCTCTTTGGATTTGAGACTTTAGTCTTTGCAACTTTTACAGATCTTCTTTATGCACCAAGATTTGTAACACTCTAAAGAGAAAGGAAAAATTAAATCGCATCATATGACCCCTTTAAACAACAGATGTGCTGCTTTACATTCTGTGGAAGCAGATAGTGTTTTCCTGTATTCTGGATTGAACCGAAAGTTCTAAAGAACAGCAATTATTTGAAATAGAAACCTTTTTGTAATATTAAATGTCTTTACTGTCAGTTTTGATCATTTTAATGCATAATTTGGCTGACCTGATTGAATCCTTTAGTGGTGCAACTGGTGCGGCCGCACCGGGCCCCACGGAGAATGGACTGAGGGGGACCCCGCTCCCTACCTCACACCAGGCCCTGTGTCAGCTAAGGATGGCCCTGATTTCTGAATAAAAGTATTAATTTCTTTTTTAAAAATCTTGCTGGCCCCAAACTTATGATGGGTTTGTAGATTATGAGTTTGACCTGTCGGCCTTTACCTTGTGCAAGTCCCAGAGAAACAAGTTTAAGTATGCAACTACATGCACATGCTCAAAATGAATGGATAATTACCTTTCTTTCCATCTCCAGATGTGAACTCATTCTTGAAATACTCCTAGAAAAGACAGATCTATATCAAGACTAAAAAGCTCAGGTCTCGTCTGCCCAGAAATCAGCAGTAGAGGGCAGCAGAAAACACACATCTGAACCTCCAACGCTTTCATATGTGAGGCACATGGTCACTGCTTAACAGACTGTCGAAATAACTCCCATTTAAGCCAATTTAAAGATAATTGGTTTACTGTATCTACCTCTGAGAATAAAAGTCATCCCTCTAAGACATTATAACCACTAACAGAGACCAGACTCCACAGAGCCACAGAAAAAAACAAAACAAGCGCTCAACTTGTTTTTTCATCTGTGTAACATTATTTGCAGTTTGGCTTATAATCCCATTTAAATTATTAGCATGTGCTTATCTAATCATATTAGTTCATATAGTTTACTTTAGTTGTGGTTGTGATATTATCATAGTATAAACAGTGCATAGCTGGGGCAAACAGGACATTTCCTGAGAATCTCTGTGTATGTTTTAGACTCGAGAGCATCTATTGGGTAATGTACGTGATTTTTACAAAGGGTCCTCACAAATCTAGTCCATCTATTAAAATCTTGTTAAGTGAAAAGATGAATGTTTGTAAGAAACAATTCCATCAAGGCGTTTTAACTTTAAGACATATCGTATTTTGGCCAGAAGCAACGGTCTGAAGTCAAAAACATCTTGATGATGTATTTATTAAAAACATGCAGCTATTTGCTTCACAAGATGTTAATTGATGGACTGTGGACAACTGGAGTTGTGTGGGTTCGAGTGTTACTTGTGATGTTTTTTTTATCAGCTGTTTGGGCTCTCATACTGACGGCACCCATTTCCTGCAGAGGATCCATTGGTGAGCAAGTGATGCATTTCTCACAAATGTGTTCCAATGAAGAAACATCGAGGGTGAGAACATATTCAGCTAATTAAAATTTTTGAGTGAACTATTCCTTTATGATCTACTACTATTTTTATTGCAGGGCACAGATCCCAAATCTTTATAGGAATATCTGCAGCACATTAGTCTTGAACTACACACGATCACCTTCACCAACAGTTAATCTGACTAGGCTGAAAATGATCTTTTCTCAGAAAATGACTTATGCAAAGCCATTTTAGTCTACAATTTCTGTGACTGACAGGACATTCTTCCAAATATTTGAACATTTTCAACTAGACCATATATATTCTAATTAAAACTATCAGTGTAAGGTGAGAATAACTCATATTTTATACTAAGCATTATTAAATAATGAATAATGATGCCCAAAATAATTATTTTAGAACTATTAAATAATCGTTTAAGTTGATTAGTCATAGAAAGGTGGCTATAGATTAACACCAAATAATGCACACTATTTTAAAACCACTTGTCATTGACGGCATGTGTTAGGAAGTGTAAGATTCAGCGACTATGTAAAGACTGCATGAGAGATAAGCTTGTGTTTTAGCAGTAATTGTTGATGTCTGTGATATCAGATCATCCACTTTTTAGAAGATTAAAACAATATACATTGTTGTATTTTAAATTGTGGCCACAGTTTGTGATGTTAGTGTAAATTCATGCAATTGATGCAGCATGGAAATTCATGCAGGGCTAAGCTGGTTTCTCAGAAGAGTTTCTGTGTAAACCTTTTCCAACATTGATGTTTATCAGCATAGACAGCAGTAAAATTATCCTTAATTTGAATGAAAACAACAGAATTGAGCTGTCTCTGCCATCTGGTTCTGCAGGTACACTCAAGCTTGTTGTTTCAAGAAAAGAGAGTGGCTACATTTCCTGAATTGAGCATTATCACAGTGTACAATCGATCAAAGGCACAACATGAAACTGATAACCGCATAGGGGAGAGGGAGAAATGGGAATGAAAAGGAAGGAGAGCAGCTGGGGAGAAATCAAACGTTCTCAACCACTTAAAAGTGCCCACAGATCATGTAGTGCAGATAAACACACACAAACGCGTTTAACCTGAAAAATTGTGAAAAATGTCACCCAACATGCTGGAACAAATCTCTGAAAACAAGAATTTCTATAGTGGCTGCACTGAACAACTTTTCAGTTTTCCAGTAAGATATAGACATACCCATGTGGCAGCACAAAATACTGATAACTGTATGTATAGTGGGGTCCACTTAAACCTAAAAATAAAGTTTTACAATTCTAAAAAACGTACAATAATATATTGTTACAACCTGAAATGAATAAGAGATATTTCAGATTCTGCACTATTTCTAGGCCACAATTCAAATAAGTGATTATGTGACTCTTACAAGTGGTCAGATGTTCTTGTTTCCACTGGAGCTCAAGATGCTCTGGATCACTCTCAAGAATGCTGGAGAACATGATATTCAGGTTTTACACCAGGGGGGGCCTAAACTCGGTCCTGGAGGGCCGGTGTCCTGCAGAGTTTAGCTCCAACCCCAAATAAACACACCTGAAGCAGCTAATCAAGCTCTTACTAGGCATACTAGAAACTTATAGGCAGGTTTTTTGGAGCTGGTTGGAGCTAAACTCTGCATGACACCGGCCCTCCAGGAACAGGTTTGGACACCCCTTTTACACAAACTTTGTGGAGTTCATGCAGCTTGGAGTGCTGGCTGTCATTCAGCAATGTACGTTCTGATATTCATTCTCATTTTAATACTTGCGTCCCAAGTTTGGGAGAGATAATGAAAAAAAAATGTTTTGTTTTTAAAGAAGTCTCTTGTGCTCAATAAGTCTGCATTTATTTGATCAAAAAATCAGTAAAACAGTAATATTGTGAAACATTCTATTTGAATATATTTTCAAATGTTATACATTCCTGTTACATCATGTGACACTGAGCAATGGCTGCTGAAAATTCAGCTTTTCTTCCGGAATAAACTACATTTACTGTTTTTACGTATTATTCCATACAAATACAAATTTTTCAAGACCATAAAAAAAATCTTTAAAATCTCTATTCCAGATTTTTGACCAATAGTGTATATTGTTACAAGATCAATTAGAGAAATACTAATGGTCTCAGACTTTTGGAGCGCACTGTATTAATATTTAATTTACAGTTTAATTAACTCATGTTAGCTTAATATAAACGAGTGATGACACTCTATTAATAATCTAAATACAGAGTGTCACTGTAGCTGTGTTGTTTCACACTGACAGTTGTTTGACTGTTATGCAGTGGGTGACACTGACCTCATTGAAGTCTCCCACACGGGGAATGTGATTCTTCCGTGATTTGCCTAGAACATTGCCATTATTGGACACCACCACTGCAGTGTTCCACAATGTTCCACCGTGGATCTCATCTCTCTCCAAAATGGGAGACACCACCACCATGTTGAAGTGTTTGGCCAGCTACAAAATGAAAATCAAGCACATATGGTATCAGCATTAGAAGTAATGACTGCAGAAAGAAGAACACAGCAGAAGAGCCACATGACATTTTTAACCTGAGCTAACTTTGCCTTGCCAAAAAAAAGGCCAAATTATCAGATATTTTAAGAGACTTATTGACTTTGACACACAGTGATGAGGGTCTGATTTCCTGTTTTATATCTTTTTATTTTGCATGCTGTTCACACAACATGAGTTTGATTTGCTGGATGAAATGTTTTCAAATATTAATAAGCCATGAAGCAGTTTTTAAAAATATTAATAAAATGTCAAAATATTTATAATAAAAACAAAGGATTATGCCAAACTACTTAATACAGTTTTTTTTTTCTTAATTTCATTTTTCAGGTGGGGCCTTTTTACTCTTCATTATGATATCAGTAAAGAAGTATAACCATGACATTTTTATTTTATGCGTCAAAAACAAAATGAAAAACATACTCCCCATACCGTAGAAGAGTTTTACTATTTATTTAATATTAATGTTCATCATATACTATTATTAATTCTATATTTTCTATTTTGTTATTATTATTGATATTATTTAATATTATATTAAATTTTTATTTCTCCAAAAATATTACAATTTATTTTAATTCAGAAATTAAAAACTCTAATAGCAGAAGAGGTATATTCAAGTATGAACTGTATTTTGAATGTATTTTGAATAAATTAATAAACCTGGACAAAAACTTTTTGTTCATTTTTGTATAATCTCTAGTGGTCTTGAAGAATCTGTATAATGAGCAGGAAAGAGTACAAAAATACCAACAACAAAAAAAGTACTTAAATAAGCACTTATTGGTTCTCGAAAGCATAGATGCGGTTCCTCTGTAAACAGTCAAAGGCCACATAATTCCTTAGAGTTCAGTGTCAGAAGATTCCACAGTTACGTGCCGCAGTGCTCATCGGCCTATGGCTCTCGCCCGTGGTCAGTATGTCCCCGTCCCCTCTGTGGGCTTAACCTCCTGCTATTTCCATTAACAAATCACCAGCCTCAAGGCAGCTGCACGGCACTACACCAGTTAAAGCAAACATGCGCTATATCAAAAGTAACTCCCTTTGCAATGGGCAAAAGGGAATAAAACAATTAAGTCCGTGCTAATGGACATACAGCCTCGTCTTGAGTTTGAGGAGTGAACAAATAATCAATCAGGGGGCTGAGATTAAATATTTGACTATATAACTAAAGATGATGCAAAGGATGATTGTAACTTTAAATTTAAGTAATTTTTTTTTTTTTTTACTTTTTGTAACTTCTCCATTCATTTAACTCTTACCTGAATACAAAAGCGTGTGGTGAGCCCATCCTCAGCCGATGCGGCAAACTCTGTCCAGGGCTCCCTCTCTCGTGTGCAAAATGCAAAAGGCATTGCTATAGATGGAAGACACAGAGAAAATTATGCTTAATGTTTTCCCCGAAAGATTTCATTTTTACCAGAACTGAATTTTATTTATGAGAGTTCAATCTGTTGAAATTGACTCTCCTTGGTGTCCAATAAAACTTTGTTTTGCTTGCTGAGAGGGAGGATGAGGAGTACAGTAGATAAGTTTATGGTCATATTTATCATTAGCAGTTGTTGTTTAGAGCAGGACGAAATCATCATTTGTTTACATGGCATTTTTAAATGACTACTATGAAAGCAAACATGCTTCATAGATTTGCATGGAGACACAGGAAATCAGAGCCCAGGGGTCAAAGGTTTACATGGGAGTTTACATCAGCGCAGATGAAACGTCGTCACTACAGTCCTGCTGCGCTCTGCTGATGTAAACCGGATTCTGCTGATGTCTTCACGGGCATGTTACATCACTGTAGGCCAAGAAGTCTTCCGATCTTATACTGGGCTTTATAAATAAGCACAGTAATTGCTTTGAGGACAACAGGAAATGGTTACAGAGCGCTATGGAATAACCATAATATAATAATAATAATAATAATATTTGTGACTAAATATGGGTAGTTTGTCATGTGTCAAACAATGTGACACGCTATTCTTTATCTAAAATTATTTTTAAAATAGTTTAAAATTAATTTATAAATATATACATTAGATTTGAATCATTTTATATATTGATTGATTGATAGACTCATAATTACACCACAGGACCTCTTGAAGTAACTGCAAAAAGCTGAACATTAATAATCCTTAATACTAAGGATTAAACTTTAATTAATCATAAATGGTTAGATTTCCTATATTATAACTAACCATTTATATAAACCATTTATGAATAATTTAATGTTCACACACACATTTTGAACTGTACACATTCATATAAATACAAACCTAACATGATGTTTAATAAAGTTTCTTTTTTTTGTCAACTAGGAATGTTGTGAAAATCAATCAATCAAATCAATTATTTTTGGAGAACAGTTACATAATAAAAAAAAATACTTTGAAATAGATAAATACAAATGTATTTAACAAAAAAGACTAGAGCTGTATATATTCCAACTGCAGTCGGACAATGGTGAATTCAGTGGAAAGAGTGTTAGATGCATGTGTGTGTTTTTGTATACTCACTACAGTTCGCTGTAAACACACTATTTGACCCCCACACATGGCTGCCACTCTACCATCTCCCCACAACGCTTGTGCAGAGCGGTTTTTGTTTTTTTTTTTTTGTTTTTTGGAAATTTTCTCTATGAAAGCAAAATTGAAGGAGTGTGACGAATTCAAATTAATTATATTAAATTTGTTTTAGCATGTATATGTATGTATGGGCCTGTCAGAGCCAAAATGTGCCACCTGGCCATTATATGTACTGTGTACTTCATTCTCTCACCTGTTCAAGCACAGGAGCATCAGTGGGTAAAACTAGCTTGTTCTGAACGAGTCCCACGCGGACAGTTCTGGGTGGTCTGAGCTGCTCTGGAGAAGCCTCAAACACATAACCCTTCAGATCAAAATCTTGCTCAACTGCAGCATCTATTGCACTCTGGGGAATGTTCAGCTTCCTGAAATGCATGTATTACAATTTTAAATGGCATAAACTCAATAAAATCTAAAAGCAAACAAATAGGGAAGAGTAGGGATGACTGTAATGGTCAAAGATACATTTGTTTTTCAGTTCAGTTTGTATTTTGTAATTTTACTACACCACGGTTAAACTAGTTAGTGTAGCAAGACCATGCAATACCAGGTGGCAGTACCATGGTTAATGTAAATCCATGGTTAATTTTTGTAAGTGTAGATTTTAAACTGTATTCTCTGATGTTGTTGTATATTTAAAAGTGTTTTTATGCTTTACTTATATCTGAGGCAAATTTCCCATGTTGTCCATGAATAAATTAGCAAAACCAAAAGGGTTTATAGTTATACACTATGCTAAAAAATAAGAATTTATTTCATTGAACAGGCAAACTGTTTGGCTGCTGTTATTAATTATTAAATGTTCTACGTTATTATGTCACGTTTTGGTTTTTTAGTTTCTGAAAATAATGCGAAAATGAAACCAAGGAAAGGCCGTTTATATTTATGGGACATCTATGAGAATGATAAAGTTAGAGCATGTCAGATTTCACCTCAAATTCACATGGTTCCCATAAATTTCACATTCCCAGGGACTCTTGTGGCCAAAGTCCACCATAAATCATTTACTCAGTTTCAGCTTTTACTAGATGTAGTTACGAGAGTAAACTTCTAGTGTAAAAGCTACCTTACATTTGGACAAATGCTAACCGTCTGAACCTGTTAATCTCCTTAATTATTTCAGAGTTGCCTAGTTTCATTATAGAGCACATCCATATAAAGCCAGCCGTCGTCGCAGCTGTGTGTGCACTGCAGCTCCCTCCAGTCCTCTAGAATGAATTTAAGCGCGTTTGTGACTTACTTCGGCTCTTTTCCGAACAGCAGTCTTCTGCCCTCTGAGTTCAGCCTCAGGTGCATATGTCACCAACCTTCTCTAACGATTCAAAGTCTTTCCCAGACATTTTGAGCTGCCGTACTATTTAACTAACACATGTCCAGCTGTACCCTTCCAACTCTTATGCAAACTGTTCACGACAGAGGGTCCAAAGCGATCCCTGCATGATTTGTTGTTAGCCTTTATGTATTACAAAGTCAAGACTGAACAGTTTTCAAACCAAAAGTATGAACTGTAGGCGTTTTTATGTAGTTTCAAGCAATTTCTGCAGCTGTGCTGCAACACGTTACAGTCCTAATTACAACCATACCTGTCAACCCTCCCGTTTTCTATCCCGCTATCATCCCGTTTAAATATTTTCCTGTATTTTTAATCTTTCTATTAAAAAAAAAATCCCACTGGGGAGTCATTTTATATGTTTGCTACATTCGACTTCCGGTAAACTCCCCATAATTTGCATGGGCCAAACCTCATTAATAATCACGACAACAAATTCCAAGGCTGTCCAGTTGCCAGATCTTGTATGAAAACGCATCTTTCTCACACGATCGACGCATACAAATTTCAACCCATTTATCCCCTCAACTTGGCAACCTACAGCCCAGCGACCGCTTAGTGGGCATTGTAGTACGCGGGAGGAAAACAGTGGGAGTTAAGACCAGCGGCTGCGTTCAGCCCCGACAAAACGCTTTGCAAAACGTTTTTTAAACGGAAACGGTGGTATGTTGAACACACTGTTCTGATGACACAAGAGTTGCAACTATGGCAGCTGAGAAGGCCATTCTTTGTGTTCTTTTGGAAGAATTTTCATAGCCCGATGAAATCGGTATAAATACGTGTTTAAAACTGCAAAATACGCTCGATGTTACAGTCACTGCCCTTGCCATCCAGAATAAAAGAGACCATCCCAATCGAGTTAAGGGATTTGTGGAAACTGTGGTTCCAAATTATTGTGATCCAACATTTGCCTCGAATTTCAGGATGAAAAGACAAACATTTCATTATCCTCCCACGATCCTATTGACTATAGGGACATGTACTTATTTTTATGTGCAGTATTTCCTGTATCATTATTGCTGATCACTGTTGTGTGCTATGTATTGTGATAGTTACCATTATATAATCAGAGACTATAGAAAAGTTATGAAAGGTTCACAATGCAATAGCAAAATATCTAAATGTAGTATTTTTATGTTACCTAATCAGTGTCTCGCACAACTTCTACGGAAAGGAATAGGGAACAGAAGACATTGCAATACTAAAGGATATTAGACAGACTTAAAGAAGTTCAAATCTATACTGTTTGTCTTATTTTCATTTCAGTTATTTTTGCCTTTAATGTAAATTAAACATGTGCAAACATATACTGCTATGTAAATTATTTTGATTTTCATTACCATGTGCGAGCTGTCTCTTTAATACGTGTGGTTTATATACATGCTGCTGCTGATTGGGATGACATGTGACACACCCACCAAACAAGAGAAAAACGCATCTCAAACCCCGTTGCACAGGAAACATGTCGTTCAAACCAGAAACCGTAGCAAAACGTTGCGCACTGGTTTGAGCTTGAACTTGCCCCAGGTGAAAAAAGTAAATATACATGTAAATGTATATTTACATGTATAATGAGATATAACTTACACTTCAAAAAGCTATGGTTTAATTGATTAAATATGAGAGCTGCAAGTTTCAAAGTCAGGTGCTGCACTGCTTTGTTTACTGCGGTTACTGGGGAAACGGCTATATTCCTGGCGAAAAGCGCCACCTTCTGGCAGAGAATGAATTTGAATTTAATAAGCCCTAATGCCTTTTGTTTAGTCTAAACTTAGCCAAGCCAAAAAACGACCCGGATTTTTACGCAGAGAGGAAAACGCACAGTTGTAAATGTGAAATGGTGGATGGAAAAGAAGATAATGAATATAAAACTCAAGATATAGCCTCCACGAAGATATATTTATGTTACGAAATGAAGATAATTGGGTGATAATAATGTTTAAATAAGTAATATAAAATAATATAAGGATTCAGTAAGATTATTGAATAAATGCATTATTGATGCAGTTTAAAATCAGTGAATTGTGAAAATGTTACAATTGGATATTTAAATGTACGTTATTCTCATTTTTCCAGTCATCAGTGTCACATGATCCTCCAGAAATATTTAATATGCTGATTTGGTGCTCAATAAACATTAATTATTATGTGAACAAAAGGATATGGATCTGTGTGATTAATAGAAAAGAAAATATTAACAAAAACGAATTATTTAAAATATAATTATTTTTGTAAACAGTATAAAGGTCTCTCTGGATCAATTTAATGCATTTTACTGAATAAATTATTAAAAGTAGTATTTTGTTTTTAATCATAGTGACCCAAACATTGAATGGTTGTGTATATACACAACAAATTTATTTTCACATTGATTTATATGAAAATAAAACCATTCTAATAAAATAAAATATTTAAAAAATGTTTAAAGAAGAACACAAGGAAATAGTAAGAGAGTGTTTTCAGCTCCGAGGTGTTGTGATGGCTTTCTTAAAGTTGATAGCTGCTTTGATGCGGTTTTGACTGACTCCTCCCCTTTTAGATGCTCCACCCCTTTTGTCCTTCTCCTTTGAAGGATTTGACAGTTTTCTCAGAATCTCTAAATTTAGCAGAAAGAAAGATTACATTAAAGAGAGAACCAACAACTACAGATATTGTGTGAAATGTAACGATGTTATATTTCTGCTGATTAGTAAGCGTACACTTTATTTTCATTAGATTGGTGGGAAAATCCTTTAAAAGAACAATACAATGAAAAGAAGCAGCATGGAGTGTTTTTCTTGATATCAAAATTTTCCAAATTATAGATTAATGAATGAAAAATAGAAGCATTGCCTGCTAGCTCAGGGTAACTTGTCCCATAGTCATACACTGCCGTATACTTTGGACCTTCACTGCCTTCACCTCCTGCATAAGAGAACATACAAAGCTGTATTTACTGATGTTTTCCGTAAAGTTGTTGTGATATCTGATGTACCTGAAGTTGGTGAGGGCAAACTCACGTGATACACGTAATGGAATATAGCTCTCTCTCTCCTTCAGCAAACTGCTGACGAGGTCGGTGCTCTGTGCTCTCTCTGCCAAGTTCACCAGCTCTCCCATCCTGTCCATCAAGTCCACAGTCTCTATAGAGAACAGAACAGGCCTTTTTTTTTTTTAGATCACCAACACTGAGTCTGTTTGGCATCAAATTAACAGTTAGTAGCTTAGCAAGTGTGTTTCTGATTTTAAGTGTTGCTTGGAGTTGAACAAACCCCAGACCCTAAGAATAAGACTTCACTGCTTTTTTATTTTTTCAAATCTAACAACCACTAGGAGCACCTTAGCAACCACATAGCAATGGCACAGCAAGCATCTGCAACCCCCTAGCTAGCATCATGGCGTTGTGTTTTGCACAGGTAGAAACAACTTATATATACTTCATAAATGTAAGAATCTAATTTAAGCATTGATGTAACTCATTTTCGATGTCAACCCAGCTGAAGCATACTTTAATTTACCTTGGGGATCTAGATTGCATTTTTCTTTTATACAGTGGATGAAGTTTATAACCTTGCAGTTTAGGTTCAGTATCTCCTCTCTTCCCTCTGTAAGAAATATATATTTGAAAACATTCCAACCATAAAAGCAAAGGAACTTTGCTATATTATATAAAATTATAATGTGAATATATACACTACTGTTCAGAAGTTTGGAGTCAGTAAGATTTTTTTTCTTTCAATAAAAAAAAAAATACTTTTATTCAGCAAGCTTGCATTAAATTGGTCAAAAGTGACAGTGAAGACATTTCAAATAAATATTTCTGTTTCAAATAAATGCTTTGTAGTCCTCAAAGAATCCTGAAGAAAATGCATCACAGTTTCCATAAAAATAATAAGCAGCACAACTCTTTTCAACATTAATAATAATAAATGTCTCTTGAGCAGCAAATCAGCATATTAAACTGATTTCTGAAGGCTCATGTGACACTGAAGACTGGAGTAATGATGCTGAAAAACTCAGATTCATCACAGGGATACATTTTTAAAGTTTATTGAAAATAGAAAGGCATTAATTTAAAACTAAAATACTATTTACAATGTTTTACAATATTACTGTTATGATATAATAACGTTCTAATATGAATAGGCTATATATATATAAATTATCCTGCACTTACCACCAAATATCACAGTAATGAACATCTCAGTCTTAAGATGTGATGTTTTCAACTGCTTACTGTTCCAGCAGCCTGCAGTAATGAATGTCTGTTCACACAGTAGGAAAATAAAAGCCAGTTAAATGTTGTTGACGACAGCTATACCTAGAGACAAAGCCCTGGTTTATGAGGAATGCTGTGGAGTTCTACAGTACTGAATGTAATTGGCAGACTAGACTCAGTGTAATCAGAATATTATTCTGCTGTGCCACCACTGAACTATGGATGAACTCCCCTCCCGGCCTAGAATCTGCATTATATAAACAGCACCGTATTACCCAGCTACATTTTTCACTCACTGTTTTTTTTTTTTTTTTTGGCTCTATCCTTTCTGTAAACCCACTTGAAACAAGAGGAGAGAAGGGACCTTTTTGTATGAAGCAGACCAGGCTGATTTGTCTCCATGGAGTTAGTACACAGACAGACAGGTTCTTTGATACTTTGAAGTATTTATCCAGGACATGTCTAGTTGTGTGGGGAACAGATCTATAGTCTTTTCCCCATGACTTTAAATGCAACAGTAAGAGAACAGCACAAGTCCTTCCTAGTTGTGGCTATTTCAGTACTAACTTGGGGAAAAAGTTGTGCCATAAGAAATGAGTCTTAAAGGACTAAGAGGTTAGCAAACTTAATTCATTTAAATGTCTGTTGCAGTTTTGTCCCTGTATTTCAAGACTGGGCATCTTCGGTCCTGGAGGGCCACTGTCCTGCAAAATTTAGCTCCAACCTATTAAAAACACACCTGCTTGTAGCTTTCTAGTGATCTTGAACACACTGATTAGCTTGTGCAGGGTGTTTGATTGGGGTTGGAGCTAAACTCTGCTGGACAGTGGCCCTCCAGGACCGAAGTTGCCCAGTCCTGCTGTACTTTAAACTGCATGAATCTTGAGTAGAAGTTCATTTTTGGAAGTGAATGGGCGATAGGTCATGCATACATAAAGCTTATTTATACCGTAATAACAAATAACTAAATATTTCTATTTCATATAAATGCTGTTATTTTGAACTTTTCATTCATCAAAAAAATCCTGACAAATGTATCAGTTTCCACAAAAAAAAACTATAGGCGTGCACAAAACTGTAGAAAAAAAGAAAAAAAAACAGATAAGATATACGATATTATAACAAATGTTTATCAATTTCTGGAGAATCAGCCACACTGCTGAAGATTTCAGCTTTGCCATCACAAGAATAAAGCACTTTTTTAATTACATTCAAATAGAAAACTGTTATTTAAAATGTAATTATTTTCCACAATATTACTGTTTAAAGTAGTTGCTCGAAAAAAAATAAGAAACAAAAATTGAAAAAATGCCAAAATTTTTAACAGTATTGTAAAAGCATTATAAAAATGCCCAATTGTGTCATAAAATATATTAGTTTACATTTTTTCCCCCATCACACATGTAAAATTATTTAAAATTATAATTAAAATATATTTTTTGTCATCTTCCTTAATTGGGAGCTGAGGAGCCCTAGCCATCTGGTTGAGAACCACTGTTTTATAGCACCATTGCTGATTCACAATCCTGTAAATCGAGGAAGAATAACAGCCGATGAGACACAGACAGCAACTCCATGACAACACAGGCTTGAGCAGTCATAACCTCAAATGTTAAAAAAAAATGTTATCAGTGTGTAAACATCATCAGCTTCATCAACAGGTATTTTCCACAAATCTAGATGTGATATGAAGCCCTCTATGACCTTTATGTCACAGATTAGACCAATCAGCCTGTTTGCTTAGCTCAATAAAACATAGATGTGTGCCAAGGGTTACTATGTTTTATATATACACACATACTGTATACACTACTAGTATACACTACATAAGTTTGGAATAAACACAATGTTTTAGTGGTTTTGAAAGAAGTCTCTCACGCTCATCAAGGCAGCATTCATTTGTTTACAAAAAAGGTTAAAACTTAATATTGTGAATATTGTGTTTTCTATTTTAATAAATTGAATAATGTAATTTATTCCTGTTATATCTAAATAGTTATTGCAGCAGGACTATTCTATATCTGAGGTACAAATTGCTATTGTTGATAAGATGATCCAAAAGCTCATGCAGATATGGAGACGAGCCCAGGAGTCATAATCAGAGTTCATTAGGAAGATGGGAGTGAATGCTGCATAATCAGATGAGAAACACAGGTTCATTTAACATCCTTTTGTGTCAACACACAATGAGCTTTTGTTTGGAATAATTTGAGCTAGATAACTGTGAATGTTTTTTTGTGTGTGTGTAAAACTGATTCAGTTCAAATCGAATTGGCAAAACAGTAGTCTGCCTGCAAGTGATTCAATCTGAATCAAGCGTGTTTGACGTAAAGCTACCCTCTATATTTACATTTGTATGTCTATTGTATCTATATCATATGTGGAGCACGGTTCAGAAGAATGATAATGCTACCCTAAAATACTCTAGAAATCTCTTGAGATGCACTAGTGCACCCTTTAACCTGGAATCTTTTGGGACTTGGGGAACAGGCTGGGAAAGATACAATGTTAGGATTCATAAGACCCTTCAGCGTGTGATCGAGCACAGCTGCCCAAGAGAGGGACTCTCCCGGGATGACCACTTCATGTCTCCATGTCTGGAGACTCCTTCTTTGGAAGGAAAATAGCAAATCATTTTATAGCCTGCACTTAAGCTATATCACACACTTGGCCAAGTTGTTTATATAGTTTTATATAAAATATTTAAGCAATATTATGAGCAATAGTGCTTAATATATACAACCGTTCAATAAACAGTAGTTTTGAGTAAATTAAAATATGGAACGTGGTCTTGTTGTTTTTTCCTTGTGTCTTTTCAAAACAACCAGCCACACATCACGTAGGGTTTTGTTCCTGAATGAATCAGTGTTCCCATTTAGTCGGTTCACTCAGTACAACTCATGCCTATGGGATATCGCGCTCTTGTGCCATTTGCTGAAGACACCTTCAGCATTCAAGCCTGAAAGGCCAATAACACATGACGACGTGGGCGGGGGGCTACCTGCCCACAGCATATAAATGCAGTCGCATACGTCATTCCCTTTGTTCTTCAGGTCTTCCCCGTGCTGTTAACACCATCACCCCACATTCACAAGAAAACCCAGTGGTCAAGTCAAGTCAAGTCACCTTTATATACAGTATATAGCGCTTTTAACAATACAGATAGTGTCAAAGCAACTGAACAGCATTAACTTAGGAAATAGTGTCAATATTGCAAAGGGATGACAAATAGTACACAATCTTTTCAGTTAAAGGACAGTACATCCATTGAATTCAGTGATGTCAACATCAAGCTCAGTTTAAATAATATCTTTGCAAACATGTCAACGATAACGCTGGAAATGAAATGTCCCCAACTAAGCAAGCCAAAGGCGACAGCGGCAAGGAACCAAAATTCCATCGGTGACAGAAATGGAGAAAAAACCTTGTGAGAAACCAGGCTCAGTCGGGGGGGCCAGTTTTCCTCTGACCAGACGAACCAGCAGTACTGAAAAATCAATTTAAGACGTAATAAACCAGACGATGAACAATATTAACAGCAATTATTATATGTTGCGATCAAACTTATAGCAAGATTTGGTAGTTCTGTATGTTGTTTTATGGTTGGCATCATCTGAGGTCCTCTTGAGGGCTTGCATCATCTCTTCTCAGCTGTTCTGGATCCAGACTGAAGCTTGTATAAATCCTAGTTACAGAGAAACAAATAGACATAATTAGCGTAGCTGCTGTTCCAACCAAGCAAAATTGATTTGGTTAACCCAAACTAAAGAATAATAATGTGCATTTGATAAGATATAACTGCAGTAAAAGATTATGAGATGTATTATTTGAATGATTGGCCAAAGAGATGTGTCTTTATTCTAGATTTAAACAGAGAGAGTGTGTCCGAACGTTATCAGGAAGGCTATTCCCGAGTTTGGGAGCCAAATGCGCAAAAGCTCTACCTCCTTTAGTGGACTAAAGTGCTATTCTAGGTACTACCAAAAGTCCAGAATTATGCGACCTTAGGGAGCGTGATGGATTGTAGCGTGGAGTAG